>JAHQIW010003415.1:0-186173 GCA_019055375.1 Parelaphostrongylus tenuis | reverse complement strand
TTGTAGAGATAAAAAAATAAAGTAAATAGTAAGAAAACGTGTTTTATAAGGTTGTCATCATAAGATTTAGCACTAGCGCAATACAGACTAAATTTAAATATATGGATTACTGGCAGTCATTCGATAGCCCGAAACTCGACAGTCTTGATGCTAAGCCTGAATTTGAAACGGTCTATATGGAGCGCTGTTAGAGCAAAAAGAAAATCACGTTTCCCATTGGAAGTAATTAGCTCATCGCTTGATATTTGTAAAGGGTTTATTTGACAGCGAGAAACAAAAAAAACTTGTACGTATAGAACGATAGAACAAAGTTTCCTTTACAACTTTCGAACAAAAAGTCTAAAAATATTCTCGGAAAAGGGAAAGAATTCCTAATAAAGAAGATCGCGCGGCTCTAGACTGACGTGCTTTCTCGAGTTGGTCGCTAAAATCGCTGCGCACAGCTTCACTAATTTGTAAATTTCTTTCCTTTCCGAAATATCTCTAGGTTTTTTGTGTAAGAATTGTAGCGGACACTTTGTTTTATAGTTCTATAGGTGCAAAAGTTCTCTGTCTCCCATTGCCAAATAAGCTCGCTATGACGTTCAAGCGATAGCTAGCTACTTCAAGTGCGAAACATGATTTTCTTTTGTTCTAACAGCGTTCTATATATACTGTTTCAATTAGCAGTCATATCATCAAAAAGAGGATACTCTGGCTATCAATTGACTACCAGTAATCCATGTATGTTATTGAATTGCCATTTATTGCTCTAGAGGCAAAACTCATGAGAAAACCTGATATCTAAGCCTATCTCTGTGGATTATGATCGCCTTTATCGAAATCAATAAAGCGATCCGTAAGTGGGGATAAGTGTTGAATTCATGCTGAAATAGACCACTATTTAGGCATCTGCAGTCAATGCACACAGTCTGCTGTGATTTAGATCAGTTACTTTGATAACAAAAGACAAAATAAAGAAGAAATGTAGACCCTATTTGTAATGATTATCTTTCAATGCAAAAACGAAAACATACAGAGTCCCGTGTCCGATCGAAATTCCAACCGACATCGTTTGTCACATGACCACTCACGACCACGACATTCTCGATGATGTCGAAGAGTCCTTTCGATCTCCTGAAAGCGAAAAAAAGAAGAACTAAGAAAAAGAGAGTATTAGTATAATATTTGAACAACTTACAAGTGAAAAAAAAACTGACAAACAATAAAATGAATATTTTCAACAAAGAAAGAGAGTTACCGAGTGCGTTCTCATCTCGCTTTCACTGAAAATATAGTCGTCCCATGATGTGTTATTCACCTCCTCAGCTTCGATACCTTCATAAAACTCAGCGATCTCAGCGATGGTACCTGTATATTCTAAAATTTTTATCTAGAAATGCTGACTGATGGGCAAAAAAAATCCATCACATATATTCGATTTGCCTCCTCATCGTGACTGGCAAGTGTTTTTGATAGCCGCACTACGAAGGTACAACGAGAGGTTCAGTCCCGGCAGGGCCACTCAAGTTGGGAAGGAGTCCGTTTTCACCCGGAGAGCCTGGTTAAGAGCAAACAGTACAAGGAATGACCAACGACTTTGTAGGTGCTAGTCGCAAGGTGATAACTTCTCTCTGGTACACATGGACCGGCGACTGCTCAAATAGGGTGTGGACCTAAGGAAGCGCAGGCTGCGCTTACTTCGGGAGTGCAGGAAAAGAGACACAAAACTATTACAGTTTCGCTGTGGTGCGGCTTGCATTCTCAATGAAGACGAACGGTTTAAGTATCCAAGTTAGTGTTAAGTCGTTCCATATGTTTCGGCACAACAGCAATAAATATCAAATTTATTAACCAGAAGTGATGAAAGCTGCACTATTTTGATATTGTTCAATTGCGCATTTTCGTGCGAACATTTTGGTATACAGCCTGCCTATACTTGCTTTAAAATGGAGCTGTCTTGGGAACAAACTCACTTACTAGGTATGCACGAATGGCGCGTAGGCGAAAATGCTAGTGAAGCGACGTGGAAGATTATAAGTTTCTGAAGAGGTCTCAAGCGCAACTGATCCTCCAGACTGTTCTCCCCAGCTCTGAACTTCGCGAACCACTTTATAGCCATTCCCTCTGCAACCGTATCCTCACCCCATGCTCCATTTATCTTGCGCGCGGCTTCGCTAGCATTTTCCCCTTCGCATCATTCCTGCATGAGTAGCAATCGAATTTCTTCCCAAGACAGCTTCATTTTTACCTCTAAGGGATATGAAAGATATTTTGATGCCCACCACGCGACGTAAAATCTCACTCAGCTACAATAATGGCGGAGTCGCATCTTGTGGGAAAGCAGGCAAACAGCCAGACACGCGCGAACTGACATGCAGAGCCACTTGTTTGACTACTGCGTAAGTGACGGCACGATGCCGCCTGCCTATCAACGCAGGTCCTCAAAGGGTTAAAGCAACTACAGGCAAGTTGTATACCAAAATGTTCGCAAGAAAATGCGCATTCGAACGAAACCAAATCCTTCAATTTTGATCACTTCTGGTTGATAAATCTGGTGCTCATTGCTCTAATGCCAAATTTTACGGAATGACCTCATGTATTCGATATCTGTAATGAGAACTAGGTTCAATGACGATATCGGCTTGCCAGACCAAATCGTTTGCAGTTAGCTACTGACAGATCGATACATTTGCATCAAAGAAAGAGTGATGGAGAAAAGAAGAACGCCGACTGTGCAATGGTTAGCACGCGCCCCAGAAAGAGTGGAATGCGGGTTCGAATCTCGTGCGACGCTCAATGTCTTGAACATCACTCCACAATTCTTGGAGAAAAACATCCGAATACGTGACCATATTTACGACTCGACGATTACCCCTGCCTTAATATATGCAGAAAACCTAGCTACGTCAGCAGGATGAAAGATCACTTGGCGTTATTGAACGCGCAGCCGAAAAGTCCATCGACCTACCTCAAACGATTGAAGATCAAGGATGCCGTCCTACACGCCAGGCTATAGAAGATAAGGTGGGCAGGATACGTGATGCGCATCAACGACAACCGACGCACGGAAGCCGTTATCGATTGGACTGCTCGGGATATCAAGCGCTCTACAGGAAGACCATGAACTTCATGGTCCAACTTCTTCACAAGTCTAGAAGAAGGATATGATGCTCAGCGAGTAACCAGAGCGAGGAGGACCCACTGCAATACTCTTGCACGCAACGACAGGGGAAATAATTGTTGCTGGTACCCACTCGAGTCACTTGACAATCAACGGGCGGACAGGTGATACAGGTGACATCACCATACCACTGCTGAAAGCGGTTGAATAAAAAGAAATTGTTGGATTTCTAGTTCGAAAAAAGGTAAAATAAAGCGAGAACTATGACGAAGCCTCACGCGCCGCGACTACAGTAGCTGAGCAAATTTGAAAACGCGCGGTGTGGGATGAAGCGTCCCACATGGTTCTCCAAGGGATATCTCATGTCTGCAAGCGCGATTAGGTTCAATGCCGATATCGGCTAGCCAGGTCAAATCGTTGGCAGTTGGTAACTGACAGATCAGTGCAATTGTTTTCAAGAAAGAGTGATGACGAAAAGGGAGCACCGACTGTTCGATGGTTAGCACATGCCCTCGGAAAGAGTGGAATGCGGGTTCGAATCTCGTGCGACGTTCAATGTCCTAGACATCGTTCTACATAATTGGATCTATGTTTATATCACTATACCACCGCTGAAAGAGACTAGACAAAAAGAAATTCTTAGATTTTTAGTTCGAAAAAATCAAGGTCCTCTTATGTTGGACGGTGACAAATTTTTGAGCCGACCTCATTCGCTGGATGAAAACTTTTTTTAGGGGTGTTGGTAATCATTAGGAAACTTGGATCTTTGGCTACAACTCTAGATCGCCAGTTTTTCAAAACACTCTTTTATGACGCTGTAGGATCCTCTACAAAATTTTGTTTCTCATACGTCGTTCGTCTTCATTTTTTCGAGGTGTACAAACCGCAAGAAGCTCGAAAAGTATATCGGCTTGTAGAGAATTTTCCGTAGTATCAGATTCATGTGTCTTTATCCAAAGTTTCCGTCGATGCGATAAAAAAATCCTCAATAAAATGACAACAGTTGTCGCCGTTTTGACGAATAGTGCGGTAGATCGCCATCGAGCTACGCGATTACCTTAGAAACAAGTCGTCGCTGTCCCTTCTCGTCACATTTCACTCAGCTATAAACCTTTGCGGCGACTTTGTTTACCGGCCAACTCACGGAGCGGGGATGGGGGATCGATCGTGTTCAGAATATTGTTATTCAGTTGGGGATCTTTTCACCGCATCGACAGAAACTTTAGATCGAACGATTGACTCAGATAATACGAAATTTCCCCTACACGTTCATATGCTTCTCGTGATTCCAGCGAATTATTCGTGCGTGAAACCGAAGGCGAGAAGCGAGTGTGAAACATTATTTTAGTCTGAATTTTACAGCGTCATAAAGGGGTGTTTTGAAAAACCGGCGATGTGGATTTGTAGCCAGAGACTTAAGCTTTCGAATGATTTCTAGCACCACCAAGGAAAATTTCCTCTCCAGCAAATGAAATCGGCTTAAAAATTTGCTTTCGTCTAAGTTATAAAATCAAAATAAAGGCGAAAATTATGACGAAGCACATACCTGTGGCACCATTGAAAGTTAGCAATAGCAATAAAGGCATTAGTGACCACATTGAGACATGTGAAAGAGAACTATAGGGAGTACAAGTCAATTATTAC
Organism: Parelaphostrongylus tenuis; assembly: GCA_019055375.1. Taxonomy (NCBI): domain Eukaryota; kingdom Metazoa; phylum Nematoda; class Chromadorea; order Rhabditida; family Metastrongylidae; genus Parelaphostrongylus; species Parelaphostrongylus tenuis. The sequence goes on along the minus strand of JAHQIW010003415.1, from coordinate 181,426 downwards.
GATTTAACTAGAACCTAAAATAACCAATACAAATCGCCGTTGAATTCGTCGATTTTCTCACGAAACGCGAACGAAAAACATATGCGTAACATCATGACAAGATCCAAAAAGAAAAAGACAAGAAAGGAAAGTAAGAAAGAAAAGAAAAAAGAAGAGGAAAAGCAAAAGAGGAGGGAAAAATAGCAGGATAAGACGAGAGAATCCGGTGCACAGAACGGTTGTCCGGTAGAGGACCGCCGTCGTAAGGAGTAGTAGACCCTGACCTTGGCGATATTGTAGTCCTGGAAATCCGAGGGGGTGACCTGACCCTGTTTGGTGACGCCGATTTTAACCCAAAACATCCCCGAATAAACCCCAATGGAGTCGCTCGCGGCAGGGCGTCGGCATCATATGCGCTCTTGGCGACAAGAACAGCGCTCCGTTGCTAATTTGCCCACACTTTTCAACGGGTCACCGATTGGCCGCACAGCGCAGATTGTCATCGTTCAAGTGTTAACATCAGTTTTTTATTTGTTTTTTTATGATTATATAGAAAAATGAAGGCGCTACACCTTATCACCGACGTTCTCAACGCATAAGTATTTGTATCTTCTGCTCGTTAGGCGTGGTCGTCGATGGATGTGCCCTCGATGCGTTCGTCGGGAGTTCGAAATCCAGGAACTCCTCAAATTTCTTGATCGTCTCAAGCACAAATCTTTAAGCCGACTTCATTCGCTGAACAGGAGCTTTTCATAGGAGTGTTATCGATCATTCGAAAGCCTAAATCTCTCGCTACAGCTCTACGTTATCGATTTTTCAAAATACCCTTTCATAACGCTGAAAAATCCAGAGTAAAATTTTGTTTCTCCCTCTCCTTTGGCCTCTAATTTTACTACGATTTGAAGTTGCTGGAAGCCCAAAAAGTATATCAGCGTGTAGAGAATTTTTCGCACTATCAGAATCTTACGTTTTTATCTAAAGTTCCCGCCGATACGCTGAAAAATCCTCAATAAAATGCTATAGTGCGATATGTCACTATTGAGCTGCGCGGTAGATCCGACGACCGCCTTACTAACAAGCCGTCACTATGGCTTCCCTTCACATTTTACTCAGCTTTGAACGTTTTCGGCTACTTTGCTTGTCGACAAACTCACGAAGCGGGAGTGAGGAGGGGGAGGAGGTGGGGGAGGGGGGGGGGGGGGGGGAGCCGACGCGATCGCGTTCGGAATATTGTTACTCAGTTGGGGATTTCTTCATCACATCGACAGAAAATTTAGGTGAAAACGTAGATTCAGATACTACGGAAAATCCTCTACAGGCTGGTATGCTTTTTGTGCTTCCAGCGATCTATACGCGTGATAAAAATGAAGGCGAAAGGTGAGTGTGAAACAAAATGTTATTCTGGATGCTACAGCGTTATAGAAGGGTGTTTTGGTAAACCGGCGACGTGGAGTTGTAGCCAGAGATTTAAGCTTTCAAATGATTACCAACACTCCTATGAAAAGCGCCTGTCCAGCGAATGAAATCGGCTTAAACATTTGTCGCGGCCTCTCATAAAATAGCGTTCATCTATCATCAATACATCACTGCTAGAAATGATGAATGAAACTCGCGGCGTTGAGATGTTGTTCGTTGATAGTAGGGCGTGGGAAAGGGGCACGACTTCCAGATGCTTTCTAGTGGAGTGTAGTCTAATTGAGACCACTTAGGTCGCCGTAGACAGGCAGGCCCACCAGCTGACGGAGGAGACCAGGATACGGCTCATCCAGCACCTTATCGTCGTAACTTTTTTTCCTGAACATACCACTTCATATCAGGCATAAGGGTCTTATCAATAATCAATCAGATTTCATTTGACCTCAACTTGCGCTGTTATGATGTTACAATATACCCAGTAGGGTAGAGTAGTGTGCCGAAAGACGTTCGCGTCATCCCAACTGACACCACTCTTCACTGTTGGGTTCCTATCAATTCGCAATGTTTCTGTTGTTCCATCAGTTCTCCTGTGGGACACCGCAATTAAGAGTTGCAATTAAGAGTTGCGAGAAAATCTACACATTTATGTCATTGGGAACTACTTCCCAGATACTCTTATCGTCTTTCATTTCCAAGTACGAGTATTCAAGTGTAGTTCAGACATTAACTTATCTATAATGATGTGTATATGAGAGGAACGCATTTCTTATATATATAAAGCATATATGTACATATATACATGTATTATATATACAAATACATATATATATGTGAGTATATATATTTATCTTACAAAAAATTCCTCCAATTTTAAACAACACATCACTATATCATATTTTGTTGTGCACCCGATTCGTTTTTGTAATCTCGAGGATAGCCAGGTCGAGAGCGTTCCTAGGTAGTTGCGTAAGTGTTGTGAGGGGTCGAACCAGGACACTGCTCTCTTATAGCGTGCATCATCAACCACTCGGCCACCATTCCCTTAAATATAAACGTATGTAGTCACATTTGCACATATATATGTGTATGTGTATGAATTTACATGCATATATATATACATATGTAAAACGAACTCGATACGCCCGATAACAGTAGTGATATATAGCTTTACAACATTCATACACAAGGGTGGTCTTTCGCTCTTTAACACACAAAGGTGATCCTTGCGTGATTCAAAGACCTTGCCAAAACTACATAATCTGAAGGAGTTCTCTACTTTACTACTTTCATAGTACTGTTATGGTGTTATAATTACAGGAATACTACCAATTCATTACTATGAGACCTCGCTTGGAACATCCAAGGCAATCTGATAGATATTTTGATCCTTTCAAGAGATCTGCTATGGCACTCCTAGTGCTACACGTACATTTCTGCTTCCTCGCAAGTTTCATCACTAGCTCATCCGTTAACATTCATCAGACTATATTGAATTTCTAAGCGACGTCTCAAAATAGTTGATTGGAAAGTAATTCTATATGCCATTTTGAACAAGCCGTAAGCCATTATCCTAGACCGCCACATCAAATGACTTTTTCACTTGACGAGAAGTGAGACTTCTTCGGTGAAGATTCCTAGTAACAGTAGGGACAATCAGCTGAATGACAGGTGCTACTGGATGAGGCTTGCGAGAAAGTCGAAACGTAGGGCCTAGCCACTAGAAGTGCCATACCACACCTCTGGAAAGGCTCAAAACAGTCAATCAGATTATAGCTTACATACTGAAGAATGTTGAGTGACATGTGAACTTGAGGTCTCACTTGGGTATCCAACCCGTGCTTCACTTGTACTGCTGGTTCGTGTTTCGACTGCTTTACCGAGGCCCTTGCTCTGTTACTCCTTCACTCCGCGACCATAGAACTCAACCAGGCATGGACAGAACGCAAACTCAACAACCCCCTCCCGAATTGATCCTGTACGATATAGAAGCATCATTTCGTTCAAGGAAGAATGTTTACTGAAAGACAGAGGTAGAGGTGAAGCGCTGATCTATCAGCACACAGATACGAACGCATACATAATACACGTACGGGGCGCATTTACATAATCATGTAAATGGTAGTCGAAATAGTCTCCGTCCACATCAGGATAATTCAATCAAGTGTTCAGGCAGCAGAAAGTTTTCCGAAGCGGTAGAGCTCGCGTTCTTCTATTCGAAGAAAATTTGAGGATTAAACTCTATTTCCGGGACGATTTGAAACGTCTTGCCTCTCAAAAAGTGCTCCACCGGACGGAATGAATTGGTAGTCACTCGGTCCCAAGTCCGGGCTCTACGGCAGATAATCCAAAACCCTCCCATCCAATGCCTGGATGCATCGGATCACAATCAAACTCGTCAGCCAACACCCGGCAACTCATCGATGGATCTTTTTCAATTCGATTGACGACTGCTCGACGATCGACTGACTTCTCAAGGACGTTCCTCTCTTGGCTTGTCAGTCAATCGGTCTACCTCTTCACGGAATGCCTTGAACCAATGCCGAGATCTAGGAACACAGCAAATTTCGTCACCATACGCCTTGAAGGTTGTCGACGAGCCTCGGAAGCGTTGACACGCAATTTGTAGTGGAAGTGGAGCAGCAGACGAATTTCTTCCTTGAACAGCTCCATTCTGTAGACTGTGTAGACAAAAGATGTATCGTTCGATGCATGAAGAAACGAGCTTTCTGATAAGCTCAAATTCACACAGAATACATGTATAGAAATAATTTTCTCAGGCAATACGACACAGCTTTTTCTACGACCTTTTACAAATGAAGGGAGACTGAGCAGGCCGACGATGCGGCAAGCGGACTGAACTCGAGGGTAGATCTTATACATACAGTGGAACAAAATCCGATTAAGACGGTTTCTCGAAGAGACGCGGTGTCCCACAGGAGAACTGATGGAACAACAGAAACATTGCGAATTGATAGGAACCCAACAGTGAAGAGTGGTGTCAGTTCGGATGACGCAAACGTCTTTGGCACACTACTCTACCCTACTGGGTATATTGTAACATCATAACAGCGCAAGTTGAGGTCAAATGAAATCTGATTGATTTTTGATAAGACCCTTATGCCTGATATGAAGTGGTATGTTCAGGAAAAAAAGTTACGACGATAAGGTGCTGGATGAGCCGTATCCTGGTCTCCTCCGTCAGCTGGTGGGCCTGCCTGTCTACGGCGACCTAAGTGGTCTCAATTAGACTACACTCCACTAGAAAGCATCTGAAAGTCGTGCCCCTTTCCCACGCCCTACTATCAACGAACAACATCTCAACGCCGCGAGTTTCATTCATCATTTCTAGCAGTGATGTATTGATGATAGATGAACGCTATTTTATGTGAGGCCGCGACAAATGTTTAAGCCGATTTCATTCGCTGGACAGGCGCTCTTCATAGGAGTGTTGGTAATCATTTGAAAGATTAAATCTCTGGCTACAACTCCACGTCGCCGGTTTACCAAAACACCCTTCTATAACGCTGTAGCATCCAGAATAACATTTTGTTTCACACTCACCTTTCGCCTTCATTTTTATCACGCGTATAGATCGCTGGAAGCACAAAAAGCATACCAGCCTGTAGAGGATTTTCCGTAGTATCTGAATCTACGTTTTCACCTAAATTTTCTGTCGATGTGATGAAGAAATCCCCAGCTGAGTAACAATATTTCGAACGCGATCGAGTCGGCTCCCCCCCCCCCCCCCTTTCCCCTCCCCCCCCTCCCCGCCTCCTCCTCACTCCCACTTCGTGAGTTTGTCGACAAGCAAAGTAGCCGAAAACGTTCAAAGCTGAGTAAAATGTGAAGGGAAGCCATAGTGACGGCTTGTTAGTAAGGCGGTCGTCGGATCTACCGCGCAGCTCAATAGTGACATATCGCACTATACCATTTTATTGAGGATTTTTCACCGTATCGGCGGGAACTTTAGATAAAAACCTAAGAATCTGATAGTGCGAAAAATTCTCTACACGCTGATATACTTTTTGGGCTTCCAGCAACTTATAATCGTAGTAAAATTAGAGGCCAAAGGAGAGGGAGAAACAAAATTTTACTCTGGATTTTTCAGCGTTATGAAAGGGTATTTTGAAAAATCGATAACGTAGATGTTGTAGCGAGAGATTTAGGCTTTCGAATGATCGATAACACTCCTATGAAAAGCTCCTGTTCAGCGAATGAAGTCGGCTTAAAGATTTGTGCTTGAGACGGTCAAGAAATTTGAGGAGTTCCGTGGATTTCGAACTCCCGACGAACGCATCGAGGGCACATCCATCGACGACCACGCCTAACGAGCAGAAGATACAAATACTTATGCGTTGAGAACGTCGGTGATAAGGTGTAGCGCCTTCATTTTTCTATATAATCATAAAAAAACAAATAAAAAACTGATGTTAACACTTGAACGATGACAATCTGCGCTGTGCGGCCAATCGGTGACCCGTTGAAAAGTGTGGGCAAATTAGCAACGGAGCGCTGTTCTTGTCGCCAAGAGCGCATATGATGCCGACGCCCTGCCGCGAGCGACTCCATTGGGGTTTATTCGGGGATGTTTTGGGTTAAAATCGGCGTCACCAAACAGGGTCAGGTCACCCCCTCGGATTTCCAGGACTACAATATCGCCAAGGTCAGGGTCTACTACTCCTTACGACGGCGGTCTCTACCGGACAACCGTTCTGTGCACCGGATTCTCTCGTCTTATCCTGCTATTTTTCCCTCCTCTTCTCCTTTTCCTCTTCTTTTTCTTTTCTTTCTTACTTTCCTTTCTTGTCTTTTTCTTTCTGGATCTTGTCATGATGTTACGCATATGTTTTTCGTTCGCGTTTCGTGAGAAAATCGACGAATTCAACGGCGATTTGTATTGGTTATTTTAGGTTCTAGTTAAATCGTAATAATTGACTTGTACTCCCTATAGTTCTCTTTCACATGTCTCAATGTGGTCACTAATGCCTTTATTGCTATTGCTAACTTTCAATGGTGCCACAGGTATGTGCTTCGTCATAATTTTCGCCTTTATTTTGATTTTATAACTTAGACGAAAGCAAATTTTTCAAGCCGATTTCATTTGCTGGAGAGGAAATTTTCCTTGGTGGTGCTAGAAATCATTCGAAAGCTTCAGTGTCTGGCTACAAATCCACATCGCCGGTTTTTCAAAACACTCCCTTTATGACGCTGTAAAATTCAGACTAAAATAATGTTTCACACTCGCTTCTCGCCTTCGGTTTCATCCACGAATAATTCGCTGGAATCACGAGAAGCATATGAACGTGTAGGGGAAATTTCGTATTATCTGAGTCAAGTCGTTCGATCTAAAGTTTCTGTCGATGCGGTGAAAAGATCCCCAACTGAATAACAATATTCTGAACACGATCGATCCCCCATCCCCGCTCCGTGAGTTGGCCGGTAAACAAAGTCGCCGCAAAGGTTTATAGCTGAGTGAAATGTGACGAGAAGGGACAGCGACGACTTGTTTCTAAGGTAATCGCGTAGCTCGATGGCGATCTACCGCACTATTCGTCAAAACGGCGACAACTGTTGTCATTTTATTGAGGATTTTTTTATCGCATCGACGGAAACTTTGGATAAAGACACATGAATCTGATACTACGGAAAATTCTCTACAAGCCGATATACTTTTCGAGCTTCTTGCGGTTTGTACACCTCGAAAAAATGAAGACGAACGACGTATGAGAAACAAAATTTTGTAGAGGATCCTACAGCGTCATAAAAGAGTGTTTTGAAAAACTGGCGATCTAGAGTTGTAGCCAAAGATCCAAGTTTCCTAATGATTACCAACACCCCTAAAAAAAGTTTTCATCCAGCGGAATGAGGTCGGCTCAAAAATTTGTCACCGTCCAACATAAGAGGACCTTGATTTTTTCGAACTAAAAATCTAAGAATTTCTTTTTGTCTAGTCTCTTTCAGCGGTGGTATAGTGATATAAACATAGATCCAATTATGTAGAACGATGTCTAGGACATTGAACTGTCGCACGAGATTCGAACCCGCATTCCACTCTTTCCGAGGGCATGTGCTAACCATCGAACAGTCGGTGCTCCCTTTTCGTCATCACTCTTTCTTGAAAACAATTGCACTGATCTGTCAGTTACCAACTGCCAACGATTTGACCTGGCTAGCCGATATCGGCATTGAACCTAATCGCGCTTGCAGACATGAGATATCCCTTGGAGAACCATGTGGGACGCTTCATCCCACACCGCGCGTTTTCAAATTTGCTCAGCTACTGTAGTCGCGGCGCGTGAGGCTTCGTCATAGTTCTCGCTTTATTATATCTTTTTTCAAACTAGAAATCCAACAATTTCTTTCTATTCAACCGCTTTCAGCAGTGGTATGGTGATGGCACCTGTATCACCTGTCCTCCCGCTGATTGTCGAGTGACTCGAGCGGGTACCAGCAACACTTGATTTCCCTATCTTCGCGTGCAAGAGTATCCCAGTGGGTCCTCTTCGCTCCAGGGATTCGCTGAGCATCATATCTTTCTTCTAGACTTCGTGAAGAAATCGGACCATCGAGTCGGTGGCCTTCGTGTAGAGCGCTTGATATCCAGAGTAATCCAGTCGATAATGGCTTCCGTCATCGGTTGTCGTTGAAGCGCATCACATCTTCGGCCCACCTTATTTTCTATAGCCTGTCGTGTAGGACGGCATCCTTGATCTCCAATCCTTTTACGTAGATCGGTCGACTTTTCGGCTGCGCATTCAATAACGCCATGTGATCTTTCAACCTGCTTACGTGGCGATTAGGTTCCTTCTGCATACGTTAAGGCAGGGATAATCGTCGAGTTGTAAATGTGGTCACGTATTCGGATGTTTTTCTCCAAGAATTGTGGAGTTATGTCCAGGACATTGAACGTCGCACAGGATTCGAACCAATATTCCATTTTTACGGAGGTGCGTGTTAACCGTTAAACAATCGGCGTTCTCCTTTTCTTCGTCACTCTTTCTTCGATGCAAATGTATCGATCTGTCAGTAACTCACTGCAAACGATTTGGTCTGGCAAGCCGATATCGTCGTTGAACCTAGTTGTGCTGACAGATATCGAATATATGAGGTCATTCCGTAAGATTTGGCACTAGAGCAATGAACACCAAATTTATCAACCAGAAGTGATTAAAATTGCAGGATTTGGTATCGTTCGATTGCGCATTTTCTTGCGAACATTTTTTTATACAACTTGCCTGTAGTTGCTTTAACCCTTTGAGGACCTGCGTTGATAGGCAGGCGGCATCGTGCCGTCACTTACGCAGTAGTCAAACAAGTGGCTCTGCATGTCACTTTGCGCGTGTCTGGCTGTTTGCCTGCTTTCCCACAAGATGCGACTCCGCCATTATTGTAGCTGAGTGAGATTTTACGTCTCGTGTTGGGCATCAAAATGACTTTCGTATCCCTTAGAGGTAAAAATGAAGCTGTCTTGGGAAGAAATTCGATTGCTACTCATGCAGGAATGATGCGAAGGGGAAAATGCTAGCGAAGCCGCGCGCAAGATAAATGGAGCATGGGGTGAGGATACGGTTGCAGAGAGAATGGCTATAAAGTGGTTCGCGAAGTTCAAAGCTGGGGAGAACAGTCTGGTGGATCAGTTGCGCTTGAGACCTCTTCAGAAACTTTATAATCTTCCACGTCGCTTCACTAGCATTTTCGCCTACGCGCCATTCGTGCATACCTAGTAAGTGAGTTTGTTCCCAAGACAGCTCTATTTCAAACAAGTATAGGCGGGCTGTATACCAAAATGTTCTCAGGAAAATGCGCAATTGAAAAATATCAAAATAGTGCAGCTTTCATCACTTCTGGTTAATAAATTTGATATTTATTGCTGTTGTGCCGAAACATATGGAACGACTTAACACTAACTTGGATACTTGAACCGTTCGTCTTCATTGAGAATGCAAGCCGCACCACAGCGAAACTGTGTTACTTTTGTGTCTCTTTTCGTGCACTCCCGAAGTAAGCCCAGCCTGCGCATCCTTAGGTCTTCACCCCATTTGAGCAGTCGCCGGTCCATGTGTACCAGAGAGAACTTATCACCTTGCGACTAGCACCTACAAAGTCGTTGGTCATTCCTTGTACTGTTTGCTCTTAACTAGGCTCTCCGGGTGGAAACGGACCCCTTCCCAATTTGGGTGGCCCTGACGGGGTTGAACCTCTCGTTGTACTTCGTAGTGCGGCTATCAGGAACACTTCCTAGCCACGATAAGGAGGCAAACCATCTGGGAGGCAAATTGGATATATGTATGATAGATAGATATATGGGTATTTTGCCCATCAGTCAGCATTTCTAGATAAAAATAGAATATACAGGTGACCATCGCTGAGATGCTGTTTTATGAAGGTATGGAAGCTGAGGAGGTGAATCACACAACATGGGACGACTATATTTTGAGTGAAAGTGAGATGAGAATGCACTCGGTAACTCTCTTTCTTTGTTTAAAATATTCATTTACTGTTTGTTAGTTTTTTTTTCACCTGTAAGTTGTTCAATAATTATACTAACACTCTCTTTTTTTTAGTTCTTTTTTTTCGCTTTTAGGAGATCGAAAGGACTCTTCGACATCATCGAGAATGTCGTGGTCGTGAGTGGTCATGTGACAAACGATGTCGGTTGGAATTTCGATCGGACACGGGACTCTGTATGTTTTCGTTTTTGCATTGAAAGATAATCATTACAAATAGGGTCTACATTTCTTCTTTATTTTGTCTTTTGTTATCAAAGTAACTGATCTAAATCTCAGCAGACTGTGTGCATTGACTGCAGATGCCTAAATAGTGGTCTATTTCAGCATGAATTCAACACTTATCCCCACTTACGGATCGCTTTATTGATTTCGATAAAGGCGATCATAATCCACAGAGATAGGCTTAGATATCAGGTTTTCTCATGATTTTTGCCTATAGAGCAATAAATGCCAATTCAATAACATACTTGGATTACTGGTAGTAACTTGATAGCCAGAGTATCCTCTTTTTGATGATATGACTGGTAATTGAAACAGTATATATAGAACTCTGTTAGAACAAAAGAAAATCATGTTTGCATCTTGAAGTAGTTAGCTATCGCTTGAACATCATAGCGAGCTTATTTGGCAATGTGAGACAGAGAACTTTTGCACCTATAGAACTATAAAACATAGTGTCCGCTACAATTCTTACACAAAAAACCTAAAGATATCTTCTGGAGAGGAAAGAAATTTACAAATTAGTGACGCTGTGCGCAGCGATTTTAGCGACCAACTCGAGAAAGCACGTCAGTCTAGAGCCGCGCGATCTTCTTTAGTAGGAATTCTTTCCCTTTTCCGAGAATATTTTTAGACTTTTTGTTTGAAAGTTGTAAAGGAAACTTTGTTCTATCGTTCTATACGTACAAGTTTTTTTTTGTTTCTCGCTGTCAAATGAACCCTTTACAAATATCAAGCGATGGGCTAATTACTTCCACGGGAAAAGTGACTTTCTTTTTGCTCTAACAGCGCTCCATATAGACCGTTTCAAAATTCAGGCTTCGCATCAAGACTGTCGAGTTTCGGGCTGTCGAATGACTGCCAGTAATCCATATCTTTAAGTTTAGTCTGATTGCGCTAGTGCCAAACCTTATGATAAGACCTAATAAAACACGTTTTCTTACTATTTACTTTATTATTTTATCTCTACAAGGCTTACTGTTGCAGTATACTGTGCAAGTCCCAGCAGTTCTTCCATCCGATTCGTTTCCTGTTCATCCTTCACGAAAGTATCTAGACATTTCAAGTGTTTCTTCGGCTTCTGCTTGAGGATTTTCTCCTTTCTAAGAATGTCGTGGAATGCTGGTGGAGACGATTTTCCTCGCATTCACGGATAGCCGACCTAAGTTCGTTATCTTATTGTAAGAGAGTGCTGAGAAAGGGGACCTAACTACCGCCTCGATTATCAAATCGCTTTCTGGTAAACTACATCACTAGCCACTACGCTACCATGCCTCCAGAACACAGTTAACATCATTTATTAAAAGGAAAACTGTGATAATCCACAGGCCTATGTTTAAATAATGCACGTTCTCTTGCTGTGTAAAATTGAATATGTAATGTTTTGGGAGCCTAAGTTGAAGTTTTTCTTGCTTCTAACGACTCCTAATTGATACTAGTGCAACCGGTATTCAGTGAAGAATTGTGTAAGTTAGTAACTCTTCATTGGGCCGGTGGCTAAATAGTTAGTGAAGCTATCACAAAACAAGATAAAAGTTCGAGCACCTCACACAGCACTCTCTTGCTCTCTTGCAATCTAATCAACGAGCGTCCTACGGACTTCTTAGCTCGAGTTCCTCCGATATTGCAAGGAGACACCCGTCCGCTGGGGAAGAGAGTTGATGTTCAATCCCCTCCCCTTGCACTTCACTGTAGTTTTTTTTTTTTGGTGTTATCTTTTGACGTAGATTAGTGGTAGATGTTTTTCTACAACGTAATTATTCTAACGAAACGCTTATTTATTTGATTTTCACTATTTTTTGATGCAAAACGTAAATCCATGGGGTCAAAGCTTCAACAATCTGCAATTTATAACTATGTAATATGTTTACATATAGCATAAAGCTCTAAGATATAAAGTTCTCGGCATTGGCCAATCCCAAAGGGATGCGCCATATATTCGTCATCAACTTATAACTTCGTTTGAGATGATTAATGCATATTTGGCCTTTACAATGACCGCAGTGGTCTCTCACGCTGTATTGAGTCAGTGGTGCTTATCCTCCGAGACAAGTCTGAGACCTGTCGGGTACCAATTTATCGACCTCGAAGTCGTAGATGACTTGGTGAGCTGTGAGCGCTAGATCGAACCATTGACCTTGTGTGTGACGCAGAGCACCTCTAACCAATGTTTCATATGTGCTCCCTACATATATCATACATTAGAAAATTACGATAGAACAACTCGAAAGACCGACTTTCTTGAAACCTCGGCATGTTAATAATATAAAACTTTGAAAATGAGAAGAAAAGCTTAGAAAACTAATCTTTATTATAAAGCTTCACGAGGTTGGTATCTTTTCCCAATCGATTGCTCTTCTTTCCGGTCGACGGGTTTTCTCGATTGCTTGTGGCTGACGTTTCGGCAAATATGCCTTCTTCAGAGCCTGAACGTATTATTCGTTGCAGCTTTATTTATATGACTATACAATAAGGATATAGGATAGGATATCCTTATTGTATAGTCATATAAATAAAGCTGCAACGAATAATACGTTCAGGCTCTGAAGAAGGCATATTTGCCGAAACGTCAGCCACAAGCAATCGAGAAAACCCATCGACCGGAAAGAAGAGCAATCGATTGGGAAAAGATACGATAGAACAGTCGGTAATACAATGACACATGCAGTGCAGTACAATTACACGATATTATTTTTACATTCACATGAAACGTCATCACAATTTTTATTGTGTGCGGATCTTACTACTTCTAGCATTCGTTTTGTTTTTCTTCTTCTTCTTGAATGGCGTAGAATACTGGTCGAGCATTCTTCCCTGGAATTCCGAGGATAGCCTGGCTGTGAGGTTCCATAGGGCGTTCTTGTTGACTGCCCGAGAGTGTTGGAGAGTGGGGCTGGGCCCACAATACAGTAAATACTTATGAAGTATCTATTTGTTGGTTACAAGCAGTAGCTACGTGGTATCGCTACGGCTGCAGAGATGTGCGGATCGTAACACTTTCAGCGGAATTGCGTTAGAACTACCATATTGTCATTTAGGTGAAAAAAGTTGAACACATGCGTTTTTATCTCATGGATTTACGTTCTGTACCAAAGATTAGTGAAATGACAGGCAACTAAACATTCGTTGTTACTATAATTACGTTACAGAAGGACCACAAGTACTAATCGACAGCAAAAAGATAACACAAATCAACTACAATGAAATGTAGTGGTAGGGGATCGAACCAGCAACCTTCTTCCGATGGACTGGTGCGGAATGGCAGGGGGTATGAGACAGAAAGTGATCGTCACACTGAAGTTAGAGTCGCAGAGTCGCAGAGGGATTGGGGGAGGGGGGGGGGGGGGGGTGGAGCCGTTCCCATACTGGCAGCTGGGACCCCTTGCTAATTAGACGCGCCCTATTTGAGTTCGCGAAGGGAAACGGTTAACCGAGCAGCATTCTACGTCATTCATTAAAAAATGTGAAATCATTAAACAGTAATCTAAACAATGCGTGAAATGTCCAAAGACTTTTGTGGAGGATGAAGACAAGGAAACGAATCGAGTGCTAGAAGTGCTGAGATCCGCACAGTAAAATGTGATGGAGGGTCATTTTGGAAAATTTCTTAGCTTATATTTTAGACGGTTACAAATTTGTACACCGATATCATTCACTGGACAGGAATTTTTCAAAGGCGTGTTAGCAATCATTCGGAAGCTCAAATCCGTCGCTACAGCTCCCCGTCGCCGGTTCTTCAAAACACCCCTATTTGACGTTTTGAAATTCAGACTAAAATTATGTTTCACACTCGCTTTTCGCCTTCGGTTTTACACGCGAGTAATTCGCTGGAATCACGAAAAGCATATCAGCGTGTGGAAAGTTTTCCGTAGAACCGTACGTTTTTATCTGAAGTTTCTGTCGATGTGGTGAAAAAAAAATTCTCCTATTGAACAACAATAATTCAAAAGGAAATTCATCGCCCCGCCCCGCACTCCGTTTCGTGAATGCCGATAGATAAGGTCGTCGAAAATGTGGAACTCGATCGATTTTCCCTGCCAAACAGCATTTCCAGAGAACAAGTACGATGTTGGAATCGTTGGAACATACGACATCGAATGAATAGTGATAGTCTAGAGAAAGGGCGCTGCCCGTTGAGGATTGAAGCACAGAACTTCTTTCTCTTACAGCGCTTTACCAAAACTAAAGCGCTTTTCCTAAATCAGAAACATTTCTGAGTTCTTCGAAGCTTGTGCTATAAAATGAGTACTCGCACTTCAAGAAAGGAGTTTTGTCTAGCGAAATACAGGCGCAACTAAGAAAAAAAGCACGTGGTCGTGTGAGACGAATTTATCTTGGATTTTATAACGCTATAAAGGTGTTTTGAAAAACCGACCACGTAGAGCCCTTGCCAGAGTTTCAGGTTTTTGAATAGTCACTAACACTCCCATAAAAGTCCGTGTCCAAGCGAATGAGACCGATTCATAAAGTTGTCTGACATATAAGTACCAAAACTCGAAAGGAATAATATTTCCGAAGATCTTTTTTCAACCATTATTTTGTGGCATGAAATCATTGTTATAGGCTTACCAAGCTTTGAACTGTGCTACCTTTTATTTTCCTCACAACTCAGACACGAGGTTTTATAACAGCGAAGAAGTCGAAACTTCCGAGACGTCAGCTGTCTGAATATGCAATGTTATGAGGCCTCGTATCTGGCTTAAAAAGAAAATGAAGAATTACTGAAGCATGCCGAGGTTAATAAATAGTCATTCTTGGAAATTATCGCTAGTTATTATTTTTTTAGGGACTTTGAGTTTTGTTTTTGAGCCCACTATTATTTGGAGTCTTTTTTGCTTAGCGCGACTAATTGAGCAGCTTTTTTCAGTTTTCGATGGCCTGAAAACGGCAATTTCAATGTCGTACTTGGTTACTGAAAAGACTCTAGTATACTGTAGCGCGTTAGGAAAATCACGTTTCATCTTCGACATGGATTCTGTGCTCAGCTCTCGCCTGTGCTGGCTTCTCACTACATTTTTAGCAGTCATTCGACATCTGCAATACTGCTTATGCTAATACTAAACTGTTGTTTCGGAAAACGTTATATGTTCTGTAGCAGCGAAAAGAAGATAAGGTCTAACCTCTGCAGGACTTAGTCCGTAGCTTAATCATCATGTCGGATTTACTGGTACTATGAAATAAAAATGGAATGCTATTAGCTATGGAGAACGACTGAACAAACTCTCTTCTAAAATATGTACAAATGTTTCAATTAAAACACACTAATATTGAAAAATTGTGGTAAGTTGTCTATGAACTGATGTCGCATTTAGTGCGCAGTATAATTCTGACAAACAAACGTTTTTTGTTCACACATAGAAGTTATATGTGCGTCAAAAAGAGAGAGTGTACAAGAAAACATAGAGCATCAAAGCACCAAGAGTAAGCCAGAAATTTTCACGAAATAGCGACAGAAGCACTAATTAACCCAGTCGGGACGGCATTCGATCAATCACGCTGCGCGACTCTGACGTGGCGCGCGGCTTTCGTTACTCAGTGATTCTTCCTCCTCTTGATGAAAAGGCTGGGCTTTTGGTACTAATCTGATATTCCATGAATTCCTCTACACGCTCATATGCTTTGAACCATATATGACATTTACGTGCGAAGAAAATTCCGAAGGTAAAGCGTGATCTTTTTGCTCTTACTACATTGCATGGAAACCTTTCCAGGTTTTTTAAATTTGTTTTCAGAATTGCCAGAATATATGCTATCGAAGGGTTACTGAAGTTTCAATGAAAAATTCATCCACAGACCACACCGAGCAAAAATGTGCGCCGAGTATGAAACGCAATCTTAATTTAGCTGCTGTAGCGCGCTGAGAAAGCATTCTTAGAAAACAAGTTCAGTCCTGAATTCGCCAGGATTTGTGCTTTTGAAAATTGGTTCAATGTTTATGAGAATAGATTAGAGGCCCTCGAATAATGGTATACCTAGAAAGGTACACGCCGTTCCGAGCGGGTAAAATATGAAAAATTGTCCTGCGCACTGTGATTTAAACTGAGATTTCGAGTGGGTCAATTCTTCGCGGAGAATTCATGTTGAAAAACTGGCGTCATTTCTGAGTTTTGTTTCTAACAAAAAAAAAGTAACAGAAGCTAAAACGAGAAAATGTTGCTGATTTTATATCAATTGTGGTTACAAGGTGTCTCTTGAAAATTCCAGAACTAACTCGACCAACCGAAAACTAAATAATTAATTCTTAACCCTAACACAGGTCGTGTTGCTCTTCCTGGTGATAACTGCTTTGGAACACCGATAACTTACAAATATACCCGTGATTTCGAGTTGATCAGGTTTCCACGGGAGCTTGCAGTGCTTAGTCGGTATCCGAGGTGACAACGCTAAGAGGTTTTTCGGAAATCTCTGTTTATTTTAATGCTGGCAATTTCAGGTGCTGGTCACATCTTGCCCCTATAATCTGCACAACGTTCTATCGTCTATGTTCTCGGCATTTTTTCGTTGAAAAAGATGAGCGGAACAACGTCATGGTAAACTGGTTTCCAAGGACTTTCCCTTAGGAAACATTTACATGTTTGTAGAAGAGACTGTTATCGAAAGTCGAAACTCACGAGTCAAGATGATTACCAATGTTTCAAACGCTATCGTTGGACAATATTCACCTGTAGTCATAAGGTGACGGATATCCCCATCACTACGACGCTCGTCTTTTCCACGTAACTTCCCTCTGCTAACCATGAATAACACTGGTGCGGAAAATGTTTGTGATTTTCTCGTATTTTGTTGATTTTATCATTACATAACATTTTTATCGGTGGTCATAAATGTGTTGAATTCTTCGCTCAATTTTGGTCCAGAAATTGCTTTATTTATACGGCCAATTTTCAGGTCGTGCTCAAGTTATGGATCATAAAATCAAAAAATTGTAATAGTTGAGTGGCACAGAACGGAATGAAAACGGGGCGGCATTGTCAAATCGAGTGTTTCAACA
Source organism: Parelaphostrongylus tenuis (assembly GCA_019055375.1). Taxonomy (NCBI): domain Eukaryota; kingdom Metazoa; phylum Nematoda; class Chromadorea; order Rhabditida; family Metastrongylidae; genus Parelaphostrongylus; species Parelaphostrongylus tenuis. The sequence goes on along the minus strand of JAHQIW010003415.1, from coordinate 164,311 downwards.
CCAAGATGTGGCTACACGAGCCGAAATTGTTCCAGAGAAACTAGAGGGATTGAGGATTCGTGCCCTCGGAAAAGGTCGCCTAACCACCGCGTCTTGACTTCTGAGAACATTCAGAAAGATCCTGATAGTTATGTTTGAGCCATGTATATGGTCTTTTTATGGACATTTACACAGTGCAATACACATGTTTTTCGGCCTTGGAGCCCTCGCCAGCTGCACGGTGCCTTTCGTATAAGCCATTGCTTTTTAGAGAGAGCAACTCTCTTTTCCCCTCCTCCTGGCATGATATAAAGGAATAGTTGAGGAACGTTCTACACGCGTCGATAAGTGGTAAAATCACTGAACGGGCACTGTCGTATACTCGCTCGCTCTTCGCTGGTATCATAAAATATTTCATACCTTTCCTTTGGAGTGTTTCCTTAGAGCACAATCAGATTTCAATGTACGCAATAACTGCTTTTGTGCAATGCATGTGGCTTACTATGAGCTTACACAAGGCATTACACGAGTTTGAGCCTTGCAGTCTAGTTAGCTGCACAAATGCACGAAGCCAGCCAAGAGCAGTTGAGTGTACAACAGTTGCTTGTTCAAAGATTTTATCACTTATGTAGAAAGTTTTTCGACAATTCCATTATGTCACAGAGTGGAGGAGGATTTGCCCCGAAAACGATTGGCTTAGACGAAAGGCGCTGTGCAACTGAAGAGGCTTCAAGCCCCAAAGCACGTGTAGAAGTACTGTAGAAGTGCCCATAAAAGACCGCACGCATGACTCAAAAAACTATTAACCATATTGAAATTTGATTGTGGCCAAAAGATGCACTTAAAACAGAAGATCTGACATGTTCAAAAGATTGGTTGTTGAGTTCGAAGAAATTAGGAGTGTTCGATGCTCAATATGGCTCAGAAAAGCTCGGGATCAGCGAGTGAAACATCCGCAATATGCCAAAATAAGCTAAGGCTGCGTAATTCCAAGATCGCTCGTGTTCACTTTCTAGACAAAAAGATTAAAAAAGGGTTTTCAAAGGCTCGTCCAGTGGTTTGTTCGAAAGCCGTTGTCTGTTTGTCGGAAGTATCTTTTACGGATGAGAAGATATTCGCTGTCGGAGCACTTCACAATCGCCAGAATCGAAATCAACTTTCGAGAATGTCACCAAAAACAGCAGTAGCAAGTATCATAGGCCGCAGTCAGTTACCGGCCTTTGAGATGGTCTGGGCCGGCATTTGTGTCACCGGAATGACGCCGTTGGTTTTCCTAAGAAAAACGTCAAAATCAACGTTGCCAGTTATTACCAGCAAGTTTTTACGGCACGGGTTGGTATTTGACACTTTTACGGCAGACGGACTTACGTTTGAACAACTCCTGCTGGTTCCGCCCTCTCAACGATTATGATCTGTAAAGTGCTGTTTCCAGGCTTTGGAGCAAGGACATCTGGCCGTCAAACTCGACGGTTCCCAAACAAGTGGATTACTGCGTGTGGTCCATACTGGAGAAAATAATTTCTGTTACTCGCTGCATTAGACATAGAGGAGTTCAAAACGGCTTTGACACGCGCTTAGGACGAAATTACGAAGAAAAACGTTTGCGAGCACCGTTGAAAATTTTGGCAAGCGACTTTGTAATTTTATAGAGTCCAAATGAGGCGATTTTGAGATTTTGCTATAAATTTTTATTTTAACTCTCAACACCTGTCCGTCGCTCTACGGTCATTGTGTATCATTATGATTGTTAATCTAATAAACGTAATTATTTTTTCAATTCAATGAATTCATTTGCTTATGGAGTATTTTTTTACCATTGAAACATCTGAGAAATTGTTGAAACTTTTACACACACGCATGTATTTTGTTTGCCCTGCAATCAACTCCAGTAAAAGCGGTCATGAATAGTTTGCGAGAATCCATTAGCTTTTGCATGTAAAAATTACGTTGCCCTCAACACCTGCCCGTCGCTCTACGTCACCCATACTGATGACAAAATCAGCAAGCAATAGTGGAAACAACAGTCGAAATTTTTGCAAACGGTCTTTTTGGAACATCATACCGTTTGTTTTGAGTGTTTTCTAGAAAAACACGCTCAAATTTTGAAATATCTCATAACTATTATCTGAGCCAACAGCCAACTGCCCGATTGACTAGGCTGTCAAAGTCGAAACATGCGTGCCGGGCTGTACATGAGCCCATATCAGAGACCATATGACAATACTGGCTCATATGATAATTATAAGATATAATGTAGACTTTTGTGGACGATGCGTACGAGAAAAGGAAGGAGTCGAATATAGAAATGTTGGGAATCTCACAGTAAAGTGCGGTTACGAGTAATATAAAACAAAATAAAAAAACAAACAATGTGGGTGTGATGCGTTGTTGCACAAAGAGGCTCTAGTCAAGAAGACAGTTAAGCTCCCACAAAATTGCACCGCTATTACACTGAATCTGAATCTGTGGTGAATGGCACAAATCAAACACCAGATTGAGAGTGTCGCTCTGAAAGCAGCGTCAAAACTCGAACACCTTTGACACATTTCTGTAAATTTCTTGATGTGTATATTCTGTCATTCAGAAAAATGTCAGTGTAGTTGGAGATGTTTTATACAAGTCTCAGAAGCGCAAATTTTGTATTATTTATTTGAGAAAAACAAGTGCGTTGATGAACAAGAACGATTAAATAATTACCAATACAACTTTCCTGGTATCCACATTAAGACAAAACGGACGGAGTGCATTTGATTCGATCATATGTGACATCCTGTGTAGCTGTTAAGAACCAGATAAAGGCCATTTTCTTCCTGATAGATAATTTCTGAGCACTAAACGCTTTTTCACGAGCTTCTTATAATCTGCTGATAACTCATATAATAACGATGCTGCGGCTCAGGTAGATCGGAAAAACTCGATTTTGCACATGATAATATGCAAAGTTCATCGAGTGGCATTCTGACTGTCAGTTGGCCGTTTCTTCAACTGCAACATCTATGATGCATCACAGATGCTGTTTGAAATATGCTACTATGAAATTTGCCGAACCAGTCTCAGCATACGCTGCAAAGGATTTCCTGATGTTGGACAGTGGAAATTATTCTTTTTTATAGTCCTGTTATGTTCACAACTCTCTCAAGGCCTCTCGTGATCGAGAAAAATATTGTCTATTTTCGAAAACCGGCATATCCGTAACGGTTGATTATTAAAGGTCGTTCAAATGGATAAAGAGACTTGAACCACGAAAGCTCATGTACTAATTGCTAGACGATCTGGCCATATCGATTGAAGAAACAAAAAAATTTGAAGCAGTTTAATGTCACAGTCGTGGAACTGTTTTTTCTCTGAATTCAGCACGGATATCTGAATATCTCTCTGATTTTTGCATATATAGCATTTCACCACTATGTTCTACATAAGCAATTACTACGAAATTATTTTTCTTGTGTCACTTCACTTGTACGTGACTACAACTAACAACAATTTTTTAGCATGGAATTTTCGATGAACCATCAGTGCCATCTAAGCGTAGAACAGTGCACAGAAACAACTTTAGAAAATTGCATTTCAGAATTTTCTTCACGTCTCTCATCACAGCTGTTAGTGGCAAAAACAATGCAACCTAGGAGCGTTTTTCATACCTGTCCAAATAGTCTACTGAGACTACTAGTTTTGCGCTTTTCGAAATGGGCGTACACAGTTTATTGCGTGTGAGGGCGTGGCAACACATCTACGCTTCCGATATGCTCATTACTGCCTAGATTTTTGTGAAATGCCAATTTCTGATGCGATTATCGTGTAACCTTACCATTTAGACCACCCGACACTATCCAGACATGGAGTGGTTGATAAAGGCAAACGGCGACGTTGAAAGCATCCCAGATTATGGTTGCACGTGAGTGGACTTTATTTTAGGACAGTTTTATCACGCAGCAAGGTTTCATCTGGTGTTGCTTTCTTGAACAAAAAAAAATCAGTTGCTCTCATCAAAGGTTTTAGCACAACATCTCACACCACGGCAATGGGAGCATAGTCACGTCTTTAAGTGGCCCATGTTTCAGCGGTCTCATTGGAAGATCATCTAATCGTTTTGTTGTCTTCCCGCTGTAATTCCATGTGATATTTATATGTTAGACGGCAACAAAGGAATATCCGACCCCATCCTGTAGACAAGGACTTTTCATGAGAGTTTTGGCAATCATTGGAAAGCATAAATTTTTGCCTAACGCAGCACATAGCCGGCTTCCGCGGAACCGTTTATAACGCTTCTGCAAAAGGAGAACATTTCTGTTTCACACTTTCACACAGACGTTTTTTTCGTAAGACAGAGCTCCTTCTTTAGACTACAATTAATCATTCGATGACGTCAGACTTAAGCAATCCAACGCCTTTCTTATTTTCTGGAGAGACTGCTTCTCCGCAGTACAGGCAGGAGAAATTAGATTGATTCGCCTACGCGTGCACTTATTTTTTAGCTAATCTACGGGCTGGAGAGAGCGGAGCTCGGGGAACGCGTCGAAGTCATGACTGTCATTGATCGACAACTCTTCGGGGGGATCAATTTTGTGTTATTCAATTATTAATTACTTCCCCGTTTTGAAAGGAGCTCTAAATGACTCTTATACTAAAAGATTTTCTCTACACGTTCATGTGCAATTCGTGCTTTCAGCGAGATAATAGTTGAATTACGCAGCCGATGTGAAACTTCATTTCATTCCAATGCTGCTGCCTTATGAAGCCGCTTTTTTGAAAAAAGCTATGTATCACGTTAGCCAGAGATTTAAGCTCCCTATTACTAGCACCCTTATCAAAGTTCTTGTTAAGCAAGAAGGATCGGCCTTTTTGGTCACCCTCGAACATATAGGAACCTCCTATGTAACAGTTGCTGACTTGAATTGGCCATGAAGATTGACAGCCTCGAATTTTCATGATTACTGTGTTGTGAAGCAAATAGATTTGTTTTTTAGTTGTGGCCCTCCCAGGGCGACAATGACCTGATGAATGAGAATTCGACTACTATTCAGAAAGTCTGTTCATCTAAATATAACAACTTAATAAATGCAAACCTTGAAAATTCAGCTATTATTGGGTGATTTAAATAATCACAGCATGGTTTATGCTTTCAGAAAGTTTTCTTTTTATGGTAAAGAGCTCAAGAAAAGTCTTTCTCGACACTGTAAACATCCATTCAATTTCTGATTCTCTGCTCTATCCTCTATCATACAATGAATAAAAACTTTAGATGACTTCCTACAGAGAATTAAGGAACCCTATTTTTTACAAAGCAGCAGAACTTTCTTTGATCGCTTTGTTTTTTGCAACTTTCGCCATTAGCACACCTCGGCTTCAGGCTTTTCATCCACTGCATGAGGACCAAACGTTTTCGTTTCCTCATTGAAATGTTCAATGTCAATTAAACGCAGTTTATTCTGGATTTAAGACTGCCAGGTTTTGCGGATGAGGCGGAGATGTTGAAATATATGTGGCCAATAGGGTTGGTGCAATAGTAATTGTGATTTTAGACCGTTCTGAAACCGCAAAAAACACAGCTCCAGACAGCATTGCACCAGTCCTTGTCGTGGTCTTGAATAAATACAAAGGGAACAGAAAAGATTATGTCATCAGCACCAAAACATAAATTGAGAAACGCGCATTGAAACTGCGTATAACTTAACTACACTTACTAGAGAATATAGTCCCATATCAAGCAGCAAAATCAACTGTATATAAACCACAGTCACCTTTTTCATTTACTCAATATTTTGCTGATGAATTGATGTTGCGTGAACAATGTAGCAAGTTGAGTCGTCTTCGTATACAAATTGTGATGTATTGATGATGGTTCTTTTGACCATTTGAAGACGAAATAGTCACTGATTTATATTTGTCGTCTTGAGCAATTTTTAACTGGAAAGTATAACTTTTTGTTTCACAGAGGCTCGGTCAGAGATACTGGATATACAAATATCTGGCTTGGAATATCATTCCTGCTTTATGGACTTGCTGCTGAGATAAGTTTCAACTTTTCTTACTTCATGCCGATGTTTTGTTTTTTCAAAAAAAACCAAACGATTAAAAAGGTAGAAGTCATAAGTTGCTGAAGAGCTTAAGGCTACTAGGAAATATGACACTACTGTTGAATTCTTATTTGAAAGTGGTTTTGAAATCCTGCAGATCGTACTGTGAATAAGCAGGAACTACTGGGCGTGATATTTCATTCTCAGCTCAGTTTAATAACAGCAAAATATATACCTTAAAGTGTTCCAAAATAGGATCGATAACGTGGATTACATCCTCAGAATTTCTCTTTTTCTTCATGGTATTAGAATTCGATATTTTTGCTGGACACTAATCTCCACGAGATCTTGTATCTTGAATTTTCGGTACGATTGGAAAACTTAGAAGTGCTACAGTTTTCGAAGTTGAAGGGTCGCTTGCGCTCATTTGCATTTAAGATTAATACTAACTTGATCCTTTAAGAAGATAGCTGAATTGTTAGTGATACTGCCCATCGGTGGGAAAGAAGGCACCGATCCGACTTCTTACTTAACATCCCTACCCTTCTAAGTGGGAATCCCTTAGCTCAGCTATCCCAAGGATTACAAAGATAATTTGCTTCATGAGTTCTCCACGATTTTCATAGAGATAAAATTTTCATGCAGCGTCGAAAAAAAGCGAAGTTTTCAAAGATTTTGTAGACGATAAATACGAAAAAAAAATAGAACTCCAATGCAAAAGGTGCTGGTATCCGTATGCACAAATGTGATAACGAGTCATATAAACAGTTGCCACTATAGTTTGGCTGTATTAAATTGAGTGGGCACTCTCGTATTGCTTCACAAAGTGGCATTTCTTTCGTCCCATTTTTTTGCTGAACATTCGTTGTCTACTAAAGTCTAAGAACTTCCGTGTGTGTTCGACTGGGCTCCCATTTGAGAGAATTGCTTTATTTTTTCCATTTTTTTCCACGAATATTGTTAGATGATAGTCACAGAATTATGCTTAGATCGTGTAATAGCTCTATATAACAGCTCTCCCAGTTCTTTAGTAGAAGCGATCGATAGTCTTTATTGTTGAACTAAATCTATCACAGATGTACTAAATATCCGAATGGGAGATTTGAGTGTGTTTGTTCGGGGTAATTTTACACCGGCGACATTCGGCACTATTTCATAGCACTTCCAACCACTTCGTTTTCCATGCCTGCGAGGTTAACGTCAGATATTTATGATAATAGACGTGGCAAATTACCTTGAGAATCACAGATTTCTATCTAGTTGCTTTGTTCCCAAAAAATTCGACTGGAAATATCTACTCAGTTGCGACACCACAATTCTGAAAGGGCCCGCAGAGAGATGTTCTTCATTCAACCGTGATCCACTTGATCGCTTCCCACTTGATTCAACAAGGTACACTAATATGCAGAGAAAAAAAATGTGTGAACCATCGATTCGGACCAGAATAGCTCTGAAAAAGATGATGACATCTATACGTTATACAAAAGGCGCCTTATAACCACTTCACGTTGGTTCAATAAACTAAGAAAATACTATGATACTATCATATGATCATCCCATTGAGAGTGTTTAACTAACCCTTCGGTAAGACTATCCATGACATGTGTCAAAAACCTAAGGCAACACTGAACAACGATGATTCCAAAATCAATTCTAGTGCATACTTTCACACCTAAGCTAGAGTCATTGGAAGTTTCTCGTAAATGGGAATTGTTCTTAAAACGAGTTCCTTTTTATCAGAACTTGTCGTAGCTTAATGCATTATAACTGAAATTAGAAGATCGAAAAATGCTATCAAAGTTCATAAAATCATGAATCAATAAAATATGAGTGAAGGTGAAAAGAAGGCAATTATATTAGCCATACTCAGTACGAGAGAAGCATATTCAGCTAATATAGAACTTTTTTAATAAGGAGTCTATAAAGAAAACAGAGAGACATTAAAACGTTTGAAAACTTTTTGATTCGAGTCAACTATGCATTAACAACATTCTGTTTTCACTCTCTGCACTTTCGCTATTCCATTCGGTAACGGGATGACAACTCTACGATGGCAAAGCTCTGCATATACGTCTTAAACTACGAAGCGATGCAATCAAAACCCATAATGTCGAAAAAGGCTACATATTCTGTATCTTCGTACTACATTCTCTGACTGACTATCTTGAAATTTTTATCAGCGTGTGGATGAGGTGATTACTTCATGAATGGGACAGGCGCTAGATGGATGGAAAGTAGAGTAGATTAGATTCTGGGAAAGGTCATGCGCAGCTTATAAGGTTAAGCAAAAAGCCCTGGGAAAATTTTCAAAGCTTTATTTTTTGACATCTTTGTGTCGTTTATTATTGGCAATTTTGTATACATTTATCTAATTCATTAAATTCAGCACCAAAAATCATACTGAACAAAATAATTTGCTGGTGATGATCCATCATTATTGGAGGAAAGGTTACTGCCATCAATGCAGAGCTCTGTTACCAACACTTGTATATCCTCTACGACAAATTGGTGGAGAAATATCCAAGACGGTCCGACGAAAGTGCACTGTGTTTCAGCAGGACAGTGGCAATCCGCATGCGGCTAAGATGACCACGGACAACTTTGAAGAGTTTGACGGCGTTAAAGTTCTTTTGCACGCGTTTACAGTCCCCGTCTACTCAATCCTCTTATGGCCCTTCCGATCCGCTCAACACTTTTTCAATCACCGTTAATTTGAATCATTCACTGAAGCTGAGAAAACATATCGAGAGTTTCTCGATTCAAAGGAGCAGTAACTTTACTTCGAGGAGACCCGAAATCTTGCAGAACGATAGCAGAAAATCGTGGACAATAGTGGTCTATACATTGAATGACAATTATTGTTGATTTTTTCGATTTGCACGTAGAAACAAAATTTAAACACTTTGGAGACTTTATTGATCCGTGTTAACAGTGTTCTTATTTTCACTGTGCGGATCTCAGTAGTTTAGCATGCAATTGTTTTATTCATTTCCTCTTGAACGTCATAGAAAATTGGTTGAGCGAGTCTCCTTGCAATATCGAGGACAGCTTGGCTGCAGCGTTCCATAGGGCGTTATTGCTGGCTAACAGAGAAGGTTGTGGAGCGCGGATGGAGCTCGGCTTCACACGCGTCACGACGAGCATCGCAAGCACTTGGCCGCAGCGCCCCCTGAAAAAATTTCCAAATTTTAATTTAAAAAGGGAATTATGAAGAAATTTCCGGAACTTTTCGCTTAACCCTAGGTACAGTGTTCAGTTATATCCAATAATCGAGACGGTTGTCATAATCGTCCAATTGTTGGGATTTATTTCACCGAAATTGAAAACAACATGTCATCCTTGCAATACAATCGTTAAGAGGATTGATTGAACTTGTATACATTCAAGAGATATATTTGAAAGAAGATAACAAATTTTTCTAATCCATTGATATTTATTCTATTATATACATTTCAGCTCATATATTCCATCGTGCTGCGCGTTATGATGCGAGAGAATCACCGCCGCCTGTCTTGTTATAAAATCATGATCGCTTTAGGTAACATTTGAATTGAAATCTATCTCTTCTTACACTATTTGAGAAAAATCATTGTATGGGAGTCAAACTCCGATACTTGAATACATGGACGGTCCGTTATTGAGAATAATAATACGCACACATGACTACTATTATTGGCATATCAAACTATGCGCAATGATGTGATAGTCACATAAAGAGTGTTCAATGATCAGAATTCATTTTTTATGACAGCCACTTGTGGCAGTATGATGTTACAACGTACCCAATAATGTGGAGTGGTGTGCAAAAACGTTTGCGTTAGGTGGGATTCAAGCCCATATTTCACTCTATACGGGAGCGCATGCTGAGTCAATGCACTACCAACGCCCATTTTGACACCACTAGTTCTACAATGTTGACGGTTGGCTGTTGAAAGCTAACGCGTTGCAGCGTAGAAAGAGTGGTTTCAAAAAGGGCGTCGGTAGTGCAACGATTCAGCATGCGCTCGCGGATAGAGTGAGATGTGAGTTCGAATCCCATCTGACTCAAATGTCCAAAGATATTCGAGCCTTTTAGCATCGGTCAATCATAACGGATCGTTAAATAGTTTCCTGACTACAACCGAGTCGTTATTGTCGACGTTGTGCATCACTGATCTCAATAAAGTTCAAAGATATTTCTTCAGGTGTATACGACATGGCGGCGCTTGCACTCAATTCGTTGTTAACCGGTCACTTTTGGATTGTTGGCGCAAACTACTGTTACTGTTCGAACTTGATGTTTATCACTGGAGCCATAGCTCTTGGTAGGCCTTTGTTCAATAATTTTCTCACAAAACTAAGTACACATTAGATGTACAGTGTTATCATTGTTATAAAGCAAAAAAGAATATGTAGAGCGTTTTTGGAGAAGTGGAAAAAATCAAAAAGTTTACGTTACGTCGTATTAGGCCTAGTGTCATGGAAGCTTGAGGATGAATGAAAGCTCTCAAAAAAGAAGAGAAATAGAGTAAATCTTATTTTGAAGGCCTCTGGTGTGGTGCATGCATGAACTGTTTCGTATTGGTCATCAACCGTCTACTAGATGTGTCTAACAAAAAAGTGATGCATATGGTTTGCTTTTTCAAAAATTTTCTAATGTATGGGATCCAGAATCATGTGCGTCAAAACTCTTAGGATCATTTTGGTTATCCGGCTGGGAATGAAAAACGGCCCCTTTCGCTGGACAAAGACTTTTCAATGTTTTTTAGTAATCATTCAAAAGCTCAGATTTCGGGGTCTGCTATCTATTCGTTATCTGAAAATGCATTTCGTAGAGCTGTAGCATGCAGAACAAAATTATTTTCACAACCGCAGCGGGATGTTATTTTTATCACGCCTATGATTCGTGGAAGCACGAAAATACCAAACCGTGAGGGTAATGGACAGAGAAGCATTTAGTACCAGACTTGTTTAAAAATTTGGGTGTCTAACTCAATGCAATAGCAACTTATCTGAAATTATTGAACTAGCCAAATATACAGTCACCCCTACAGCATCTAGTTTACTAGTGAAATGTGTAACGTGCATCATTAAGAGACCAACGCCGATTGAATTATACTTACATCTTCATACTTTCCTATATGCTCAAGTGTAATCATATTCAACATAGGCAGCAATGATGATGCACCTTTCCTTTTTCTTTGTGATTATGCATCGAACTCAATCACACAATCGATTAATTGAAGTAGAATACGTCCAGTGGACGTATCTGTCGCATATCCGTGATGTTCAACTTTATTTAGGCTTTCGAAGGCAACCGCACGTATCTGGTCCTTCTTGTTCCACTTGCTTACTCTTTATACTTCACACTTTTCACACCGCCTTTACTGTTCAACTCAGGCCACATGGCATGGTTTTTTGCTACATTCGCACCCAACACCGACATGGAGAAAGTACGCAGAAAGTTTATTGTTCTGAAAAAAATATTCAAAAATTGGAACACTGAACACTTCTATCACCTGCTTCACTTGCTTTAACTGATCATACAATGACTGAGTAAGCGCTAGTGAACTTTTCACCCACCTATATCACGCGCAAGAGTGAATTATCGAGCTGGCAATTTGCATCACATCATGTCTTTGCGGATTTCCGTATATGGCTCCGTCCGTTGCGTCGAAGGTTTTTCCATCTGTGCGTTTGACATTCCAAGCAATGTAATCTGTACCGGCTTTCACCCGTCATTCGTCGTTCACACGTATAACGTTCGAGCTCATCTGATTTTTGACACTTTGGCGAGCACAATAGCATCTCGCCATCTCCTTGAACGTTGATGTACGGGATTAAAGATTTCCTCTCACAGCTATGTGATGCGGGCTATTACCAGTATCCCTTTCTTAATTGTGCACTCTGTAATACAATACAGTTTATGAAAACGTCTTTAGCCGCCTTTTTTCAAGATTTGTTACCTTACACTTCGTCCGTGGCTACGTTTCAGTTTACACGCGTTTCGGCTCTGATCGCCATCATCAGAGCCTTTTCTCAGCCACTCGCCCCCTATCATAGGAATAGAGCGACGAACAATAAGTACACTCTCAGCAGACTAATCAAGAATGCTCTTTTTCTTGCTCTATTCTTAGACAGATTTGTTTTCCATGGTGACGTATCAACTCATTACACATAATTTAATCAGTCAGAAATTTTTACATGAGATGTCGGAGACAATTCCGCTGGTCCTAAATACCATTCCTGCAAGATTAAATCAAAGGTCGATATTTTCAAAAACATTGCCGAAGTCGGTCAACATTCGTTCTGCCTAGCCAATATTTGGCTTTGAAATTGAGCGAGCTACGGTGGACCTTACGGGTGACTCCTCTAACCTTTGCAGCTCCAGTCATAACTAGTGCCCTTCTCTACTCAAAATACTTCTTTATCGCTTTTTTACAATGTTTTGCAAATTTGTATGTCAGTCAGCTGGTTGCTTCCGGCTTGTGCGCAAAGGAGACATTACTCTGATCCCGTGTAGTATGTTGAAATAGCAGCGACATCGATCAAACTGAACCTTCCGCTATGATGTAATCTATTTCGTCATAGCGCTCTCCTATGAGAGACTTCTAAGTCCAGCGCTGAGAGCAGGGGTACTACAATTGTAAGCTACATATGATTCCCGATGTCGTAATAAAGTCATACACCTACAGGCGTACTTATACCAATTCAATTCAGAAGTCGCAAAGTGACGTTGACATTTTTGCATAAATAGTCAACATGGTCGGAGCCGGCAGTGATCGAAAATTCTTCACCTTTAAGCATCCCAATAGGGTCCTTAGTTGTTAAAATGAATCGATGTAAGTGGTTGAGGTCGCGCTGAGGGCAACATCAGCGACACCGCTTCCTCTGCTGTTGTAATGTCTGATGAATGATTGTTGTCCGTTTGTAAGCCTCTCCTCATCTTGATCAGCCAGTTGATGTCAAATCTAATCGTTTTAGGTGTAGTATCAGCTAATTATTCACCCGAGCATTCATATAATAATATCCATGAGACATAATCAAAATTCGCAACCTTGGTCCTTCCAATTCAAGTGACTTATCATAATCCCTACAGAAGCATTCATTTTGATGGGCAACTGGCATCCGCAAACAACATGCTGAGTTTCTAATGTGATGTTGCGCCGGTTTGCTCACTCTAGACACATAGCTTGTTTATTAGAGAAGGTCATTAATCGCTTCCCATAGTTTGCAGAGATTTGGCTGCTCACTTTCGCCTTGATTGAATTCCAGAATACAAATTGCATGAGAAGATCTCACCCACGCGCTGATGCACAAATATTTTTTGCAAAACAAAAAGATCTGCATCATATCAGTAGAAAAGAAGCAGGGAGTCCTATCTTAAAATCCTTGTGCATCTCAAAGAAGTATGAAGTCGCCTTTGGTATGCATTTACTTCGTTCGTATCCACCACATGAAGCAGGGCAACGCAGCCTTCAGCAAGACATCGTAAGAGGAGATTCCTCAGCGAACGAGAGCATTGGAACAGTAAACAGCAACGTAGAAACTAGTTTACGGAGCAGTGAATGCCCAAAGTAATTGATATAATCGTTTCTTACTTTATTCATTATATTACGCAAGAAATTCCGTCGCGCTCTAACGAGGTACATATTTATCAAAGTTGCTTTAAGAAAAAAGGTTGTGAATTGTTTACCCAAATACTTTGAGCTTGGTAAAAATTTCACATAATTCGGAGTGCTGTTTATCAAAGTTCTCATAAAAATGCACTTTTTGTAAGTTGAATACACAAGAAATTTTATTCCATAACAAAAACATTCACATCACTTGTGATAAAAAAAGGTCTGCTGGCATGTTTGAAATTAGCTTTGATAAAAATAGCCAATGAATATGGAAAGGGTTTAAAAAGTGTGCATGAATTTATACTATTATTTTATTTTTAGTACTACAACTATCCACATACAGCCAACAACCTCTTCATTGTTGTAGCAACTTGCCTGCTATACATAAAATACTCCAAAGTACTCCTACGAAGCTTGAAAATTAGCAACGGATTGACATGGGCTCAAAAATCGGTGGGTAATGGTTTTTAAGAAGTCTTCCTTTGGAAAAAGCAAAAAAAAAACGAATAAACAAGAAAAAATGTGACTGGGAAGAACTTTCCCGTAGGAAATGATCTAATGATAGAAGGCTTTTCCAAAAATGATGATTGCCTCCTTTTAAGAAAGATTTAACCTTTAAGACGTGAATGCAGCGAAAATTTTCCTGCAACAAAGGGGGAAGAGCAAACTTTGAATGCAAAGTACATTTTTAAGAGATCACGTTCTGCAATTTTCATTTCAAGACTATAAATAATTGTTCATTCTTAAACTACTACTATATTATAGTTTTTTATCCAATCATCAATCATTTGTATGGCAAACCTTGTGGCGGCACTGATTTACGTCTACATGCAGTTCTTCTACGCACCGTCTTATTTAGTCTTGATCGGTCACATCTGTTGGCAGCTCGGTCACGGTAATACTGCCAGCGATTTAGTCCATTTCATACCTTATCTTCTTCTCTGATTTTACAGTCATTTCCTACATTTCAAATTAGAATTAGAAGAACAAACTCTCGTAAGAATGAACGAGTTTTACAAAGATCAAAGCCAACTAACTTTTTCTTCTTGTTCTCTCCCTAATTGTAAAGTAGCTGTCCTCTGAATGATTGCTTTTTATAAACCTCGTTCTGTAATCCAATTTATTCCGGCAGAATGATTTGAGCTTTTTGAGGTTTTGGCGTGTCACTGGCTTACGTACGTTTCGGCTCTCTCGCCCGTCTCGTCAGAGCCACAAGCCGCACTAACTACCCTATATAGTAGGAAAAGGGTACACAGAATGTCATGACGAAACAGCATAAAATATTGTCTAGACCTTTTTACAATCAATGTTATCGGCTGTCAGTAGTATCATAGACGCTGTTCCTCAATCGACGAACTTTTTAAAAAGCAGTCGATAAAGACAGTGGCTACACAGTCATTGACAGTCTTGATATTCTGCGTCTTTCGTTCCCTACTCTGTAGGGGAAGCTAATGCAGCGGATGCTCTGACGAAGCGGGCGAGACTGCCGAAACGTTCGTAATCCACTGACATACCAAAACCTCGAGAAGGCTCAAAACACTCTTTTAGACTAGTAGCAATGTTGTTATTATCGTTTCAGGATCTCCAGCGTTCGTGTATCTCTTTCTTAATAGGACGATTCAACGCGAAGTTTTTCACATGCTGAAAATTCGCAAACGTCCACAAACGACGGTGACAGCGCTGGGTGGCATGACATCAACGAGAGTGGTACGCACTGATGGTTAAAGAGCTTAATCGGATGGACTTTTCTCTGTTCTAACGCGATTAAATTGTGTTGTGAATGATCAACATGTATCTCATCGTTGATAGATGAAGTAGTGATAAAGTGAGAAGATATTGAGGAAGTTTCGACGTAAAACAATCTTAATATTTGTTTTCTTCGGCATGTATTTAAAAGCTATTATGATGCAAAAAGCAAAATTTTTTCACATCAATCAATCAGGTTAAATAATACACTGAAATCATCGGATCTTTGAAAGAATTTTCTTTACAAATGAGAAGCTCCTAACTGATACGACTCCGGAGCTCAGTGAACATAAAGTATAAGAAGCATGAAACTTTGGAGTTAATGAACTGCCCAGGGACGCGTCATGCATTAGACATAATTAGGCATCGTTAGAGCGACTTAATAATACAATAACTGGCCTTACAGTGACGTGCGAAGCCTACCGAATTACGAAGTCAGTGTTTCTATCGCGATAAATGAGTGTGGAACCAAATTTTTGCCTAAATGGTTGGCGAGCCGCGTGAGTCTGAGAGACCAAATCGATCCCATGGCCACTTATATGTCTCACGGCACCTTTAAGCAGTGCGCTCCATTCTCTTCTTGCTATTATTAAGTAACTATACTAGTCATATAATTCTAGCCCAATCTCCTCGATTCCCCATCCACTTTCTCTGAGACTTCTAAAACTTCAAAATTTTTGCTTGAGAAAGACTATTCTTGGTTCTTGTCCATTGCAAGGCAGCAGAAGAATATTGACCCTACTCGCTGGACAACAGCTTTTCAAAGCAGTGTTAGTAATCATTCGAAAAAATCTGGCTCAAATCTCTGGCTAAAGCAATGCGAAACTGTTTTTCAAAAAAGTCTTTTTATAGGCTGCAACATTCAAAATGAAATCACGTTTCGAATCTGGTGAACAATTCAACTATCACTTCGTTGAAACCACGAAAAGCATATGGACGCGCAGAAAAGATGTTGTGGCATCAGAATTCTACGTTTAACCCAGAGTTCCTTCGAGAAAAATAACCCCAATTTAAAAAAAAAAAAACATCGCACTTTTATCTGAGAAAACCGACATCGCTCCAGCCCTTTTGTCGACCCATCCCGCGGTCCACGAATTGGCCAAAGAACACATGATCACGTATGTGAATCAATCTTATTTACCCTGTTGCACTGCGCAGACACGGACTTTCTAGAGAATAAACAAAGCATTGGAGTCCCTGAAATTAACCTTATCGAATAATTAATGATAGTTTAATGAAGGAGCTCTGTCCGGCGAGATGTAAAACACGCATGTATTCATTCTTATACAGCGTTATCTTTTAGAGCCTGGCAAGCTATACGTTGGGTATTAAAATGCCAAAAACAGCAACAAATATGGGCCTCATTCCCCTGACTACGAAAGAGTCCCTGGTACGACAACGCCAGGTAGGACGAGTACGGAGAGGCTGCTGGAATTTCAGGGCCGAACTAGGGTGCCAAGATCGAAACGGACTACAATGACGATCTGTACCCACAGCGCAAGAACCCTTGCTCACAAATCCGCTGTAGAAGATCTATTGATTCAAGCAAGAAGAATAAGGTACGACGTCATTGGCCTGGCTGAGACGAGAAGGCGCCGTACTTTTCACGCTGTTTATGACACCGGAGAAGAACTGTTTCTTGGTACATGCGATCGCAAAGGTGTCGGCGGCGTTGGTGTCCTCGTTAAGTCGAATTTGACTGTAAGCATTGATTCGTTTGATCAACTTACGACCTGTATTGGACGATTACGGTTGAAACGATGTGGTTCTATGCCGGCTTTGACCATCTTCGTTGCTTACGCACCAACATCAAGCTATGACGAAGACGAAGTCGAAGCATTCTATATAGACCTCGAAAAATTCTTCAGAGAAGATCAAAGATTCTTCGAGGCCATTGTCGGAGATTTCAAAGCAAAAATTGGACCTAGAAGAACGTCTGAAGAACGTCACATAAGGACTCAAGGACTAGAATGGAATGAAGAGGGTGAGAGGCCATTTGAGTTTATATGACGACCCAAACCATCCATGGTAACTCGCAATTCCAAAAGCCTCATTCTCAGCGATGGACGTGGGAGTCTCCCCATGGAAACTTCCATAACGAATTAGATTACACTTAGTAAATCAAAGGTTTTGCCTGACTGATGTCGCTGTTGTTCCTAATTTCACACGGGATCAGACCATCGTGTCCATCGCGCAAAGTTCCGTTTCTCGAGGAGAGGGGAGAAAGCCGCTAAATTTAAACAAAGAAGTCCCAGAGCTACTATAGACTGGGACGTATTCAAATCATTAGTCCGCTCTTGGGAAGATACCGTTGTCGACAACATCGACGAAGAATACGATCGACTCGTTGAACATTTTCATGTTAGCGCTATGAAAGCCGAGAGTCCTGAGCACACGAAGAGACGCTTGTCTCCGCAGACGCTCTAGCTGATACATCAACGTGGAGTCGCACGAGCTGCAGGCAACCGAAACCTTACTTCCGAACTTGCGAAAGGCTGCAGAGAAACGATAAAAGAAGACCTCAAAGAGAGAAGAGCAACAGTCATGGCAGAAGCTGCAGAAGCTGGGAAGAGCATTCGCAAAGCCCAGCGAGGCTTCCCCAACTATAAGGCCAAGATGATTGCACTCCGATACCCTGACGGGACACTTACAGCTTTGAGAAGGGCTATGGAGAAAATCATCCACCAATACTACTCGGATCTCTTCGCTAGCCATGTCCTCTTACCGACATATAAATTGAAAGAGGGCGAATATGTCGTTCCACCGGTCCTCCCTTCCGAAATCCGACATGCTCTATCGTCGGTGAAAAACAGAAAAACACCCGGTCCAGACAGGATTAGACCAGAACACCTGAAGAACCTGCCGCCAGTTCTCATCAACACCCTGGCTCGGCTCTTCAGCTACCTGTCAGAATGCATGGTCCCTATCAATGGAAAACCACCAAGACCGTATCGTTGTTCAAAAAGGGAGACCTACACGACATAGGCAATTATCGCCCAATCTGCTTGCTGTCCGTTGTCTATAAACACTTTACTGGAGTCATCCTAAACAGGACTGATAGAACACTGGACGAAGGACAGCCATGCGAACAAGCAGGGTTCCGAAAAGGATTTAGTACCATAGACCACATCCACACGATTACAAGACTCACTGAAGTTTCACGAGAGTAAAAGCAACCACTCTGTCTCACTTTCATCGTTCTGAAGAAAGGCCTCGATTCAGTCGAAACGGAAGCGGTTATGAAGGCTCTGGATAACCAGGGCGTCCCTACTCGGTACATAAGGATCCTTCGTGAGCTTTGTAAAGATTTCACGACCAAAATATCTCCATTCTACAACAATATCACCATTGACGTAAGAAGAGGGGTTCGACAGGGCGGTACAATTTCGTCAAAACTATTCAATGCCATTCTACAAAACGTCATGCGAACATTAGAATGGGCGATATGGGAGTGAAAATGTCAGTAAAATTAAGCCATCTTCGCTTTGCTGACGATATCGTTCTCATAACACCAAACATCAGTCAAGCGGAACGAATGTTGAGCGATTTCGATAACGCCTGGGTAAAGATTGGTCTCCAACTAAATTAACGAAGACAATGTTCATGAGGAACGGATGGGTTTCAAATGCCCCATTTACGCTCAACGGAACGACAATCTCCGAATGCTCCAGTAACGTCTATCTAGCTCGTGAAATCAACATGATGACCTAGCTCCAGAGTTGAGCAGGAGGCAACGAGCGGCTTGGAGAACGTTTAAGAGCATCGAAAATGTAGTGAAGAGGACAAAGAACATCCGACTCCATGCCCACCTTTTCGACTAGACAATTACTCCTGCCCTAACGTATACAGCAGAAACCTGGTCGCTACGTAAGCAGGATGAAAGATCACTTGCCGTTATCGAACGCGCAGTCGAAAGGTCGATGCTAGGAGTATCTCGTATTTCGCAAAGAGGCAAAGGATCCGAACTTCCGACCTATGTCAACGATCGGAAATCAAAGACGCCGTTCTACACTCCAGGATATCGAAAATAAGGTGAGCCGGACATGTGGTGCGCTTCATCGACAACCTATGGACGAGAGCCGTTCCAACTGGATTCCTCGGGACGGCAAGCGCTCTAAAGGAAGACCACTAGCCCGTTGGTCCAATTTCTTCACGAAAGCGGTAGAAGAAAGATATGATGCTCAGCGAATCCATAGAGAAAGGAAGACCCACTGGGCTACTCTTGCACGCGATAGGGAAAAATGGAAGAGTTGCTTGTACCCGCTCGAGTCACTTGACGATCAACGGGACGACAGGTGACAGCTGATAGATGACAGCGTTTTCAAAGGAGCTTTTCCAAAAAGCAAGCACATTTGTGAATTCTCTGATAATTGTGCTATCAAAAGTATTAGCACTCCAAGAAAAGAGTTCTGCACAGCGAACTATAAGCGAAATAAGAATCAAAGGCGCGGTCGTGTGAAATATAACTTTATTTTGGATTTTGCAGCGTTACAAGAGTTTTGAAAAATCGGCTATGTATGACTCTAGCTAAAAATTTGAGCTTTCAAATAATTACTAGCACTCTCATGAAAAGATCTTGTCCAGCGAATGGGGTCGAATATCCGTACGTCGCCTTATAATACCTAATATAATTGTACGCCTAATATAATATAATAAAGTACCCTATTCCTTAAAGTGGGCATTATCATCATACGACTTTCTGAAACAAGGCTTAAAGTCATATGCCATTTTGCAACCTTTGTGAATCGAGCGATTCCAACCAATAGCAGACATCGCGTACTGAAAGTTGATCAAAATAGTCTACTGAATTGATACCTTTGCCGAGCATCTAATTTTCTTTTGAGCACACTCCGAAAAAATCAAGAAATGGACCTTGCTAAATGAAATTCATGTGCGAAAAAAAAGGAATAGGACTGCGTTAGATCGAAATAAAATCCAATTCATGAACAGTCAGTTTGTTTGCGGATAAACAGACCACCATATACATGAATTTCAGTTTCCAATGAGCATTATAAATAAAATGAAAGAGTAAAATTTAGAAAAAGTATCAGATTGCCTCATTATTACCTTCTCATTATTGTTTCATTCAGTTTGTTCCTCTGCATATCAGTTTATAGCCTGAAGTCTGTGATCTATTGAAAATTCTCATGATAGCCCTAAGTAAGAAGGCATAAAACGCCATGTGCACTGCTAGTTGACTGACTGGGAATCAAAATGAGTCAGTGACAGTTACACTCGATTACGCTTCACTGATATAAGTTGGGCACTACTGCATCGAAGACGTTCAAAATATTGGATCATTTCCGTTATCCGCCCCACTTCGGCCCTCCGCTCGAAACTTATTTCTTAAATGTTTTTAAAGTTGAACTAGTCTTCCAATAGCTCAAATCTCAGAAAATTCAGAAATATATCTCATTTCAAAAACGGCATTTTTGCTGCGCTATGACAGCAAAAATAAAGTTATGCCATTTCTCACTGAGCAAAACTTTTCCTTAGAGCTCTTGATGCTAAATCTCAGCAATTCCAATAATATATTTGGTTTATGAAAAGGACTTTTCATGGCGCCGGGGCAGCCAAAGGAAAATTGAGTCTCGCAAAATTAGATAATTCTCATTATCCACACCTCTTTCCAATATCTTGAGATAAAGGCGCCTTTCGATTTTTCCCCAGGTTTTAACAATTACCTAGCAGCTCAGACCTCAAAATTTCGATGGTGCATTTTACCTTGAAAATAGATTTGTTATTGTTTTTTCAATAGCAAAGATAAAGTTATGTTTTTCATTCAAATACTCTTCGCTAAACAAAGCTTTTCCGTTAGACTTTTAGTGAATAGCTTAGATCTCAGCGTTTCAAAAAAATGTATTTGGTTTTTGAAAAAGACTTTTTAGTGCGCTATAAATGTCAAAAGAAAGTTAAGTTCGACGCATTGCGACATTGGCATTGAACCACCTCACCTTGACGTTTAGTGGATAGGATTTCGCAACATTGCCACTATGCCACAGCGCTTTTTCCGTACCAAATTTGCAAAGTAGAATCGTGTTTTGATTGCTACAAAGCACTGAGAAGCCCTTTAAGAAAGCAAACACACCACTGAACTTGTCGTGATCCGAGCTATGTAAAGTCCTTTTTTAATTTTTTCGAGATATAAGCTGTCTACTCAAACCTTTAAAACAACCAAAAATACTTTCCCTGAGGGGCTGAACTGGGGCAGATAACGGGAAAGTACCGGAATATCAATACATTTTGAGCTAAGCGCAGCTACCGTTTGAGCTGTGAGCCACTAGTTGAGTGTCTCGATGAAGTCGACACGAAATGTCAAAGTCAACCTCACGCTCGTCAGCCAATCATCGTAGAGCAAGAGGTTCTGTGCCACGAGCTGGAAGCGCATCCACTTGCTAACACCAGAGACTTGTAGCAAGCACTTACGGCCTTAGCACCATGATTCGCCATCCAAATGAATTGGGCTACGCGAAGTAATATCTCGTTAGAAACCTTATCAATGCATCGACTACGATTGAGCTGCACGCGCGACCATCTGTGAAAGTCATCTGCTCCGACCGTGCAACCAGGCTTCCTCAAATCGATCATCACTGGATTTGAGTTCTAGATCTACTATCGTAAACAACTCAGGCAGCGCTTATTGGCTGCCTCGCATCAAAGAAACGTAAACTCAGCGGGAGCCTGGGTTTATGGCCGAAGCAAAATTTCTATGGTAGGAAGATTATGCTTTGGTATTCTGGGTTTCATAGGGTATGCTTTTTTATTATCTTTTCAAAAACAAGCAGGCAATTAGTGTCGACATCCACGGGAAACAGCTTCGAAAATGACCACTGTACTGCGAGAAAAGCGTCCAAAATGGCTCTGTGCCTCCCTTCTTCAAAATAGAGATCGACCTCATATTGCAAGGTTGTCTGCCAAATTTTGGACAAACTGGGTTGGACCGTGGTACCACGCCCACCGCATAGCTCCGATATCACTCCGTCGGATTATATCGCCTCCATGCTCTAAAGCGGCATCTGAGGGTGGAAAAACTCAAGGACTTTATTATGCTCGTGTTACCTAATCGACTTCTTCAATGGCCAGCCTCGCTCTTTCTGAAAGAAAAACATCGAAAATTTACCCTGTCAGTAGTTGTATATCCGTAATAATGATGGTTTTTATATTTGCTGGATGATAAATTTCTTCAGATGAATGACAACGGAATTAGCAAGAGAATTGAAATACGAAAATTGTAATAGATCAGCTCAACAGAAAGAGTAAACTACGTTCGGATCTCAGGAAGAAGCCGACCTATTAAAAACTAGAAACCTTACGTCCACCTTTTTGATGAGATGCTGTGAGTGGACGACGAAGAGTAGAACATACTTTCAATGATACATTCAATGATCAATGAGCTGTGTCGATACCAGATGTCCCACGACGTTGACTTTTGGATGGCCATGCTGGGACTGGTTTACTTCTTTGAATGAGGTGACAAACCACGTTGACCTTGCTGGTGAGGATGTGTTTGAATCCACTTACTGTCTGCCGCAGTCCTGCTGACTACTGTCTCTGTAGTATGAATCTTAAACTTTCGTATCTAAATGTTCGTTGAAATTATGTATGCTAGTATGGTATGCATGCTGCGTAAGCAGGATGAAAGATGACTTAGTGTTATTGAACGCGCAGTCAAAAGGTCGATGCTAGGAGTGTCCCGTATCTTGCAAATGAGAGAAAGGATCCGAAGTACCGACCTACGTCAACGATCGAGGATCAGAGACTCCTACACGCCTAGATATCGAAAATAAGGTAGGCTGGACACGTACTTGCT
The DNA here is from genome assembly GCA_019055375.1 of Parelaphostrongylus tenuis. Lineage (NCBI taxonomy): Eukaryota > Metazoa > Nematoda > Chromadorea > Rhabditida > Metastrongylidae > Parelaphostrongylus > Parelaphostrongylus tenuis. The sequence goes on along the minus strand of JAHQIW010003415.1, from coordinate 141,158 downwards.
TCAACGACAACCGATGGACCAGAGCCGTTACCGACTGGATTCCTCACGACGTCAAGCGCTCCAAACGAAGATCACCGGCCCGTTAGTCCGATTTCTTCACGAAAGGTATAGAAGGAAAATATGATGATCAGCGAATCCCTAGAGAGAGGAGGACCCCTGGGCTATTCTTGCACGCGATAAGGAAAAATGGAAGTGTTGCTGATACCCGCTCGAGTCACTCGACGATCAACGGGACGACAGGTGATACAAGTGAATATGGTACAAGAGAAGTAGTTGTGGCGATGTGTCACAGAAACTGAACTGATGGCAGAGGGTGCTGAACATATGTAGCCTACAGCCGACTTGTGGCAGTAAAATTTGTTAGGCTGTCGACAAAGCCGACTTTTCTTCTATACAAACATGCTATATTTTCTAGAATTGTCCCATATTCTGAATAATTCTTGAATAACTGTCGTCATATCCCAAGGACATTGCCAAGTGCTAATGAAAAGGCGACTTCCCAGCGACAACTCAGTAAACTCGTCCACAGGGAAAATTCGGCTCCGCACCACGACTCATAAGAATATAAAGAAGTTGCCCTGTACCAGAGCATACGGGCTCCGGCTCTTATCTGGGTGTGGCCGCCACCGTCATCAGCTCTACACTCAGGGGTCTCGACCACAAATCTAGACGATTTCATTGTGCATTTGGTTTTTGGAAAAGCCCTCTTATTGCTTTGTGACAGTTCAAAAAATTTGGTTTCGTAATCGGCTCTCATTCTTTGCTCCGGTATATGGATGAGATTTTGCAATATTCGTACCGAGCCACCACCCTTTTGCAACATAATGGTAGATTACTTATATTTAAATGATTCTGCAAATGAGTGCGCATTGACTTTGTTCTATCGTTCTGTAGAGTTAGACTTTTCATCTTCATTTTATATTACCAAATAAACCCGCTAGCGAGCTTAGGCCTAAGCCTAAGCAACCTAAGCTTATACACGAAGAGCATATGAAATAGAGAGAAAACCTTAGAGTATCAGAGTCATACGTTTTATCTAGAGTTTTCGAATGCGGACAAGAAGCCGTAAATTTCAAAACAGAAGTCGCACGCCACATGTGAATCGCGCTGCGTAATAAATCAACCGCGCGATCGACATACACTCACTTACACATCCTGGCCGGCAAGAAATGCACGCGGAGTGCGAAAAAATCAAGTTTTATCGGATTTTACAGAGCAAAAAAAGTTTCGTCGAAGGCCAAGTACACCATTGGGTTCTTCGAGATTAAGCTATCGAATGATTAGAAAATGCGGGGAAAAGCTTTGTCCAGCTGAAAATGCTGATATTTGAAACATGATTCAAAGAATACGTTCCTCTCAAGGAGCTGAAATAGGGTGAGGATAACAGAAATGATTTATTTCTTTCACAATATTACAAGTTTTCTCGCGTTACATCCTTCCAAGGTGACTTACAGCACGAACGTGATAGTTGGCTTAATTTCACCCTCCAAACTCATCATACCTTCTATCTCTTGTTGATGATAATACCAAAATTAATTGGAGGCATCGTCTTTGTACATGGATAAGTCCATTATGATTATACAGGCCAAATATTCAATCACCTAGGATACTTCATGAAGTAGAATGTCATAAACATTTTCTTGTTAACTTCCATTCTAAAGAGTCCGGCTTCTCTTTTTTGTCGTTTTTATATAAATGGCTAAAGTTAAATGAGCAGTAGCGCTGGAATACGCAACTATATAAAGAAAACTACGGAAACAAGAAATTTTGGTTCCTAGAAGATGAGGCCAACACGAGTTCCATAACAAATCAATATCAAGTTCGGTTCTTTTATGTTATTGGTGAGCAAATGAAGAGCTACCCCTTCGCTGGGCAAGAACTTTTCATAAGAGTGTTAGTAATCAATCCAGACCTTAAGTCTCTAGAGCGTGAAGTGCTCCATTTTTTGATAAGATACCTTTATCACCGCAGAATCCAAAATATGATTATGTTTTGCACAGGCAGCGTACTTTTACTACCACTTCGTTTATAGCACCAACTGTATATGAATACGTACAAGATTTCTTGTAGATCGGAGTCGTACGTTTTATCTAGAGTTCTTTTCAAAGCGGAGAAGAAATTCTCAAACAAAAAACAAAAATTACACTCCACATGCATGTCGCGTCGGCGCGATTGAACGATCGATCTCGAAACGCCATTTCGAATCTACGGCCACCAAACGTCCAGTCCGCACACTAGCCAAAAAGCAAATGACCGCGCGGGGAAAACCTGATATTATTTTCGCTGCTACACTTCAGTGAAACGATTTTTTTCAAAAAATAGGCGGAGCATTGGAATCGTGGAAACTTACACTATCGAGTCTTAGTTATAATTTCAGTCCTGCGAGAAATACGCGCATGCAAAACACAAATGTTCTCTTTCCCTGCGGCATTATAAAAAGGCCTTTGAAAAACGGCCATGCGGAGCAATAGCTAGAGATTTAAGCTTTCGAAGTCTACTTGAAGTACAATGTGTAGTCTGCACAGCGAAAAAGTGGCTTTTTTGTTAACAGAGAAGAACCTTGTGTTCATTTATGTCTTAATCTTCCGTTTCGAGAGGGCAGTTTGCTCATTCTTAGAGTTGTTATTATAATTTTTTAATAGGTGTTTGATAACAGCTAAACCGACTACTACCGTTAATGACTATCCAATAAAGAAAGAAATGAATTTTTCTGTGATAATAAGATTTAAACACTTTTTTCCTCAAAGAAACAGCTCAAATTGGCCATAGTTCTTCTACCTGCAATGAACTTATCTTGAATTACCCTACAAAGATGCTCAAGTGGTTATTATGTAAAATTAAATAGCTTGTTTCACCGTAAGATAAAAAAATTTTGCCCATTTTTGTTTAAGCCAGTAACATGAAGTTTGCAAACCGGTCGTCCACAGTCATTCTCCCGCGTTATGGTTTCACTAATGACTTTCATTTGAATCGATTCTTCAACTCGAATGAAGAGCCTCACTCGGCTCGACTGAATTTTTCACTTGAATGATGCTTATTCTATCAATACCGTTCATAATGAGTATTCAAAGCCATGGAAAAGCCTCCATAGCTCTAATATTCTGCAATTTCGCCACAGAAGTGGCTTTTCTGTTCAGCAGTGGTATTGGATTTGTCTCATAGGTTATCTTTTCTAAATAGCGATCTACAATCAACAATCAACAACGACAACACCAACGTCGTCTACCAACCTCGCAGCAGCTAAACAGCTAAATTTTAATACTCAAATTAATGATGAAATAGAAAACGTTCTTTAGTTTCTTGTCATCAGTAGATTTTTATGTTTATGAGTGAGTAAAAGGTATCAAAACGAGGTCTTATAAGTAATAATTTCTTTATCTGTATAATTTCGATTCAATTTGACTTTTCGATTTTCTATGGCATAGTCTTTTGCTCTTTTGCCCTAGCTCTAGATTAAGTGCTTCTCTTTCATGCGCCTAGAAAAAACACTCCTATCGCATAATCACACCGCTGTCAGATTTTTGTGAATCTGTGTGTTTTGCTAAGTTCATGATGTTTACTTTATAGTTTATTCATTCTGACGTAGTATACAATATTTTAAACTCATTACAGCCATTAAGAATTGGAAAATATCGAATTGCTTGGGGAATACTGCATTCGGTGCCCAGTTTTTCGATGATTCGATACCGGTTTTCGAAACTGTGCACCACAGGACTCGGGATCTTGAAAAATTTACACAGGAAGCATTTATGATTTCAGTTGCTCCCGGCATATGACTGAGATTCTTTCGACCTTCCTTGTGGTATTGCAGAATATAAAGAGCACTTTTGTGCCATCTTCATCGATGAGGTGTTCGTCAATTCCATACTGTTTGCATGAGTTATAATAATGATGGCTAGAAGTTGGTCTATAAACTTCTAGTCAAAAGTCGGAATACTACAGGCTTACAGCACATTGCCAATTAACAGGTCACAAATAATTCCGACAAATGTTCTAGCGGCAGTGGAAAGAAAAATGCACAATACTGTAAGGAACTCGCCGTGATACTGTTTGACAGTTCGGAAAAAGATAATGGGAAAGGTGAGCACCTTAATAAACATATATCACCTGTATCACCTGTCGTCCCGTTGATCGTCGAGTGACTCGAGCGGGTACCAGCAACTCTTCCATTTTTCCCTATCGCGTGCAAGAGTAGCCCAGTGGGTCCTCCTTGCTCTAGGAATTCGCTGAGCATCATATCTTTCTTCCATCGCTTTCGTGAAGAAATCGGACCAACGGGTCAGTGGTCTTCCTTTAGAGCGCTTGACATCCCGAGGAATCCAGTCGGTAACGGCTCTCGTCCATCGGTTGTCGTTGAAGCGCATCACGTGTCCGGCCCACCTTATTTTCGATATCCTGGCGTGTAGAACGGCGTCTCTGATTTTCGATCGTTGACGTAGGTCGGAAGTTCGGATCCTTTGTCTCATTTGCGAAATACGAGATACTCCTAGTATCGACCTTTCGACTGCGCGTTCGATAACGGCAAGTGATCTTTCATCCTGCTTACGTAGCGACCAGGTTTCTGCTGCATACGTTAGGGCAGGGATAAATGTCGAGTCGAAAAGGTGGGCACGGAGTCGGATGTTCTTTGTCCTCTTCACTACATCTTCGATGCTCTTAAACGTTCCCCAAGCCGCTCGTTTCCTCCTGCTCAACTCTGGGGCTAGGTCGTTCATCATGTTGATTTCACGACCTAAATAGATGTAACTGGAGCATTCGGAAATTGTCGTTCCGTTGAGCGTGAATGGGGCATTAGAAACCCATCCGTTCCTCATGAACATTGTTTTCGTTAGATTCAGTTGAAGACCGATCTTTCCACAGGCGTTATCGAAATCAGTCAACATTCGTTCCGCTTGGCTGATGTTTGGTGTTATGAGAACGATATCGTCAGCAAAGCGAAGATGGTTTAATTGTCGACCGTCAATTTTCACTCCCATTTCGTCCCATTCTAATGTTCGCATGACGTTTTGTAGGGTGGCAGTGAATAGTTTTGGCGATATTGTATCGCCTTGTCGAACCCCTCTTCTTACGTCAATGGTGATATTGTTGTAGAATGGAGATATTCTGGTCGTGAAATCTTTATAAAGCTCACGAAGGATCATTATGTACCGAGTAGGGACGCCCTGGTTATCCAGAGCCTCTATAACCGCTTCTGTTTCCACTGAATCAAAGGCTTTTTTCAGATCGATAAAAGTGAGACAGAGTGGTTGTTTGTACTCTCGCGAAACTTCAATGAGTCTTGTGATCGTGTGGATGTGGTCCATGGTACTAAATCCTTTTCTGAACCCTGCTTGTTCGCATGGCTGTCCTTCGTCCAGTGTTCTGTCAATCCTGTTCAGGATGACTCGAGTAAAGAGTTTATAGACAACGGACAGCAAGCAGATTGGGCGATAATTGCCTATGTCGTGAAGGTCTCCCTTTTTGAACAACAATACGGTCTTGCTGGTTTTCCATTGAATTGGTCTTGCTGGTTTTCCATTGACGTTGGGTATCAAAAATGCCAAAAACAATAACAAATTAATAAACATGATAGATAAAAAATAGGCATTTTTTCAAAACCCATCAATCTCAGCATCGATTTTCTAACAACTTGCTCACATTGTTAATGATTTGCTCTCAGTGATTTACATTTACGAGGCATCATTTCATATTATTAGATCGTTCGGTAAGATTTTGGACTTTCGCAATAAACATCAAATTTATTGAACAAAGCAATAAAATTGCATGATTTTGATATGGTTCGATTGCGCATTTTTTGCAAAAATTTTGATATGCAACTTACTTATAGTTCATCTAAGATGGGGCTGCAGTGAGAAAAATTCTCTTACTACTCATGCACGAATGACGCGTAGAGAAAAATGCCAGTGATGCGGCGTGCAAGATTAATAGAGCTTGGTGTGATGATACAGATACAGAAAGGACGGCTAAAAAGTGGTTCACGAATTTCAAAGCTGTAGAGAACAATCTATTTGATCAATCGTGCTCGCGCCGTCCACACAAAACTCCATTAATCTTGCGCCCCGCTTCCTTATCATTTGCCCCTACGCGCCATTCGCGCATGAGTAGCAAGTGAATATGCTTCCACGGCACCTCCATCTTGGAGCAAGCATACAAGCAAGACAAGTTGCATATCAAAATGTTTGGGAAAAATTGCTTAATTGAATGACTTCATAATCATGCAGTTTAATTCATTTCTGATCGATAAGTCTGGTGTTCATTGCTCTAGTGTGAAAACTTATGAAACCAACCTGATAGTTTCTCTTCTTCTCGAAAGTTCACTTATGTTCTTTTCTGCGCTAAGATTAGTGTACTCTTAAGCTGATCCATCATAACCTTCTCTTTACTACAATTTTGTATGTGGCAAAGAATTGCTTCAGTCGTACCATTTAAATAATGAGAAGCACGAAATTTTGTTCTATAAACTTAGCAATGACTGAAAACGATTTGATAATGGAGCGAAAGATTGTATTGGCTTTTCTACGCTTGATAAGAAAGAGAAGTGAAAGCGGTCAGTGGAGGAATGAGGGAGAGGAGAAGAATGATTCTAATGATCAGAAGATTACCGTTGCATGAGTAAGCCTAGAAGTACTTTGCTGTAGCCCTACCAGTCCTTGATAGCAGCAAATTTGTCACTAATGCAAATATTCTGTTTGCATGCGTAGTCTCTGCCGATTTATACGAAATATTTATACTTGATGTTTGGAACATAGATGCAAAAAGGAAAAACATATATGGGTAATGGAAAAATATAGCGTGGAAAGCGACAATAGTATTTTAAAAGTGCTTTTAAGTGACAAGAGTGTTTTGCATATATGTTGTTCTGATGCATTTAGTTTTGCATACAGTTTAGTTAGACATAATTGTTCTTGAACATCTGCAAAGGATGGTACGTGAATCAAACGGTTTGATTTTGGTTTCAAAGATTCAAGTTCGAGTGCAACAAATAGCGTTCATACGAGTGAATCCAAAGTATCATGTCGGTGTGACATTGCTGAAATGAGCAGTTGGAAACCAAGTGGTATGAAGAGAGTAATGTTAGCCAGTCGTTGTTGTCTCTTTGCTAGGCTATTGCAGAAGCAACTGTGAGAGAATGTGCAGCTCTGTATTGTGTAGATATTCAACTTCCAACGGCTATGAATGAGGAAAGAAAATGAGAGCTGTATTTTTATTTAGTCTGATAATGCTTTGAGCCTTTCTGAGATTTTCTTCGCTAATGGCTTATGTGCGTTTCGGCTGTCTCGTCCGCCTCATCAGAGCCACATGTCCTGTGGCCCACCTCTACTAATAGAGGCAGTGGTCCCATATGAATCAGTGCAGACAACGTGAAATATCACACGATGTTGCGGTTTAGACTGATCCTCATTCAAAGGTAGTTGATGTAAGTCGCTATCGTACCAAACCTCAGGAAGGCTTAGAACATTCTGTCGGACTATATTGAATTTTTAGGCAAGATTTCGGCAAAGTCGATTGAATGGTAATGTAGTTTTATAATTTTACTACATTTTGTGGGCTGCAGGAGCCAAATGCCAAGACTTTGGCTGCAAATAAGAATGTTGGAAACTAGAGATTCCTTTGAATGTAGTGTCGTATTGTTTCGAACTGTCCATTTGAAAGTGCTTGTATGTGACGGTAGCCTTAGTACAGGGTTAGCCGCCACAAAAGACGTTTCGAGTAGTAATCTATAGTAGCGCGTGTCCATTAGTTTGGTATAAGACTGTAGATAACTATTTCTCTTAAGAGTCGTCAATGCATCTCAAACAATGTATGCAATGACACTTTGCATAAGAGCGCGAGCAATTATCTTCGCTCTCCCTCATTAATCAATAATGGTCAAATAATGAAAGGTATAAGTGTTTGTTATCTACCGTTAATGAATGTTGAACAGATACTGCTCACAGTGACGCTTGGCAAGAGACCGTGCACATTTTCACGAAAAGCTTAAAATGAAGTTATTGAGAGATTGTTGTGCTTCATTAACGGGCACTTATTGGTTGGCTCGTCAGAATTGGTTCGGTATATTGTATATGAGGTAGAAATCAGTAATTCCTTTCAAGAAAGAAATTCCGATAATGATTATTAATCCCAATTCGAAAGAGTGCTTTGCACACTTCGTAGTCAACCCTTTCGGGACCACCAGTTGTAATAGCTACACGCAGTGCAAATTGCCAATTTTTGGTATTTGATTAGGATTATCATCGTTTTTGATAAAAGTCTGGGGTTTCTTGTAATATTTCAATATTTTAAGATTTTCTCTACACACTCGTATGCTTTTAGTGCAAATATAACAATTATGTTCAAAAAAAAGAGCTCTCGTTTACTACGAAATCACAGTGATGTTGTCAATCAAATTTAGTCAATCATAATAAGTTAAACAAAAAATATAATGCTATAAGTCAATTGGTTTTGACATGTGTTATCATAAACAACAATTAAGAGTTATAATAGTTGGAAATTGGAAAAAAATGAACAGTATGTCAAAAAAAAGCTGTTGAACAATGCATGCGATGCCGGGTCACCGATAAATCTTACCACAACAGTTTTTATAGCAGCGACTCGTTCATTCCTAATAATTTATATAATAATGGAAACGAGGACGACGCAAACTTATGGATTACAAAAGAATTCTGTGCAGGAAGGGTCAATCGTATTCAGGAGAACTAGTAAGTATACCAGACTACCCATTTTATCATTGATTCAGCAAATCCAAGTTTTATTTATAGTCCGGGTGGGTATAGAGATCTATTCTTTCCCGACAATCAAAGCCTTATACTTCGACGATCCGCTCGATAGGCTGCTGTATCAAGTTCACAGAAATATGACGATTTTCACATTAGCTAGGGGTTAAACTAACCATTGCATATTGTGGGTAATGTAAATGTACCGCGTGTAATTGAGTCTAATTTCTAGATTACTGTGAGAAATAGGATCCGCATGTAGGAAGAATTTTGTAAAGCGATTACTTGTTGATATAGTGAGAGAAGTTATGCCTAAATGAATACTTTGAATAGAAGGTCTTCTACTCTTGTGAAATTTTGAATCTTACACACTGTCTCCAGAGATGTGTTACGAACTTTTGCCAGATGTGTAGATCATGCAAGCCAATCACATGCATCAAAGCCATAGCGCATGTACGCAAAGGTAAGAATATACAATTTCATTGATTGCTCTGTGCTCTTGTGCTGTCACATCATTATCGTTTTAGCAGTTTAGCTGCTTACGAGTAATCGCTCCTCTTCTTCATCTTACTATCGATGTGAGTTTATTACTCCGTTACAACACCAATTTGCTAAGTTGTTTGCGAATATTCGAGAGCTTACCTTTCAACGCCGTCATGTCAAGAGAAGAAGATTAGGAAGCTTTTGAAGATGAAGAGTTGAAAAACCATGCTCCAAGGCTTGGCTGTAAGCGCTGACGAGGACACTGGTAAGGAATAAGACGCGAGCATTGACAAAAACATGCACACTCCTAAATGACTGCCTATTGCTCATACAGCAGGAAGACATGTAAATGGTGAGTGCATTTTGCTGCAATATTGCTTCGCAATATCTAATTTCACAGTTCAGGTACATCCGCCTTTTGAATTCACCTGGTGACGCATATGCGGTGGTAAACGCGTGGAAAATCTACAAAGGACTGCATAAAGAAAATTTCGTTTACCGATTTGAAGATGGATGTTCATCGCAAATATTTGCAAGATCATGTCGCTGCACAGCCGACACCAAGATGTATTCTGAAAGTCACTTTGCCACGTCATGGACGTTTTATTGGATGGTACAGAAAATTGGTAATACGTGTAGTAAATACTGCTTATGCTCGAAACAAAGCTAAAAGAGGCAAGCACGAGATGCAGTCGATGTAAGCAGTTATTTGTTTACCTTGCTTCAATACTGGTCCTTGAAGATGTCTTGTCAGGCGTTTAGGCGCTCGACAAGTTGCACAATTTGGGTCGAAAAATTATGTCGTATAATACTGAAGACATTTATGAACCAAGAACTGATTATTTTAGGATTTGATGTTGTTGTTATAGAACGCATAATTTGTTGAATGCAACAAGCAAATTCTTTGCAATGCGGGTGAATGCTGACCGGTGCTGATATTTAGGATGAACTGCTAATAATCGACGCTTTAGTTACATATTTAGAATGCAAAAATCTACTTTCAAAGTGTGAAATATAATCCTAATTCTCTTGCTTCATGGCACTAAAATCAATTCAAAAAAGCCAAAACTAGCTTTTAAAATCTGCACTTTTCGAACCGTTCGAACGATTATCAAAACTCTACTATAAGGTCAGGCACAAATGACAGCGAAGCACGCAAAGCACTCCAGATGCAAAACGCAGTATTTGTTCATCGTTTTATAGCACTTAAAAAACCTACATTTGTCATTCAATTAAAAACTAAGTATACTTTTAGAATCATCATTTCTCAAGCGATCGAACGATTACTGAAACTTTGGTGAAAGACCTTTGCTTTGTGAAAAGACCATGTAAGCACGAGTGCAGATCACACTGTACACTCCGAAGAAAGAATGCAATTTTCTTCGTTGCTACAGCTTACTGAAAAAAACCTTTCCAAAAGCCAAGAACACCCTCTGAACCGTGATTTTTTCAGCGATCGAATAACAATCAAAGTCAACGGGAAATCTATAGTTGACGAGAAAATCACGAATATTCGCGTGTACCATGAGTGATACACGGGGTCCAGAACGGTTAAGCATTATAAATTATACGTAAAGCGTGTTTACAGAATTCAAGTACTGATTATATATAAGGGAAGTCATTTCTCTGCGGGATTTCCTAAGAAAAATAATTGTGGAAGCTGTACATTGCTAAAGTTGTGGAGTGAAAGACCCGAAATTAACATAATTCCATGAGACAAAAGTTAAGGAATACGCACGTTCTTTGAAAACCTCTTCCACGCATTGACGAGTGCCCACTCTAGTTACACGAATTCCTGTTACATACTAAATTACCTCCTTATGCTTTTGTATGTGTTTAGTGTTCAATGTAACACCTCGCGTTTTGCTTAAAGAAGAAAATCAAGAATTATATGTTTAGCGTTTTTGCTTTTTATCTTTAGAATTTTTAGTTTTTACACATGTACGGAGATCGCATAGAGCTTTTCTAAATGTTATATATTGTTAAACTAGTGTTTTTGAGTGCGGATTTCAAAAGCGTCGACACTGAGGGACGAAAACAGTTTGTAATCTACAGAATTCATGATTTCCCTCTTTTTTATCAACGCTATGATGTTACGACTATATATTTTAGTTCCAAAAAAGAATGATTTAAGCTCAAAAAAGGGGTTGGTACGCCCAGGGTCATACACCGGTGTTTCGGAGGTTCGTCCTCCTCATCAGTGACCCCCGCCCCACATTCAGCCCTGCATTGAAGCAAGGAGGGAGGCGTATGTGGTGATGGCACAGTGTACTATGACACTGTACCATCACCACCTCTCAGTCGATAGATTTTTGCTGTTAGATCAAAACTATATCAAAAGATCGACTGTTTTTGAAACCCCCAAAAAAACATTCAATATAATTCCAAAAAAGAATGATTTAAGCTCAAAAAAGGGGTTGGTACGCCCAGGGTCATACACCGGTGTTTCGGAGGTTCGTCCTCCTCATCAGTGACCCCCGCCCCACATTCAGCCCTGCATTGAAGCAAGGAGGGAGGCGTATGTGGTGATGGCACAGTGTACTATGACACTGTACCATCACCACCTCTCAGTCGATAGATTTTTGCTGTTAGATCAAAACTATATCAAAAGATCGACTGTTTTTGAAACCCCCAAAAAAACATTCAATATAATTCCAAAAAAAGAATGATTTAAGCTCAAAAAAGGGGTTGGTACGCCCAGGGTCATACACCGGTGTTTCGGAGGTTCGTCCTCCTCATCAGTGACCCCCGCCCCACATTCAGCCCTGCATTGAAGCAAGGAGGGAGGCGTATGTGGTGATGGCACAGTGTACTATGACACTGTACCATCACCACCTCTCAGTCGATAGATTTTTGCTGTTAGATCAAAAACTATATCAAAAGATCGACTGTTTTTGAAACCCCCAAAAAAACATTCAATATAATTCCAAAAAAGAATGATTTAAGCTCAAAAAAGGGGTTGGTACGCCAGGGTCATACACCGGTGTTTCGGAAGTTCGTCCTCCTCATCAGTGACCCCCGCCCCACATTCAGCCCTGCATTGAAGCAAGGAGGGAGGCGTATGTGGTGATGGCACAGTGTACTATGACACTGTACCATCACCACCTCTCAGTCGATAGATTTTTGCTGTTAGATCAAAACTATATCAAAAGATCGACTGTTTTTGAAACCCCCAAAAAAACATTCAATATAATTCCAAAAAAAGAATGATTTAAGCTCAAAAAAGGGGTTGGTACGCCCAGGGTCATACACCGGTGTTTCGGAGGTTCGTCCTCCTCATCAGTGACCCCCGCCCCACATTCAGCCCTGCATTGAAGCAAGGAGGGAGGCGTATGTGGTGATGGCACAGTGTACTATGACACTGTACCATCACCACCTCTCAGTCGATAGATTTTTGCTGTTAGATCAAAACTATATCAAAAGATCGACTGTTTTTGAAACCCCCAAAAAAACATTCAATATAATTCCAAAAAAGAATGATTTAAGCTCAAAAAAGGGGTATATATTTTAGGTTGCCGAGTGATACGCAAAGCTTTGGATCTGAGGCGAAAGTGAACTCGCGTTTCACCCACATCGAGACTGTCCGCAAGAAGAGATAGAAAAATATATTTGTTTCGAATAGTAGATATTAGGTCTTCAACTATGCTTTCGAACTTGATCGAAAATTTCGAAAATTTATTTTTCCAAGTAATAGAAGGGGTGAAAGAACATTAATTGAAGTTTTCTCCGTCTGCCTGGATGCAATGCTGCCAATATTCTTCAAGAGGATCTTCTTCAAGAACCAGTGTCGTCCAAATCACTGGTTGTCACCAGGTTAGCAAGGAACACCAACACCGAGACCAAATCGATCAACGCCAAAGGAAATGTTGATCATTTTCTGGGAGCGAAGTGGGCCGATTCATTGAGACTTGTTGAAAGCCAGTCAGACCATCAACGCTGAGCGACATTCTCAGCAACTGTATGTTGCAATCAAGCAATTTCACGTCACCGCTGTCGCAAAGTCGTTTTGCTTCAAGACAATGCAAAGCCACACGTTGCCAAGAAAACACGGAGGATGTTGACCGATTTGGGTTGGGAGCACTTGCATTGTCCGCCGCATTCGCCAGGTCTGTCTCATACCGATTTCCATCTCTTCAGATCATTGGAGCACTGGTTGGACAAGAAGATGCGTTTCGAAACATCGATCATTTGCATCGAGAATTGGCTGGTTGATTTGCATCGAAGATTAATGAGTTTTATGAGCGCGGAATTGATCTGTTGCTCAAGCGTTGGTAGAATTGCATCCAGGCAGGCGTAGACTACTTCAAGTAATGTTATTTGATAATTCCAACTATTTGGAGAAATAAATTCTTGAATTTTGATCAAGTTCGGAAACTTAGTTGGAGACCTAATATCTACAGAAAATAGTGATTGGAAACGAAGTATTGGGACATTCAGACATGAACAAAAGGCACGACTTAGCTTTAATCGTTGCTGCGCCGCCAAGCCTAGTAAACCATCTATGGAGTACCGGTCAATTCATTCCTTTTTGAGCGCAGCCATAAGTCAGTCATGCTTGATGTCTCTTCGCGTTGCAAGCGAACTGCTTCACTCAACACGTTTGCGTAAAGGATGGTGCATGTATGCGCCTCACTTCACCACCACTTAGGTAAGTGCTGTTGAGGTAGTGGACGTTAGTTATGTATTTTGGTAATCGTAAGACAACAACTTGTATTCTGGAATACAAACATGCATGAAAATCAAAGAAAAATCTCCATTTAGTACACAGTCAGAGCTAGACTTCTAATACCAGAAATTCTGTTTTTATATATTGTGTTACAACTGAAACTGAAAATTTACATTAACAATGCCATAACTTCAATGCAGAACGACAAAACTCAGTTCGCTGATAGGCGTGGAGTTAAATTTTTATAGGGGGTGATCTTAGTAGTGCTGGCAACACTAATCAATGAATGCCTTTTTACTTCAAAGAAACTGAACAACGAAACCTGTATATCTTTGTTGAGAGCGACGTGGAGGACACTATTGCAAACATCTGAAGTAGAAAACTGTATAGTCACTGTAATAATGTGATGTAAAAAGAGTAAATTATTTTAGGCACCACCTGCACTAACCAATCCGACAATGCAGAACGGACCGATAGTGGCGGCAATATCTATTCCTTTTATTGCAATTAAGCCAACTACAACACTTGGAATCGTAACAAACACCAAGGATATAAGGAGAATCCCAGCGCAGCTACGATTGGCCTAAATATGAGTATACGACTCCTGTACTTCTTCTACAACGAGAGCAGTTTATTTCACTTGCATAAAATTATGTTCGCTTTGTTCCAAAGGTCCAGCTGCTTGTGGCTTTTGCTAGATGACTCGCAGTTTCAGGAGGACCAATGATGTCAGAGTAATCACTTCAATGCCCATTGACTGAAAGGCAACACTTACATGATATTTAGGCGGAGTTTAGATAGAGTAAAATTATCATGTTGCTGACTCCCCAGTAGTTGCGGAAGTTGAGACTTGAAAACATATAACTACTCCACACTCCGGAGCATTATTGAACTTTGAGACTGGGACTTCCAGGATGATATCCAACGATCCAAGCAATAAACCGAACAAGAGGCAGAAAATTGCATACGAATGAGAAAATAGCTTGCAAAACACGACTGGAAGAAAAGAGCCTTGGAATATTGGACTTTCCAAAATCCGATTTCAAGAGACATCTTATCAATGCTTTCTCCGCAGCAATAGACATAGCCAAGAAGAGGTTGATCTTCAGTTGGGCAATGAAAGGAGCGCCAGAGATCTTTACATAATAGGGATTCAAATCAAAATGTACTGTAGTTCATGAATGTAGAAGATAAATGAAGTATGGAAGGGCCGAAAAGAGAAAATAAGTCAACAGTTGCTAACTTTTTCTTTTTTTTTTATCATGTTCGAGTCGAATATCAGGCAGATTGACTTACTTGCCACGGCATGAAGAAAGTCGGTAGCCATTAGAAATAACACCAGTTGTCGCGACAGATTATGACTAAGAGTTCTCTCCCTTCAAGAAGAGAATGCTACATTTACAAATCCTGTTGCTGCGGAATAAGCCTTCATAAACATGGAGAGGTTGCATTATTCAGATGTCCAACATACCTGGTAAATAAGAGGATAATGTATCCATTACACATTATCACAGCGAGTTGAAGTAGGGCAAGTGTAACGTAGACAACCAATTGGAAAACGATTAAAATCATCTTACGCGAAAAGTTGAAGTCATCAACTTTCAGGGTAGAATGATTATTCTATATCAAGAGTAAACAGGAAATTTAAGACATCACAGATGGCAGCCGTTTCACGAAAATGAAGATCGTATTAATAGGTCGTTCCATGAGCTATGTCACTCAAGTAATAAACACCAGATTTACTAAGCAAAAGTAATAAGCACTGCATGATTGTGGCATCGATCAACTGCTCAATTTCTTGCGAACATTTGGTATGGCTACCAGAATTGAGTGGCTAGCGAAAATTCGACCTCAGACGGAATTTCAATCAGTGTTTCATCCATACTTCGCAGTGTTATGATGTTTCAAATGTACTTTAGAGCGAAGATGCGGTTGTAGAAAGGACGGCTAAGAAGTGTTCCGGGAAGTCTGAAGTTGGAAATAACAATCTGGAGGATCGGTCGCGTTCGGGTCTCCCAAAGGAAGCTCCATGTATCCTGTGCGCCGCTTCACTTGCATTTTCGCCTACGCTCCATTCGTGCATAAGAAGCGAGCGAATTTATTCCCACAACAGCTTGATCTTTAAGAAGTATAAGCAATTGTATAGCAAAGTTCTCGCAGGAAAATGTGCAATTACTATAACGATACTGAAACCCTGCAATTGTACTTATTCTGATTAATAAACGCATCTATTGCTCTGGTGCCAAACCTATGGAACGACCTATTATTATAGTGAAGTCAAACTTACATTGTCAATAGTGTAAAACTGTGAAACGACAATAGCGAAGGACGAAGGCGTTGTATATAAGTATGTGAATATTTCAGAGGCGTTCAAATATGATATTCGAAAGGGTTCTTGCTGAGGGAGAGATCAGGTTAAGCGAAAGCAAGGTCTCGCTTAATCTGCCGTTCTTTTTAGATGAAATAAGAGTGGCTAGGGGTGTCACCGAGATAATCAACTGCCTGAATGCAAAAAACCTACTTTCTACGCTGCTGCTCAATGTAACAAGCTATTCGCACTTTGCCAGTTATAGGAGACTACGTGAAGCATACGACATGATACGACATGCCAGAAATTTATCAACAATTAAGAAGCATCGAGACCAACTACTACAAATTTTATTGTAGCACACATAGAACGAAATGCCTGTGAACAGTGCAAATGCTTGTCTCAAGAAAATTATGACGCTGAATATTTCAAGAGTCGTAAAATAGTAAGCAATTCAAAATTTATCCATTACACTTCGTGCAATACGAAAGAAAGTGAGTGGAAACGTTTAGCTAAATTTCTTGCCAAGAACGACTAAGACATATAAATAATGTTTTTCGCGATTTTAGTAACAACTTTGAGCTATAATGGGTACCAAAGTCATCAATAGTTAGTGTGCCAGGAGACAGCGTTTCTGGCTAGTGGCGTGGTCATTTGGAATTCCATTCAGGTTCTGTTAGGCATCCGAACTTCTTAACCAACTCTGAACAGAATCATGTGTAATTTCCGTAAACTTCTAGATGAACTACACTGCATGGTTTGGCTACAAAGACTAGATAACGAACAACAAGGAGTGACGCTATCACCATCGCTTTTTATCCGCACATTCTCCCAGCAAGAACGAACAAATAGAGATATCGACCTTATTTTTTATTCCGAACAAAGTTCTCCTGTTACATAGTCACTATAGACATAGAAATATGCTCAAACCTTAAACCTTGATTCTAAAGCGGTGTTAGCGCTCGATTAGACAGCTCATGAGCTCAAAATCTATCAGACTACAAATTAGTGATAAAGTTGAAGAACTCGATTTCTACATAGTTAGTGATAAACATATCCAAGATGTCTTCCTCTATCGATCACCCTCTCACAAGAAGTATGAAAGTCAACATTTAAAATCAAGGAAAAAATTGGTTAACACGAAACTGGCTTCGAATTTGAAATACTAAGTCATTTCTCAGAATGAAAAAAACCTTCAGACCTATTATAATTTATATCTAGCGGTCAAAACAAACAAGCCACCTTCTACTGATGATCTTGCGTATACTGAGAAATCAACATTTGTACTTAGATTATTCATCAATAGTGTAAGCGGACTAGCGTATAGAATACGTAGTTTCTTATCTTTATCTTCACTCAATTGCTATAAACTTTAGCAACCCATAAATCTGATGCGAAAATATTTTTAGAAGTCACTTGATACTATCGCGCTGTATATTAATTGTCAAAAGACTCCCAAAATCAGTAAATCTTTTAGCTGATCGTAGAGCGTGAAAAAAGTCAAGTATAAACAGCTTGCCAATTTGACAGCTTTTGAGAGCGTCGAGACAGTGCTTCAATTGCCAATAGTTGGGTAATCAGGAAGATATTTCGTGCAAATCTGGAGTTAAGCCATAGTTTCAGTTGAGGTTGAGGCTTCAGTTCTCGGTCAAATATCCCTGCTCTATGTCGATATGTAGACTGTCTCGCTTCCCGTTCTAAACAAGATTTGACCAAATGCTCTAAATTGTTCAATAACTGTTAAAGTGTATAATATTCACGAGATAAAAACCAAACCAGTACTGGCTTTCAATTTAGCCATGCGAATAAAGTTTTTACTGAATGTAATGCTATCACTATATCATAAAATTGCTAGCGGAAACCAGGTAGCAAAACTAGTTAGTGCACTACCTCTCTTCTCATTCTTAGTACAGAAAAAGCTCTTATAGAAGACTTGCACCGAAGTCTAGAAATGTGGGTAGCGGTGAGCATGCAAGGAGGAAATCGCATTATTGACACGAAAATTAGTCATTTTCAAACGTTTTGATGCAGCATCTAACGGGCTGCTTTAGAATAGGCTTGAAGTGTAAACAATGCTCCGAAACTAAATAAGATCTTTTCCAATCTCCTCTATTATCAAACGAAGTTATAACGGTATCGAGAGATGTCCAGTATAGAGTGTTTCTGGGAGATTGTAGAATTTCAACTCCCACCTAATAATATACGCCTTCAATGTGTCTCTATGATTCTTTACGCAACTTGAAGGATTGTGAAATTTACCGTAACGGAGTAGACGAGAACTACACGAGTTCATGCGCAATATAGTTTAACATCGTGTAAGGAATGCGAGGAAGAATAAATGAGTTAGATGGGCGAAACATCTCATGTCCACTCAAAAGAACATCAAAATAGGAAGCAGAAATTTCGGCAAATTACTCTTCATTTTGGCCATCAAACCACATCGGTGATGATTTTTAAGCGAAAATCACGATGTTGGTGCATCAAACGAAAATATCAGCATGTAAAATTCTCAAAGCGTCTGCAAAAAATTTCATGAAGTTAAAATTATATGAGAGAGACGAATTATATGAGAAAAAAGGCCTTACTTCTATATGTTAACACAAGCTTCTTCTCCATCGATATCTGATCTGAGCGAGCTCAAACGACGCGCCACGGGAACAACGCGGGTAGTCTCACACTTACAGAACCATCTCGTCTTCCAAGTTTTGTTCTCATCAAAGCCGACTTGTGGCTATATTTCGTATCGCATTCTACCATTACAATAAAAGATAGGCAAGGGCTATTATAGATATTGGGTAGTAAGTGATTAAACAAACTTTTTTTCTTTCACCGCTTTTAGCGGTGGTATAATCTTATAAATAGGCAGGGCATGGGGTAGTGCAACTGTTCGAGCACGTGACCCTTGTAGGATGAAATGTGGGTTCGAGTTCCAGCTGACGCAAAAGTTTTGCACATCACTCTACATGAATCAATAAGCGTCTGTTAATGAAACACAATTTTCTCTCAAACTTCACTCTAAGTGCTTCGTAGAAGTGTGCAAGACCAAGCTACTGGACACGCGCTACCGTATATTCCTGCACAACAAGTCTATTATGGCGGCAGATTAAGGATGATCCGGCCAAAAACTTATTGAATGACTCAAGAGATGTGCCGACTTAGCTTCAGTTACCCGATCCAGAAGATCGCATCTCATCTCCTCCACTATGAAGGAGTTGTTTGAAAAGAAAAGGAGACTGAGGCTTGATTCTAATGCAACACATTCAGCTCAGGTAATATTGAATACCAGCTGCTGAAAAGTTTTGCTGGAGGTTCTACATCAGTAAAGGCAGAAGAAACTGTCGGAAGCAGCGAAAAAATATAGAGACTGAAAAAGTGCCATCGGAACTCGTGTGCTCATAGTGTTTGTCAGTGTTGATAAACGAAAATGGGGTCACGAAAACTTCCCGCCATTATATGGAATCAGTATCGGAAACATATTAAGCTAATCTTTTCCCTGCCACCATACCTGTCCCGGACCCCGTAATCCCCATTGGAGAAATACCTCCTGCGATTTTACCCTCAGAAGTGCGAATTGCTACAGAAATCTTCAAAAGGGTACATCTTCAAGACTCAATAGCATTACTGCCGACTTCCAGAGAGGTGGAGGTCATAATTTAAGCGTGCTTTTGGCGGCACATAAGAAATCTTAGTCTAAGAAGAAAGAATCCCAAACCAGTGGAAGGTGTCGCGCACAGTGATTTTTCACAAAAAGAGGGACCGAATGGATCCTTGTGACTACGTCTGATGTGCATGTTAAGTGCGTTTTATGAGCTCCTTACAAAAAATACTCTTTTGCGCATATCAGGAACTTTGGATGAGACACAACCAGTTGAACAAGCAGGACTTCGACAGGGATTTTGCTGCATAGACCGTACCAAACCGTATCGAGAGTTCGAAAGTCCATCGGAAACTACCTGCCTTCAATCCTGGTCCTATTCGACTATGAAAAACATCTGATAGCATAATAATGAATGCGTCCTTATAACGCTCTTCAGTCAAGAAGGATATTTGTTTTTTTTTGATAACTAATCATACTGTTTTTGGGACTGCACCAAGAAAATAATGCTTTTCTTCGACCCTTTACCGCACCCAATAGAAAACGGGTTTGATATGAGAAACGATATAGCCAAAGCTGTTCGCCGCCACATAAAAATGGATAATCAGTTAAGCAATTGGCACAATGAGAGCATACGCATAGATGGAGAATTTCATCGAATTTCCGTTTCTCGAATGACATCGTCTTATTTTCCAAAAAATCACTAACGGAGCAGAGACCATGCTCAAGGAATTCAACGAATCGGCAAAGAAGATCGGACTAGGCATCGATCTCATAAAGACCCAGTTTATGAGAAACCAATGATGTATTGATAAAAAGCTGGTACGTGTACCTTGGGCGTTCACTGACATGGAGAATAAGATAAAGGAGAAACTTGACAGAAGGAGCAGAGCACCGTGGGCTGCATTCGGGCCTCTCAAAGAAGTCACTGACCAGACACCGCACCCCAGACTCCGTGCTAATCATTCCGATTCAAAAGTCCTCCTAACACCCTGCTGCAGCAAAAACGTGAGTTGATACTTTAACCACGTCATAACTACCGCGAACTACTCACAGAGCTCTGGAACGATGTATTCTAAAGTACAGTTGCAGTCACAGTATCTATCCAGTTTGAGCTTTTTGATCTCTGGGACGTATCTTATCTTCGTAATCCAGAAGGACTCACGTCGATAGCGAAACTCAGATGGGCCGCTCATGTAATGGTGAGATCAGAAGAAAGATGAGTGAAACAAACTATAGAGTGGACTCCACGTAATATACCCGACCATGTGGATGACTACCTACCCGACGTGCTGAATTGTTCGTAAGAAAAATTAATCAGCTGTACTCGCAGCTATTGATGTTTTACAGATCACAAAACGGAAGTCGCCCGGTTGCCATGCTCGAATCAAACCACTGCCTGCCATCGACGACAACGCGAGAAGAAGGAGCAAATGAACAATTCGCTGAGGTCCGCCCAATTCTTGAAGACGGACCGTCCAAGTGTCCATGTAAGTAAGTGACTATACTGTTTTTTGCGCTTGCCCATGTCTAGTCCAATGTAAGAGGACGAAAATAAAAGTTTTTGCTTGAATCCAGGCAGTCAGCACTCAAACCCGCTGGGCAAATCAATTCGTAATTAGGTCAATATAACGAGAACCTTGGGGAATAGTGCACACATGACTGCTGTCTACGACAAAGAGAATATAAAGACTAGCTTCAAAAAAGGAAGCTAGCACATCGCTACCAGAGATTTTCGACAGAATGGAACATCAAATACGTAAAAACGGCTTCCATCTAACATGATCTAAGTGGTGGTTGCATTGTGGTGCTCCACGGATCATTAACAGCGCACGACCTCCTGGGAAAATATCTAACTGATTACTAATCAAAACTTCAGATAAAATTCCTACAGGAAAATCGTATAAAGTTATCTGAAATGACTATTGGAATTTCAACAAAGGTTCTGCACAAGAATGAGGATAGAATTTGTAGAAAGAACTGCAAGGTCTTAAACTGGTAGTAGAATCACTACAGGTGACGAACTTAGCAGTTACGGATGCATTGTTCTTCACCAATCAAGTTCATGTAAAAGCGATCGAATGGATGCCTGACCAAATAGATAACTTATTTCTGCTTACTGGTGTACTACTTTGGTCCACTTGTGTCCATGTACAGATGTGCTAATTTGCCGACTCCAAAAGAATGTGTGGATTGGTGAGCCCAAAGCACATGATCGAATCAGCAACGCATACATTGCCAGTAATCAAACTATTACGTAAACGAACTCAATCTAAAAACACACAAAATGTATTCTTAGAAATCTTTGCAAAACTTGAGATGAGCCTCGTATACCCTCCACTTTGTGTCGAGTTTGTTCCTGTTGTTAACCCTTCGATGACTGCAGGATCACGGCATTAGCCCCGCCTTGCCACTTCACCTGTCAGCGAGCAGTCCGTGGGATTAGGCCAAAAACAATTTTTTTGGATTTGATTTTGAATGTTCATAACGAGGTTTTAGAAACAGTCGATTCAATGGATTAGTTTTGGTCTACCAGCCGAAACATCGACTGATGGTGATGGACCAGTGTCATTGTACACTATGCCATCATCCCTTACCACATACGCCTCCCTCCTTGCTACAATGCAGGGCTTAATGTGGGGCGGGGTCATTGACGAGGAGGACGAGCCTCCAAAACACCGGTGTATGGCCCTGGCGTACCAACCTCGTTTTAGGCTAAAAACATTCTTTTTTCTTGGATTTGATTTTCTTATGTTGTTCGTTGATTGTGTGAGAGTCATTATTGATGGTTTTTTTCTCTTATAGCCTCCGATTCGCCCTCTTATAGCCTCAGAGAGATCTCATTCCGCCCAGCTCTTATGACCCATCCTGCGGATCAACGTCGCTCCCACTTTAACATACTCTAGCGGTAAGCTTTGATTGACTGTTATCGTTTGATAGTTCTCAATGCTCAATTCTTCTGACGCAGATTATAATTAGAACTTGCGACTGATGATATTACTTCACAGATCGTTATATCTCTGGTAAACAAACCTATCACATTTTGTGTGTTTTTAAATTGATCTCTTTCTCAACGAGAACCAGTCTTTGACTTCTGAATGTCTTCTAAGATATTTATCTACTTACACTCGACAACTTTCGGTTTCTATTTTCTACAGTTTCACAGTTTCGCCTTATTGAGAGGCAAGTTTGTTCATAGATCCTTTCATTATTATTTGAGCCAACATGTCATGTGGTCTGGTAAGGGCTCTTGTACAGCCCGAGACACGTGTTTCGTCCTTACAGACTCATCAGCCGAGCAGAACCCGTCGTCTGTCGATCTTTTCATAGTCAGTTCTCTCGGGAGCGTCACACTCCTTATATATAGTTATCGACGACCTACAAGTTTGTTCATAGTCAAACCAAACGAGCTCTATTTCGATGGAATGACCGCGTTTTGAATGTTCTGAATGTGTTGTCTACTCTAAACATCAAAACACGTAATACTTAGGGATTTTGCTACTCAATCTCTCCATGTGGAATGACGCTGATTGTTTTTCATCTGATTATCGCTATTATACTTGTCTTGCTTCAGCTCGCTGTCATCATGTGCAATGAGATTCTCATCTTTCAATGACAAAGTATTTTGGGCATTACAAATAATACAATCTTTCTACGTTTTTGAAGGCTCATTGCATAACAATAGAATCTCTGGTGGTAATATTCGATTGTTGAAGGGGACAGACTCCTCGTCGAAATTCCTCGCGACAGTTTGGGTTATTTTTAACGACTGCTGACTTTTTTCATGCCGTGGCATGTAAGTCGATTTCCCAAATATTCAAATTTTGTAAAAGAAAAAAATTTGGTGACTGCAATTTCATTTCACATTTTCAGCTCTTCCATATTCCACTTATCTTCTATACTCATTGAGTACAGTCCGTTTTGATCTAAATCCATATTATGTAATAATCGCCGGCGCTCCTTTTATTGCTCATCTGAAGATTAACCTCTTCTTGACTATCTCTATTGCTGCGGAGAGAGCACTGATGGAATGCCCTTCAAGACTCGTTTTCTTAGAAAAAGTAAAACTTTTCAAGTTTTATTTTCTCCTGTCGCGTTTCGTAACCTATCTTTCCCTCGTATGCAACTTCCTGTCTGTTGTTTGGACTTTTACTAGGACTGCTGGATGTCATCTTGGAACTCTCACTTTCAAAGTTTAACAACTCTCCGGGTTGTGGCGTAGTTCGGTATTTTCTGAGTATCCGCTTCCTCTACTATTTGGGAATCAGCAATATGGTGAATAAGCTCTACCTCAGAGTCGTTTGTATCACATGACTATTCTTCTTTGAGACAATGAGCATTATGGTGAGTGTTCTAACAGCTTTGATCCTCGTTAAGTTGCGATCCGTTCAGAAAAAGACACAACCAGTTAGAACTCTAAAACAGAGAGAAAAAAATTTCCAACAGGTGAATTGGAAATATTTTCGTTGTAAGAATCATAGTACTTGTAAGCTCAAATTTAGGCCAATGGGAACTGCACTGGAATCCTCATCATATCCTTGGTGTTTGTCACATTTCCAAGCATGGGTATAGGCGTAATTGCAATAAATGGCACTGGTACTGCCGCCGTCATTGGTCCGTTCTACATTTGCGGACTTTTTTGTGCAGGTGCTTCCTGATACGATTTTCTTTAGGTATCATATTATCACTGTGAACGATGCCGTTTTCTGTTTTAGGGATTTGCAACAGTATCCTCTACATCGTTTTGAACAAGAATACACAAGCTTTGATAGCCAATTATCTCACCTCAAAAATACGTGCTAAAATTGCCTCAAAGATTCAAGTCAACACTCACCAGCGAACTGAGCTTCTATTTTCTATGGGAATGTCTGAAGCCTTTTCGAGGTTGGTACTTCAGTGGCTTACGTACAATCCGACGATATCTCTCGCTTCATCAGAGCCATACGCTCCACACTGAATCACCCTTTTCTACTGCGTGTACTATACAATTTCCATAATCAGCACTTTTCTAAAAACTTACGAAATACGACTCTTGCGTAACATTTGTATTTGCCGATAAAGACCCCATTAGCCTACAATTTACAGTGCTTGATTATAATAATTTGCAATATACTTCTTCGAAATGAGATCTATTATCATCTTCTGCCCAAATTCTGCGCAATAGATTGCCAGTACAAGCGCATGTGGCGCAGTGGTTAGAAGTGCTCTGCGTGACACACGCGGTCAATGGTTCGATCTCGCGCTCATGGCTCCCCAATAGCCATCCATCTCTACGGGTTGGGTAAAGTGGTACCCGACTGGTCTTCGACTTGTCTGGGAGGATAAGCAGCACTGACTCAGTTCACGCGAGGCCACCGTGAGTAGTTGTAAAAGCCAGATATGCATTCAATCACCTCAAACGAAGTTAAAAATTGAAAACGAATGCATGACGTATCCCTCAGGGATTGGTGAACGGCGAGATCTTTTCGTTTTTTCCTTTTATATTGCCGATTGATAACGAGTCGACCAATAATCAATTTTGTTCCGTAGAGAAGGTGTGCTGGTACACAACTGCTTGGAGACCTTTCATCCAGAGCAAAACCACATCTTATCTCCTAATCATTCAAAAGCCAAGAACTCTTCAATTTTGAGAGTGGGTCTGAATTTCGAAAAAGTTTTCCTTTTGCGTTGTTGCATGAACTTTAAGATTATGTTTCGCACTCAGTATGCTTTGTCTGCTCGTGTGAGATCTGTGAATAGTTTTTCACCAAAATCCCATTAGTCATTCGATAGCGCAAATCTCGACAGTTCCAATGTTGTTATTAGTTTTTCGAAAATTCACTACAGAGCACTTTAAGAGCGAAAACGTGATTAGATTTCACGCTCAGTATATCCGCGTCGGTTGGAAGTCATAGCTGGTTAATTGAAAATCATAGACTAAGTTTATAGATCAGCGGTGTTTTATCGCCACAGAAAAGATGGAATGTCACATGTAAAACTTTTATGGAGGTAGTTTCACTAAAGAAGGCGGGTATTGCCTTGATAAAAATTAGTACGCCCTAGAACTATTCATTAGTATCTCATCATAGCCTACGCAAAATACAGTGTTCAGGATAACATTCAGACTTATTTCATACATATCTCAGTTTCAGTGATAGTTCAGTCGTTGCTTGTATACTTAGCAACAGAGACTGCTCCTTGACTCGTCTTGATTTGTCCTGCCACGCTGATTTTTAAGATAGGATTTATCCTTATAACGAAGAACCTAAATATATCAAAGTATGTGCAGATATATGTACAACAACCATCATGAGCATTAACGATGCGAACTTGATTATACGAGAAAACAATAAAGTTGATGCCAAGGACAAGTGAGTGGCGATGTCGAAAAATGAGTGGTTGATTCGAGATACATGATACGAAGGGGTTATTAATAGCTGATGTCTTGACACCTTGTTGATATTATCGACAGATGAGTAGAAGGAGATAAAGAGAACGAGTAAGCAATGAGATTGTAAAGATGAATCAAGTGCCATTGTGGGCGTGATTCTCCACCATCGCCACCTTCCTTGACCGCTGAGCAACCATGCCGTCGACAGGTGTCCGCCATCGGCAATGTCCCGGGTACATCGCGATCTCGGGCCGATGAACACGCTAATTACGTCGCCTTCCGATTACTTGAGGCAGTGTCCACAGGATACAATGTTGTTAAACATATTCGACAAATTTATTTTACATTTTCATCTTTTACATAGTGTTGTATCATTTATAGTATGTATATGTACGACGCAAAAGGAAATAGCAGTTGTTCGGCGGAACAACTGCTATAATACGTTCCTTATTCTGAAGACTTAGAACGCTTATAACCACAGTTTAGATGGGAAGAATTGAGAAAATCCAGATAGGCAATGTTCTTACATAGGCTGCACCTGGTACATAATCGTTTGGCTTTTTCTGGAGCACCCGCAACACTTCCTTTTCTTGCTAACTTTCGGTAACAACCAGTCCTTCTGGTACATTCAGAACGTCTTCACAACACGACCTGTTGTCAGCCGAAGAGCGATGTTTTGTGGTAGGTAGGTGATGAGCACCTTCTTTTTGAAGCCGATGTAGCTTATGTTCCCTACTCAAACATTCCATAATTTTTCGCATCACAGCAAAAACACCACATCTATTAACTATAAATTAATAACACTGTATGATTTTGGTATCTTTACGAGAACACACGATGTAGGTCTTCTCACAAATTATGTTTAGTTCTGGAATTTTCAGCTGAGCTGTTGAATTATTGTTCATAGTCTAGTAAAAAAAACTTTAGAGAAAAAGCACGAGCAAACTCTACGCAATGCAACTGCATTACATACGATCTGAAAAAAAGGTGGGATTTTTTGAGGGGAGTGGGCATTGTTTTCTCTAAAAAAAGTTTTAGTGAGCCTTTTCCATGACCTTTTCGCAGCGGCAAATCTGACTTAGAATCAAAATTGTACTAGAGGCACCAAAAAAAAAAAATCCGCTGTGAGGTTATGAAAATGGACAGCGATCGCAAAACGTTGTCTTGGCTGCTGGCTAGTAAAATGAGTATAATGGTCGATTCACAAACATTTTAGTCTTAAGTCCACTATGAAAACAGGCATTTTTCATGCAACTAAGCAACTACAAAAACATGGTCTGAAAAGAAGAAATAAGTCTAAGCAGATGTTATACAATAGTTGAAAATTTGCTTTTGGAAGGATGTGATTACCTTGTTGAAATATAGAAAATTTTCTCAACACACGGGCGTTCTTTCCACGTTAGAAGATCTTATGGGAGTTTCTTTTGTGCTATTCTATCATTTAGTAATTACAATGCCTTTTAAAACCAAAATCTGCCACATAGCTTTTCACATTTGCGTTGCTGCGCGTGCCGCAGAAATTCCTGGAGCGCCGCGCGCGATTTCGCCTTTATACATATGCAGAGTGCTCAAAAAGATCCGGTAATTTTTTTCCAAATATTTCAACAGTAAAGTAATTCTACATAAACAAATAAATTCATTCAACTGAAGAATAACTATGGTTATTAAGTCAGCAATTATAACAATAAAAAAAGTTTATAACAAATCCTCAATTTGAATTCCTTGGTCTCTATACATATACGAATTCGCTAGTGAGAATTTTCAGTGACGCTCGCACATGACAAAATTTCCAGTGACGTTGTAATTTCGTCCCAAGCTCGTGTCAAGGTTGTTTTAAGCGCGTCTACTCTAGTGTAGCAAATGGCCAAGACTTTTTCTTCCAGTATGGATCGCGCGAAGCAATCCATTGGGTTAAGAACCGGCGAGTTTGATGGCCACATGTCTTTGCACCAAAAGCCTGGAACATATTGACAATAGTTAGAAAGAGCCGAGTGCGCAGGGCAGGACCCCAGTGCTGTTGAAACATAAATGCGCCGGCGTAAAGTGTTGAGTACCCCAAGGCTCCACTGTGCTCGCAAAATTGTGCTGATATCTGGCACGTTTACTCGACATCTCTGTTAATCATGACCAGCGGCGTCTTTTTTCGGTAGTCCAAATGCTGGCCCACACCAACTCAGAAGCCGAAGAATGACTGCGGCTCATAGTTTTTGCTACTGCAGGCTTCTGGTGACCCTTCTCAAAAAGATGAAGTTCATTGTGGCAATTGTGGAGTGGTTTGACCGTGAATTTCTTCTCATCCGTAAAAAGAACCTCCAATAAAAGAGCAACAGTTATCGAACGAGTCATTCGGCGAGCCTTTGAGAGTCGTTTTCCTTTCATCTTTGTGTTCACGAAGGTGAACACAAGCGATTTTGTGAGTGCACAGCTTCAGCTATTTTGACAAGTTCGACCTTCGAACGCTCCGGATTTTGTTGAATTTGGCAACGGATCATATTGCATGTTTTACGGCAGTAGACAAGGCGAACGACTTTCCGAGGACGGTTCTCAATCCATCCAATCTTTCCAACACTTTTCACAGCTCTGTACACACTTGCTGGTTTGAAACCACTTGATTTTTGCAGTGTCGACAGTTTTCATTTCTCCTGTACAGCTCACTACTGCGATACGTTGAATTTCACAGTCCACAACCTGAGCGTGCCTGAAGTCAGACGAATGAATAAAACGAGATTCTGCGCCAAAATTGGACAAAGAATCTCAGAAAATTGTCGTCACTTATGAAGAAAAGTATATCGGAGCGTAAATCAGCAAAGTACATAATTAGCAAAACTTTCTGCCTACATTGTGTATACCACGCGGTTCTCAAGGGTGTAACTCGTTGACAGTCACATTGAAATCTTGAGCGGCACGAGACGCGGTCGCACGGCTAGCTACAGTGATTTTGTGGTAGTTTGTGGCGAAATTTGAAAGTAATCGTAAGTAAATAGTTGAAATACCATACAAAGTTAATAGAGCATGGTTAATGAGCCTTCAATAAGCCTATCGGTAGTAGATACAACAGTAATGCTTTCCAATGAACAAAACAATAATGACATGTTTAGTATACCCTTTTTCAGAAGTGTTCGTGCATACTGTTATGAACACTTGCTATAAACTGTGTCCTGCTAATGAATGTAAATTTTATCAAGGGTTTTGTAAGTATCAGATCTGTGTGGATGCGCGCATCAACCATATTTACTTCAAGACGCGGCGTGCCGCATGGTTTAGAAACAGGTCGTATCGTTGTCAATGGGTTAAGGTTGTGTCAATTTCAACTGCTGCTTGCGAATTATGTCCTCTTCATGAGTGCCGTATGGTGCTGATTAGGCACATCTTCTCGCCGTCTCGGAAAAAACCAAACTATAGCGCGTTTGTTGACTGATTGCAATGAAGTGTTGGCAAGGAGTCGAACCAGCAGCTTGCTATGTAACAACTTGCAATAATCACTCGATCACAGTCACACCTCTCGCAAATCTTCTTATGACGAACTGATGCTAGAGTAACAGCGGTCGTCTTAGCTTCTTGAGTCCCATATGGTACGTATATGTACCACTGCTTGCAACGTCGCGTGTCAGTGCATTCTACAGTGCCGCAGCAAGGGCAACAACCATGATTTCATTGTACCACGCTGCGCTCGCTGCTCGAATGGCAGACTGGTACGTGAAAAGTCATCATGGGACTCAACGGATCACTCAACGACGACTGATTATGGTCTTTGATACTCTGTGCTAATCGATATCACAAATTCCAGACATATTATGCTTGATGAGAGCCGATTAAAATCAACGTAGAAATTTAAGCAGCTGGCAACTTGGCGAATCATCGCAGCATCGACGATGTTACGGCTTCGTCATCGCCCCTTATCGTGCACTATATCAGACTGATTGTTTTTGCTTCTGTACGACATCATCAGTCTCGTTAAGTTTAGTAAAAAAAGTCTACGAATCTATCATGTAGGTCTGCCTGATATAAAGGAATATGCACATGAGAGAAATAAAACATCAACAGGTCATAAACGTGCATCACAAGTGTATCCACGTTATGTAGCGATCGATATTCATGTATGGCTATGAAGATCGGTATGTGAGGACAAGAAGAACGACGGATCCTGTTGCTTTTTTGACCTCACTTTTTTTGCTCGGAATCAGTTGTCTCTCAAATGTCCAACCATTTTTCGATGATGTTGAAGCTTTTGCTTGTTGTTCAACAAATCTCAAGATTTATTCTTATCACGAAGGTAATGATTTCAAGTTGTCAATCCCGTGCATAAGTATTTTTCTTAGGACAGGCCTTCATTCAGAAGGTCAGCTAGTTTTTTGGTAGCTCAGCAGTCCTTCTAAACTCTAAATGTATGTTAAATTTGAATGATTCAAACTATTACTGAGGTGAGGGAGCAGGTGGTGCAAGACTAGATACAACTCCTTCAATATTGGAATTCGTCCAATGCCATACATGTTATGTCAAGTTATGTAAAAGATGACTGTGATAAGATATGAGTTCCACCACGTTGGTTTTCACTTGATAACATTGATTAATCTGCAATCACCTTCTCTAGCTCATTCTATTCTTTTTCTGTGCCGCTTTACGGTTGCTCCTCTAATAAGTCGACCGCAATCTAACGTTACAATTTTACTCTCTTGTCTTCAACATTTTAACTTACAAATTCAATTCAAGAACATCACAATTGACTGCTCACATGAATTTGACGGTAATGCAAAGACTGTGCGACTTTTTCTTGAAGCCACTTGTTGATTGTACGCTCACTACCCGAATAGAGGTCATTTTATATGAGGCACTTATCACCGAGTACATCTTTCAAACTTGAAAATGACGACAATTGATGTGCAACTAATATAAAACTCACGATACGGGCCAATAAAGCGTCTTCATTTTGTGGTGTAGCGTTGAAGCTATTAGAGCTCTTTCGTGAGGGTGCTAACCGCTGTACCTCTACAAACGAGTACTGATCCTGCTCATTGGATAACACCACTCACGACAAGATGAGAAGACCAATGGTGAAGATGGACGTGGTGTTTAAGTTTAGTGCGGACTGATGTTGACGTCTCAATGGGCAGATCTGATTGGAAGATAATCTGTATGGCTCTAACTCAAACTTAATGTTGATCTACTTCCTGTTTCCTTTATATTTGTGCAAGTAAGGTCGTCTCTCGTAAGGTACTTAGCCTTGCTAGAAAGTCTGAGATGAATCACAGTGTACCAATTGAGATACCGCCTTGTGCACATGAAAAATCCCAAAATGCTGTAATTTATTTGTCGCCATCCTTGTGTATGGCTTGAATTTGTGTTGATCAACAAACACTACTTTCAGTAAACCTAACGACATTGCCGAAAATGCACGTCGCAGCCAGTATGGGTATTCCTTTGATGGATTTGCACTCACAGGTCCGTGGCTTATAATAAGGCTTTTTTCTGTTATCGGGCAGGGATATTTCAAGATATCTGTCCTGCTGGAAAAAAATTTTCCATCAGACTATTAGTAATCATTCAAAAATATAAATTTAGAAAAAATCGAAAATTTAGTTGTTTCTTAGAAAGGCTTCTTTACAGTGCTGCAACACTGAAAATAAAATTGCGTATTATCGCGTTGAGCGTTACGACGCATTTTTTCGCAGGACAAAGCTCTTTCCTTGGACTGACAATAACATTCAATAGCACAAACCTTGAAGCCTTTTCACATAGCTGTTTTAAAGAAAATAATATTATGTTTTACATACGTCGCGCATTGTTACGCGAACTTTCGTCATTGAATATTTCTCTCCGTTTTCTAGAAGCTTATTTGTATTGATATTGTAAATAAGGCGCATCATTTTTGTTATCTCCAATCATTTTAGTCCCTTGTCGTTCATGGCCTTTCTACTCTTTATAGACTTCAAGCAGTCACCTGAAGCCAAGTATTTTCAGTGACAAGGTTTTTCTTTCAAAAGGTCTTTCTAGTGCACTGTAGCAGCAAAATAAATTATGTTTCACACTTAGGCATTGGTCGCTAGACTGAGTTTCCTTCTAGAATTTCAGTAATCATCGATTGCTTGAATCTCGACATCTCGATAATATATAACAGACATCGTAGCCAACTTATTTGAGGCTTCACTGAAGATCAACATAATCTGACAATGTGTTTTGAGCCTTCTATGAAATGTGTTATGGGCACTTGTGCAATGCAAGACACGTTTTCGGTCTTACAGCCTCGTCAGTTGCACAGTGCCTTTTCGTTCAGTCAGTACCTAGAAGAATTACCTCTATATAGAGGAGTCGACTGCGAACTGTTTACAATCGATGTAAGGTGAAGCAATCACCGTGACGTTCTTCACAGTGATTGATTGTAGATTGCATTGCGTATGGCTGATAGTGGGCATGTGTAACAAACTTTGTAATCGATCATTTTCAGAGCTTGCTCGAAAGCAATATGATGTGACAATGTAGTCTGAGCCTTTCATTAGATCAGTTATGGGTACCTATACAATGCAAGGCATGTGTTTCGCCCTTACAACCTTGCATATGCCCATGTAACAGTCACACGGCATGTAATCGACAAACTGCTCTGAAAGAACGCCAGGATGATTGTTTCACCGTACGTCGATTGTAAAAAGTTCGCAGTCAATCCTTCTATAGAGGGCTAGTTCCCCTAGGTACTGGTTGAACAAAAGGCACCGTGGAATCGATGAGGCTGTTAGACCGAAACACCTACCTTACACTTCATACGTGCCCATAAGAGATGTCAAGAAAGGCCGATAGATTGTCACATTTTAGTAATACATCTGGTTCTCGAGAAGAAAATTATAATGTGCTGTAGCCCTCAAAAGAAGGCTGGATTTCGCACTCGGCGCGCATCTCTTGTTGGCTAGGGGTGTATGAGTGACGACTGTGTGTCGATTGCGCGGTTGACAATTGAAAAGCGCAATTCACATGTGTGATGCGCAGTTATTCTTATCATGTTCAGGATTTTTTCTCTGCTTTAGAAAATCTTCGGATGCGTCGTATGGCTACAAGATTCCCTTTACACTTTCGTATGCTTTCCATGTACAAATTTAGAATGCTTAGGCGTAGATCTATGCTGTTTTTTAGGCTTAAGCTTCTTAGCGGGTTTATTTGGCAATTAGAGATGAAAATTATAAACCGAAGCTCGTAGAACAGCAAAGCAAGGCCTCTTCACTCTTAGTTACACAACAGTCTGAATTTATGCTTAAAATAATGGTTCTATTACAAAGCGTGTTGGTGTGGTGCCAATGTTGCAAAATCCCATTCACGTACCGGGCAAAGAATGCACGCCGAATTCGGAACTCAGTTTCCTTTTGGCTGCTGCAGCTCACAGAATTTTTTTTTGAAAATTTAAATATATCATTGAAATTGTCGAAATTTGAGTTAGAGAATCATTACTAAAAGTCTGGATGAAAAGCTCTGTGCGGCGAAAGTGCTCGAATGCGATAGCTTTACCTTCATTGTTACAGCGCAGTAAAAAGGCGTCTTAAAAATGAATATACTATTGAAATTATCAAAATTCATGTTATCGAATGAATGTTAAAGCTAAGAGTTCAAAATGGGTGCAAAAAGGAAGAGTACTCCAGGATTTATTAGGTCCGTGAAAAAGTAATAGCGCATTGAGACAGTAAAATTTCAAAAGATTATTACTAGGGTTCAAGCGCATCTTTATTAATAATAGAGACCACTGCAGTCAACACATACTTGCTAACGAGGAATGAATTTGTTACTCCTGCAGCATGAAAAATCGATGCCTCTGAATTTGGCGAACATCTGGAAGGCATCTTCTGCCTCCTGCTGATTTTAATAGGTTGGGGAAAAAGCTCCGAGAAAGTGCTAGTAACTCTTTGGTTGTCAAGCATTTTTTGTGTATATGGGCTCGTTTGAAAGTCTGTCTTCTCCCGCGTTGATTGGCGCATAATTTATCTACTTATTCCAAGATGGAGTTGACAAGCGAGCCAATTGGGTTGTTGATGATACACGAATAGCTGTTAGATTTGAATGCAACAGTGGCAAATGAACGCACAAATTAATCAACCAATTAATGAAAGCTCGCGGAATCGATCTTTTGCAGAAGTGGCAGGAAGTACTTGAAGTTGAAGGGCGTACTTTAACTATTAGATTTGTCCTTGTTAGGGTGTAATAGGTGCATAAACAAATGTTTTACGAGCATTTTCTCAGAACTTCTCACCAATCTATTAAAAGCACTTTTTCTGTCAAAAAACGTCGATATGCTTGACTAAGTGGTGTCGGTGGGCGCGAAGTCCGACGAATATGGAGATTGAGAAAAATGTTTGAGCCTAAATCGCTCAATTTCTAAAACGTTTGTTCTGCAACTTGTGGCTGTTGTATGGCTGCAGTCAAATCTTCATTACTTTTGCACTAACCTTTTTCATCCTCTCCCACTTTGCTTAACTTGGTGAATGGCACTAGACTTTTCGGCACTGAATTTTTTTACAGCATTTCCCGTAATCTTGAACTATCCGTTTCGGTGATTGCTTTACTCATGGCTCTGATAAGGTTGGTGAAAAAGTGATTGTTGTTATTACATTGTTGAAATGCGTCTCCTTTATGAAACTTCATAAATCATTGCTGCACTGCGCTTCTTCAGCAGTTTCTGGGCCAAATACGCTGATGGTGTTGCGCGTTCTCTCTGCTGCTTTACGACCCATTGTGAATTTGAGGTCTGGAACCACCATAACTTTTGCACCAACCGACATCCTTTCCGTAGTCCGAAACAGATATAAAATGAACAGAAATTCAGATGTCAACAGCAATAAAACATAGAGCGAAAATGTGATTGAAATAGATGTAATAAGACTGTATTTATCCAAAAAATTATTTCAATATAAAGCGGCAAATTATAACAAAATACAGAAATCACCTTTACTTTTGCACTAATCTAACGATATCAAAAATCACACGCTATTGTGTCACGATATTGGTGCACAATCACATCACTGACACACCGTAGCTGACAAACAATGCACAACGCCTTCGAAGCTCAACCTTATTATTTCTGCTACACTGCAATAAAGCGGTGTCTTCAGAATGCAAGGACAGTGTTGGAGTTGCCGAAACTTACGCTATCAAACTGTAGTTCTTTTCCGTTATCCGGAAGCGAATAAAAAAACGACCTTCGCTGTACAGAGGCTTTCCATCTACTATTAGTAGTCGATTAAAAGCTTAAATCTCTGGCTACTGCGCTACATGGTCGTTTTTTGAAAGAACCTTTTTTCAACGCTATAACAGGAACAAAACATTTGTGTTTCTCAGGCGTTTTTCCGCAGTACAGAGCTCTTCCTGTGTACTATTAATAGCCTTTCGATAGCGTAATTTTCTACGATTTTAACACTGTGCTTATTTTCTGATGAAGTCGCTTCATTGCAGTGTAGCAGGAAAAATAATACCGAGTCGTACACCTTCGGCACGCTTATTTGCCGGCTAATCTACTGTCGGGATGTGTGGTAGCAGTAGATTCGTTGCAGCGCTTCGTATGGACCGATCAAAATACGTGGCGCGGCCCGTTACATGCAAAGTGCAATTTTTGTTTTCTATTTAGGAATTTTTTTTTCGCTTTGAGAAAAACTCCAAATTGAGCGAATGACTCACTACAAGAATTTCTCTACACGTTCACATGCGTTTCAAGCTTCCAGCGAAATAATAATTAGCGTGACCGGTCGGTGTAAAACATGCTTCAATTTCGAATGCTACAACTAGAAGGTCTTTTAGAAAAGAATCATGTAGCGTAGTAGACAGATATTTAGCCTTTCGAATGATTACTAACACTCTTATGAAATTTTCTTGTCCAGCGAGAGAGGTCGCGCCTTCATTTGTTCTTGGATAACGGAGAAGAACCCAAACACCCATTAATTTTCTATGGGGTGAGCTTTACCGCGTGAGAAATACGCAAGTGTGAAAAAATCTATTTCTTCTTGCTACAGCGCTGCAAGAATGCCATTTTGGAAATCGAATACACTTTTAAAATATGCTAGATTTACACTATCAAATAATCTTAATAGTTTGATGGGAGACCTTAGTCTGCGAAATATAAGCGCGATAATGCGTAGAGCGTGTGAAAATCATTTTCCAAGGCCGACTATCTATTAACCTTGACATGCTTCGGTAGGTCCTAATTTTATTCTTAAGCCAGACACGAAGATAAAGATAAATATAACACCTTGTGTCTGGCTTTATAAGAGAATTAGGAAATTCACTTTCAGTGCTACATTGCTGTATAAAGGCTATTCTAGATAAGAAATACATTTTCTAAGAATAATCTAAAATCTGTGAGAATTACTGAATTCTTATCGAGGTTGATACGTCAGAGCCGTACACGTATTTTGGACGTATCGCCCTTTTTATCACTCGGCCACGCCCCACACTGAGCCCTACTTTGTAGCAGGGAGGGAGACGTATGTGGTGATAACCAACGATAATGTTTTATGATCACCTTTTTTCCCTAGAAGTTTTGCGAAAATTCCCAGACAAATATCATTGAATAATGGACACTGCATAGAAATAGATTTTTGTGCATGACTGGTCGATATTCATATCCATCCATCTGTACTATTTAAACTCGTAGGTACCACTGCTTCGCGCTTTTGTTTCATGGGGTGGTGTGAATCATAATCACAAGAATACTAATATGCGAGCGCAAACCGCAACGTGGGATGGATTCAAACTCGAAATTGCCCTTTCACGAAGGCTCACATGCAATGCACTAAAAGGTAATCGCAGATTTCAAGCCACCTCCAGTTCCTAGTTGTGCCGGTGGAGAAACATTTCTGTGGTTATTTGTGTTATATTATACTTTCCTTAATTAACTCGCCGTTGGAATCGGGTTATCGCCGTATCTTTAACGTTGTTATCACCACATGAAATTTTTGAGGACAGACTGAACAACCGTAATTTCTAAGTCTTACTGCGAAGTTCTGATGAGGAATCAAAGAGAGTTAAGAGAGCGATTAGTAAGATCTTAACAATAGACTATTTTCAGCTGGCCACTCTCTCACTGCGAGTACCGTCATATCACACTGCATCTTTCTCGAATCCGCCCCATGTGCGCAGTCGTTCATCTATTCTCAACGACTCCATGATAACGCAGGTTTAGCTGATTGTTGAGATATTTAAGTGACCACATTGGTATAATGCAAACGCAGAAACAACTGCTGTACTGAACGACAACATTTCTATGTCTAAAAAGTTTTGTAAAAGTACCAATTGTGCAAGAACTTCCTTTATGGGCTAAACTCATCACTTTGTAATAGCGCTGCCTCATTGTAATCCTAATGATTCAAAAAAATTGCTCAGCATTCCTGATAAGCTAATAAAACGGTTCATTTTTATTGGTAGCACAGAATTAGAAACCGACCCCATTCGTTGGACAAAAACTTTATATAAGAGTGTTAGTAACCACTCGAAAACTTAATTTGTGGCTAGCGCAGTGACTGATCGTTTTACGCAAAGACCCTTTTTTAACGCTGTAGAATTCAAAATAGATTATGTTTTACATCGGCTGCGAAATTCAACTATTACTTTGTTGGAGGCACGAATAGCACATGATCGCGTAGAGAAAACCTTTAAGTATCAGAGTCATACGCTTTATCTGGGACTTCATTCGGAGCGAAGAAAGAATTTTTAATCAAATAACGGAAATTGCAATTAAAAATGTATGACATCGACGACATTAACCGATCGCCATATTGAAATTGCGGCAACGGTCCCTGGCTCCACACTGCAGCTCGTGAATTGGCCAAGAAAACATTCTGACTTCAGTGAATCAATCTTATGTTCTTTGCTACACTGGAAAAACGGTCTTTCCAGAAAGTAAAAAAAGTATTAGAATCGCTCAATCTTACCCCATCGAATGACTACTAATAACCTAAACAAAGAGCTCTGTAGTGCGAGAATTATGCGCGTGTAAAACAGAAATATTTTACTTTCGCTGAAACGTTATAAAAGGACTTTTCCAAAAAACGGTTGTATCAAGCTAGTCGAGATTTTAGCTTTCGAATGGTTACCAACACTTTGGGAATGCTCTTATTCAATGAAATGGGATGGTTTCTAATTCTGTGCTACCAAACGGAAAGGTACCGTAAAACAATGAGTAGGGTGTATTTCAGAAGCCGTGGAAAACGGGAAGCACAGTTTCACTACAGCGCTTTCACTGCCATTAATGGTATGCACCAACAATTTTTACAGGCTTATAATCCGATATTCGAAGAAACGCTTTTCGCTGAAGTTGCACGACGTCAAAATGTGCTATTGCATAATTCACATCTGCTCACTCACCCCTATAATGACCATTGTTCTTCGACGACGGTGTCGCCAAGCTGCATTCGTCCTGAAAACGCTCTGCCAATGTTGCTCTCCGGAACTGGAAATATGTCTCTTCAACGTAAGTTAGAGCACATTTTTAATGTTTGAATTTCTCACATGGGATTTCAACTCGCTGCTATCTCTCCAAGATCGTGAAATAACTCAGTTTCGCGTTGTTGGAAAAATAGTTCTCATCTTTATTTCATATTTGGCCGGGACGGTATCGCCAGAATCCTTTAGTCTTGCAAATGTGAAAATTACGATAACTTTAAGAAATTTTCAGCTTCATATACGACATTCACGCATCCATCCTATGCTTCGGAAAACGCCAGCATGGTCTCAAATGAAGGCGCCTTGACTACCGGCTCTTCTAACAGTGGTAGCGAGTTTATACCTGTGAAACAATGATGATCATCATTGAATTCATGAAAATTCTCTGAGATAAATAAACAAAGTGGTCCGGTACTTCTCAAGTTTAACTACAAAATTAGCTATTTTCGTCTTCTCTTAGTTGTCATCCAGCAACACGGCAATTTACTCAGCATAGTTAATGGACGAAATTCTTAAGATGGTTAGATTATTTCAAACGCACTTGGTCCGGCACTGTATTCAACTGTTTCAATTTATAGTGCATTCGATTACATGGCGTGGGTCTTTGGAAACAAAGTCAGCAGCGTACGAAAAGAAGGTGATGGGGACACTTACGAATTCGACCTCCCATTTCAACAACGAAGGGAAATTTTTGCTCGTAAAGTCTTTGTCGGTGGTTTGCCTATCGATGTCACTGAAGGTACATTAAGTTGGAATATTTCAACATTTTACTTCTCTTTTCATGTAAAGCTCACATTGACAAGATTATTCAAGCTATAGATAACAGACTAGATGAAATATTGAAGCTGTAAAAATTATATTTCTTAATTTTCAACTTATGTGATCCAACTTTTCATATGGTGCCTATCGAAGCCCGTTTTTGACAAAATATGTCGATTGACACCTGCCTTCCATGTTTACCTTCGATTTATTTCTTGATTCGGTATCCATGTGAAGGCTTTGCATTCCTCATGAATGCCACTGAATTGTCGATGAGTTAATACTTTTAGTCTATTCTTTTTGAATTCTTCGTAAAGCTATCCAAGAGCGTCTCCTATCTTTACTGCAGTTATTTCTGAATAAAAAACTTTTCTCGTACAGCTCTGGTTTTTTCCACCCTACAGGCATGAGAGAGTTTGTCGAAATGATGCTTTACCCAACCACTACATCTATGTACGTATCCATGTGCAGAATCTCTAGGTATCGTCTAGAGACGGTGAAAAGTGACGTAAAAATAGTATTGGGAGGCATGAAAGTGATCGTAAATTTTTCTACGTCGTCGAGGGATAAAACGCCCATCCGATTTACTTTGAAATGCTTGCACAAGCCAAATTATCGCATCTACCTTCTAAAACTTTCAAGCATCAAAAGAATGCCAAATCTGAAGTATTCATACCTAGAACTTTTCCTCCTGTAGTGTACTGATAACCACCTTTGCCGATATCACTTCACGTGCCACATGTTGTCTCGTCTTTCGTTAAGTGACTGAAGAGGGCGCAAGTGGACTACTTTTTTAACCCAGTAGGACCTCTTTATTGCAGAGATTCCTAAGTGTCATATCTTTCTTCTAGGCTCGTTGTGAAGCTGCACCGTTAAGTCGGCATTCTAGAGGAATCCGGACGGTCTCGGCTCTAATTCATTGGTTGTCACTAGATCGCACTATTTGATCCATCTTATCTTCGATAAACTAGCCTGTAGAACGGCATCTTTGAATGCAATCATTGACGTACAATCAAAAAATGAAGCTGTTCTTCCATTTATGGTATACGGGAAGCACCGAACATCGAACTCTCGACTATGCGTTCAATATTGTCAAGAGATCTTTCATCTTGCTTCCGTAGCGACCTGATGCATGCGTTAGGGCAAGGATGGTCACTGAATCGAAAAGGTAGCGTTTTTAAAAAAGGAATTAGTCGGAGACCGATCTTTTCATAAGCGGTTCGTTCCGGTCTACACTCGTCCTGCCTGGCTGATGCTTGGTTGTTATAAGAGCAAAATCATCAAGAATGTGAAAATGGCACAATTGTTGACCGCTTATTTTCCTGCCACGTTCCATTGTTCGCATAATCTTTCGAAAGGTATCAGCGAACAATTTCGGAAAGATTTTCTCGTCAATTCCCTCTTTTTCTGCCGACAGCGAAAGCTGTTATTGAACGGCGATATTTTGGATGCGAAATCTTAATATAACTTGCGTGAACTCATAAATTGAATGGAAACTCTCTGGTAGTTCAGAGTTTTTCTGACGCTACCGCAGCAGCCGCATCAGAGGCGTTCTTCAAATGATGAAAAACAAAGAGAGAGAGAGAGAGAGAGAGAGAGAGAGCAGTCTCTTGCACTCGCGCGAGACTTCAATGAGATTCGTTTTTGTATGATTGTAGTCTACGACATTTCTGAACAATTATTACCTCTGCTATTGACCATAGATTACACAGAGCAACTGTTTTCCTGGCTATGATCATATTATTCCTCATTAGAAGCCTAGGTTTATCACTGGCATGATCATTAACACTTGTCAATGTGCCATATATCCGATTCCATTGATAGTATGCATATTTGGTACATACAATGTATTGCGAGGGCCCATCGATGTGCCACATCACTGTTCCTATCCTCCAGAAGTTCGATACGAATCTTGTAGATGAAAACTTAGCGTGTTCATTGCTATCACTATCATTGCTATTAATTTTGCTAGAAATATGCTTCGGAGTTCTTCCACAAGAAACGAAGAGACTATAGTAAGTAGTGCTATCATTTTTTGAGTGATCTGCTCTTTATAGGAAGAATCTTATCGCTTCGTCTTGCACGTTATCAGATCTCCAAGAGGGATTTCAAAATTTAAAGCTATAGATATCATTTCACGACAACTTTTTTGAACAACTCAGCTATATTTTTTCACCGAGAACCCGCTGCTAATAATAACTGTGTAGATTCTTGTGTGTTCTGCTTAGTTCATTTATCCTTATTTTTTGAGAGGAGATTTGGCAGACGTTTTCTGTCTTCGGCAATGTGGTAGTCGATTGGCCTCGTCGACCAGACGGTACCACAGCTCGAGATGACGAATTGGGACGAGGTATATTCATTGTACGATTATGAGCGAAAAAGTTTGAAAGGATTCCTTTCACCTATTTATTTATCTGCAGTTTGTCATCCGCGCCATCATGGAATATTCTTAGAGTCTTGCACCAATTCTTAGAGTGTTGACTCCTCATTTTTCAGCTCGATCCATGACTGGGTATGTTTTCCTCGTGTTTGAAAATGAGAGTTCCGTACAGTATCTAGTGAACGAATGCCACAAAGAAGATGATCGGTGAGTTTCTTAAAAATATCTTTTGCATCACAATAAATCACCCCGAAAACTATAATGTTTAGCTAGTAAATATCTAGTTCTTAAGTTCACAGATTTTAGCATATTGCCTCTCTTCTGCACGATTTCAAACGTGCCAGTGAAGCCGCAACAATTATAAATTTGACTCATTCACAAGTTTGCAGTGGCGAAGGAGCGGGTAATTCTTTCACGATGGAGTAGCCACAGCATGACTGGTCATCACACTGAAATCAGTATTGATTCATAGAAAGATGGAATAAAGCTAAGAAAAGCCCAAAGGCTTTGTAACGAATGGCTTTGAAATCCTTGTATACACAAAAGTGTGAGTACGGCTGTGAAATGGTCAAAGTTTCCATTTAATGACAAGTACTTATGAGAATTCGTTACCGACATGACAATAGTGAAGAAATCGAGTGTCAGCGAACGCTACCTCTTGCCTGCGCTACTTATTTGCAAACGTCAGGGTAGGGCCGCGTTCAGTGAAATGAGTGGTGCCCTCAGAAAAATTAAGTGGAAGTAGAACAGCAAAGCACGCCACCTGAACTGGAGAGTCTAAAAGCTGCCCGGTCAGATAGTTAACTAAGTAAGTAGCAGGGGAGTTATAAAATAACCTTCTTTCATCTGCAGCCAAACATGTGAGTTGTAAAATACAATGAGAATTGGAGTCCGCATGCCAATGCACATCGTTCCACTGAATGGTTTAATGGCCCCCAGATGCGCTATCCAATACACCAATACAGGGTTAAGCTTTTGGCGATAATCAATCCCGTGGAATGCGCCATTCATTCCATTTTATGAAGCTTCATTAGAAGTGACTGAATGCATATCTGGCCTTTATAACGATTCGCGATGGCCTACTGATGTATCAAGTCAATACTGCTATCCTATGAGACAATCTGAAACCATTTACCGAATTCGGAGGAATGGAGCATGGTGAGCTATAAGCGCCGGATCGAACCTCGGACCACATGTGCGTTGTAAGGCACTTTTATTCATTGCACTTCTCGCACCATTCGCACGCAACACTATCACAATTAGGATATCGTCAAAGTGTCCCAAAAGCTTCTCGGTTTGCCACTGCGCTGATCAGCCGAGAAGGGCTGATCCCGTTACATGACGACATCCAATCACACGTCATGAACGCAACACTCCGAGCTTGGGATGAGTTTCAATGTGAAACCTTGACTTATCTAGTACACGCAACAGTTCTGATCACTACTGAGATCTAAATTTTGATGCTTCTCGAAAACCACTTTTTGGGAAGATCAACAGGCAACCACATTTTCGCAAATACACTCAGTGGACCCTTGTTCATAAGAGTGCTAGGTCTTGAGGTGATGGATTACATAAACTTATAAATGTATAAGGTTTATATCATGGTCATATGATATATGTCATATCATGTTTATCATCATCTTATATCTCATGGTTTTTACCTATTATAAAGATTTTCAATAAACCGTGATTTGTGCATATAAAGATCATTCTTGCGATACTATATTAATTATCGAACAACATGGCATATCAATCTACGGGCGGCATTTCCTTTCTCAAAATGAGTAACTTGTCAGATAAACTTTGCAACTGTTGACGAAGTATCACACAAAGCTCAACTGAGTTTTTGCGGTTCTTCAACTATTAGCGAAATATCCAAACTACCTAGATATTACCTCTTCGTCTCATCTCCTACAATGCGGGACAAGCCAGTTCAAGTGCGACCTTGGCGTTTGGCCGACATGGATTATATTAGGAATCCAAATGCAAAAATGGATCATAGGACGACCGTATTCATTGGAGGTGTTCCACGCCCGACGAGAGCATGTTGGTTTCTGAGCGTTCAATTCTTTCTGCACCTTTTTAAGAATATGTTAGTGCAAATGTAATGACGGTTCCACACTGTGAATTTTTAATCACCATGACTAGGATCAAACACATCTTTATCAATAAAAAAACCCATGGGAAATAACTTTTTAATTTTTATAGCATAAAGATCTGTGCCTCGAGATACGACAAATTCTCGGAAAGCATTCGCTGCATTGTATTGCTTGTGGAGGCATTCTCCGTGCAAGAAGGTGTCGAGATGCTTGGAGAAGTAATAGTTAGTGGACGCGAGGTCCGACAAATATGAAGGATGAGGCAAAACTTCATAGCCTAATTTGTTCAACTTTTGAGCTTTTGTTGTGTGACGTGTAGGTGCAGGCTAGCTGAAATTTAACAGCAATCACTTTTTTTCACAAACCTTTTCCAGCCTCCTAATTTACTTCAAATGACGAACGATTGTAGATTGGTT
Organism: Parelaphostrongylus tenuis; assembly: GCA_019055375.1. Lineage (NCBI taxonomy): Eukaryota > Metazoa > Nematoda > Chromadorea > Rhabditida > Metastrongylidae > Parelaphostrongylus > Parelaphostrongylus tenuis. The sequence goes on along the minus strand of JAHQIW010003415.1, from coordinate 96,963 downwards.
GACGCTGAAATTTTCTACATCTTGTGCATTCTTAAAATGATCAGCTTCAATGATTGCTCACAATTGGTTACTGTCAACTTCTCCCGGCCGGTCACTATGTTCCTCAGCTTCAAGGCTCTCGCCTCCTTTACGAAACATCTTGCACCATCGCGCAGTTTATATTTGCTGGTGGTTTATGGGCGAAATGCGTTGTTAATACTGCAAGTTGATTCTGTTGCTTACGACTTATTTTAAACACACGGTTTCAATCCGCAAATTCTTTTGCACCAGCCGTCATTCTTTCAGTAGTCGGAAATAAATGTAAAATAGACAGCAACGTCATTAACAGCAAAACAGTAAGCAAGAAATATGCATCAAAGTGATATTCAAAATAACCATATTTATTCAAGAACTTATCAATAGCTTATCGCAAATTTCAACAAAACATACACCTTCATTACTTTCGTGCAACCCCTTACTTCAGAAGGCTCAGAAACTTTTATGAGAGCTGTGCTGTACTCATATCTAAGATGCGAGTCATTCCAATTTCCTCATAATTGGCGTTCCGGTGTAAGCATTTACTTCTAGCGTGAATACTTGACAAATTGAACGGTGCGATCGCTGCGATGTTTTCGAGGATATGATTTCCGACTGATTATGCAGTTTGAGCAGAACAATACCACTAGATTTAAAAGTTTCTGAACTTGTAGTCTAAAAGCGCTTTGAGTTTAGGTGAACTGGCCGAGTGTCTTCAACGCCTTTACGGTCCGGTTTGCTACGTTGGAATAGACATCGATCCCGAGTTGAAATATCCAAAAGGAGCTGCTCGAGTCACGTTCGTCACTACGCAAGCATTCGTCGCAGCCATTAACGGACGTTTTGTTCATCTGCATCATGGAGATTCACAGAAAAGAGTGGGTAAATCGAGTACAGAACCACCACATATCACCGAAGATCGGCTATACTGACTCGTTCTTGTCTAATCGCAGATCACACTTTGCCCATTACAATAGTTTATTCCAAAGACCCATTTAGATTCAAAATAGGGTATTCTTTCAAAGAATTAGCCAAGACTATAATTAGTAACTTCTGCTGATGTAGACTGAGGTTACGTTTAACTTTTTTCTATTTGTTCAACTTTATCAAGCCAACAAATATATGAGATCCGACAGAAAAATGGCTGTGCTGGGCGTGAAATTGGTCCTTATTTGGGCCTACAAAAGTATATTTCAAACTTCTCATTTTTATCGACGCTGCTGAAAGGCGATTTTTCCGTTGTACATCACACGATTTCGCACCTTAAAACGCCTTATAATGGTTAGGTGACAAACCGCCTGAAGGGACGCACTGAAGGCGGAAAGGTGGAGCAGAAATGATGGTGAAGAATTGCGTGGCATGAAATCGATTTTTGAGGCATTTTCAGGGGATCAAGGGTTGTTGAGAATGACATAAAGTATGAGAGACTTGTAAACCAATTAGACCTCAGGAACAGTGAGAAATTCTCTGCAGATAATTCGCTTTTGCGCATTTGTTCCGTCATCGCTTCTAGGTTTGAAGATGTGTTGAAGAATATTTACAAATACAAGAATGCTAGCCTTGTCCTCATTTACGCTTAGGATTTTCGGACACTTCTCATTGCTACATATTCATTACGTATAGCAATCCACGTCCATTTGGTTCCATTACAAGTTATATACTCACTTGAATACTTGAACGGTCCGTCTTTACGAATTGTGCACAATAGAGTACATTTGCCATCCGTTTCTTCTCGCAATTGTCGTACATGGCGATCATTTCATTCGAGTATGGCGGCCGGCGCTAGTTTCATACCTTAACCTATAAAACATCGCCAGCTGTGAGTACAGCTGATTAGTTCTTCTTGAACCCATCTGCCCAACCTGTCGTCTTCAGGAACGCGTTCTACTCGAGGAGTCCATTATGAAGTTTGTTTCGCTCATCTGTCACCTGATCCTACAATGTGACGGACCCACCCACATATGTGTTCTGTAGTGAAGTATATTCTTCTGCATCATAAAGATGGGATACTTTCGACGATCTGAGTTGCGAAAGCCGGTTAAACGTTCTGAGTTCCGGGTGGACTTCAGAAAACATCGTACATGCGCTCTGCTCGTTTACAAGGTTGTTTACAGCAGTCTTGACGTGGTAGAAGTAACCGTGCACGTCTCTGGCACATAGCAGAGCACTAGGAGGACTGTTGAGTCCAAAAGATTAGCGGGTAGCTTTCACTCGTTTAAGTCGGTGACTTCTTTGGGTGGACCGAATACGGTCCATGCAGATCCTCTTCTTTGACAAGGCTCCTCCTTCATGATATTTACCAGTTCAGTAAACACCAGAGATACACGAACAAGATGGTCTCTGTAGGCAAAGAGCCATCCAGCTTGATGTGTTCACCACTGCAGCATTGGTTTTTCATGGACCGGATCACCGTCCTCTTTCTGAGCACCCCGGTATTTTTTCTTGCTTCCAATAGTTTATTGAACATTGTTCTGCTTCACTGGTAGCTTTCGAAAAAATGACGATTTCCATCGAGCATGCCTTTCTCGTCCCAATTGAGTGGCTCATTTTCTATTCTGGTGCGGCGGTGAACAGCTTTGGCAATAACATTTCAGCTTGTCAAACCCCTTTTCATTGGGTAAGGTAAAGGGTCGATAGAAGCTTAATTTTCTTGGTGCAGTCACGATAACAGTCCATAAAAAATCTATAAAAAATACGTTCTTATAAAGGACGAATTCACTTCTCGTTGACGAGCATTATAAGGCTGCTTTCGTTTCTACGCTATGAAACGCATTTTCATCGTGAAGTGCACTCAACAAGCACATCAGAGGACAGCCACAACGATCCACTCAGTCGCCCTTTTTTTGAACGATGACTATGCGCGACATTCTCCATTGGTTCGCAATTTCCTTTTTCTTTGAGTAAGATTTCATATCTGCCGCGAGAAGCACATGTGAATCATGGCTTCCAACTCTCAGAACGTCGGCAGTCATGCTATCGAGTCTTGGACCTGTGACCTTTTCATGATTTCAATTTTTGAAGTATCTTCATCTCTCAGCACGTCGGCTTTAAAAAAATGGTAGACTCGGGGGTGGTATTTCTCCACTGGGAATTTTGTGGTCCGAACGGAAAAGATTAGTGTGGAATTTTTCCGATATGAATTCCATTCCATTACGGAAGGTTTTCGTAATCCCATCTCCGCTTCGCACAAATTGCGATGGGCTTCTCCAGACTACATTTTTTGTGCTGCTTTCAACAGCTTCTTCTGCCTACATCAATGCAGACTCTCTTGTAAAGTTTCTTTGCAGCTGATATTTGATATTACCGTGCTGAATGTAGTGCTTTGGGATTGAATCGAAGCTTGCATCTCTTTTCGAACCACCGCTTTTTGGTAGTGAAATGGAATCGGATCTTATTGTTGAGTAACTGAAGCCAACTCGGCATGCTCGTGAGTTCTTCAGCGAGCAGCTCGTAGTCTTCGGCTGGACCTTCCTCATTTGCCACGTTCAAAATGATTTTTTCGTAAGCAGCTTAACTACTTCTTCTTTGTCGATGGCATGATTTCATCTTCAGCTTACAGCTAAATCGTATTTTCGCTCGAAGGAAGCGGTGATCGGACCCAATATAGAATAAAAGGACTACTGATTTGCCAGAGACACTGTCTTCTGTTTGTATGTATATGGTCGAGTTCCGCTTCCATCGTGCCGTTAGGTGTTTTGCATATCCAGCGACGGTGTTCGCGGTATTCTGCCTTTTGGTAAGATGAATTTCCGCGGAAGAGACGTGGTAGACAAGTCCCATGAGGCGGTTTCTATTCTCACTTCTTTTCCTAATCCACATCAAAGCCTGTATTTGTTTTCATTGGGCTTTCCCATTTTGGCATTGAAGTCTCCGGTAGTGAGCTTGTAATATGACTTTCATCGTGGATAACTTCCTCCAACTGGTAGAGTTATATGCAGGAGTAGAAAAGTAGTCGTGCTGATATTTGACGTACGAACATTAACGCGACCACTATGAGTTTCTAGAAGATGGCTTAAGAAACTAAGAATTTACTATATAATTTTAGCAGGAAAAAAAACTTTACAAACATTGCACTTTATAGACGATCGGTATAAAAAATAAGTGAAATAAGATATCAGCACAGAACTGAAGAATTTTCGACTGATGTAAACCGCTGTTTGGGTGATATGTACTTGTCATCAAGGACAAACAATCTTTCGATTAAACTCTGGATCTTTAGTAATCGTAAAAAACTTCAACTCAATCCTCTCGCCTCATCGTGAAGGTGATGGCGCCATGGGAATACGAATCACGTAGTAGGCGACAACTCCAGCTACATGGCAAGCCACATTCCATCATCAGCGTTGATTGTTTTCAGGTGGAAATTAAACCCTATATGATGGACGAGCAAATTTGCGATAATTGTGAAGGCAACCAGTGTTGCTCACGATACGCACCGTACTTCTGCGGTGACGTAGAGTGCTTACAGGTTGTTGCATTAAACGAGCACTAAATGAAAAATACCGCTGTGGATTGAGTTCGCGAAGTTATCATAAACAAATTCTTTCACCATAGTCACAAGTATCAAGAAAAGTTTGCAGTATTATTGTGAAAGTTGTTGGGACCGTATTCATTACCAAGTCGGCCAAAAACGCAAAGATCATCGTCCGCTTGTTCGAATGGGTGAACAGACCAAAGTAAGATTTTTAACAAATTGTCTTGCTTTAGACGAAAAAATTTCTATCGTAGGTTCTTCTACGTCCTCCTCATCACAGTAATCGAGCATCAAGATGTTTTACCGGGTCTAACCAGTCTCACCATTACGGTGCTCTATCTCACACTAACCCTCACATCCGTTGCTAAGCGTTCTCAGCCTCTTTCCTCTGTAACTCTTTCAACGTTTTCTATATAATCGTCCTATGTCTGTATGTTCTTCATTTTGTCCTGTTTTTATCAATTTGGTCACTTAGAATGCTAAGGCATTAAGAAGCCAACCCTAGAACGCCACTGTTTTACGCCCTAAGCTCGAGTGTTCATGAGAATACTCGAGTCTCCCAATCCCGTTTTATCTCTCTAAAATTTTGTAAGAAACTTTCATAGTAACAAGTTTTAATAGCCGTTTTATCTTCCTGAATTTCCCTAAGGAGTTCCCATATTTAACAAAATCTTACTCGCTATTTTCTCAATTTACCATGGTTTTATCAAATTTTGCAAGTTATCAAGGATATGTCTCCTTCTTCTCCAATATTTTCGTAATATGTGAAAGCCTATTTTTGCACCATTTATAAGTTGTTTTTTCACCAAGCCTTTGTTTCTGTCATGTCGGGTCTTCTACTCAGTTAAGTGTGTTCAAGAAATTCTAATGAAGATTTCTTCAAACGAGAATAAAGTCTTACCTCAGTAGGGTAGTGTTCACACTGAAATCATTTCAGCTATATAATTATTCAGTTGACACTACCATGATTGGAAAAGCACAATTTAGGGCTATTTGGCGCCTGTGTGCGTGTGTGTAAGTGCATAAACTAGCCGGACACACTTTTTAAAGGGAATGAATAGATTGTCGGACACAGATTTCATCCTAGGAACTGTAAGGCCTGCCTTCTTATGCCCTGTACCACCGAAAGTATTAGGTTGTGTGAAAAAATGGTGCCGTTTTGGTGTTTTTATACAATTTTTGCAACAAAATTGCATAACTTTAGTATCGTTTAATTGCACATTTTCTAGCCAATATTTTGGTATACAACTTTTTATAATTAATTCAAGATTCAGCTCGTCCAAAGCCCTATTACCCTTGTGCGCCGTTTCACTATCATTTTCCCTCGAGCGTGAGTAGCAGCGAATTGTTTCAAGACAGCTCCATCTTGAAGCAAGTATAGGCAAGTTGTATACCAAAATGTTCACAAGAAAATGCGCAATCAATCGATACCAAAACCATGAGATCGGTGAACTTTTACACATCCTGACAAATTACTCGGTGCGAAGCTGATCGCGCTACACTCCCCGGCAATTAGTCAACGAACGCCCCAGCCTGGCTACTCTCAAGTTTGCAAGCAGTCCGACCAGTACCCTACGACGCACATGAAGAAGACGTGATCTTCAATCAAACGATGAATGCGAGGAGACGAATCATGATAGAAGTAATGGGACCTGCACAGTGAAGATGTGACACAGCTCATGTAAGATAAAGGTGAATGATCACCCAATGGTACGGTGTAGAATTAGAGGATATCGAAGCTAAAAGAAAAACATCGTTGTTCGGCTTGTTCAAAATAGGCAGCTTATCAAATGTAGGCAGTACTGTGATTGCACAGCGCACCAGTTTCCCATAAAACTCAAGAGCTTGATGTGTCAACAAACATGGGGCCATGAACACATAATAGATCCATGGAAGTTGGACACTTGATTTATGTAGGTGGCATCACTTATTAGAACGATCTCGGGAAACCAGAAAGCCGCTCTTTCCCCTGGTCCCACGGACCATTTATTCCGATTTCGGTATGCACTGCAGTCACGCTTCAATGACAACTGTCTGAGCCGCATGGCTGTTGAAAATAGTTATGGTTTCGAAAAGTTCAAGGCGGGGGAATGCTTTGATCTACGCACCTCTCTCATCCTTGTAGAAATCACTACCAACTGAGCTAAACTTAACTTTTTTCTTAACATTTTTCATCACAACGTGACCAATAGTTATTATTTATTGCAACATTAAGCTAACACACAATCAAAGCATGAAAGCAAAATCAATTAGTATACTACGATGAAGAATCAATACTCACTTCGTAGACTTGTTCTTACGCACAGGAAATACCAAACACTAGTCATAGTTTAGTGTGTTTGAGTATCAAAATGCGACAAAGTAAGAGAAAATACTCTACAGGAGAAATGATCTCATTTTCTGTACATTCCGAAAAGCACAGAATGCTAGCTTGTGAAAGCACTAAAACTTGAAAAGTCTGCAAAACCTCCAGGACTAGTTACTGGATCAGAAGCAAATGGATCCCTAAAAAACGAAAATGTGAATAAGAAAACTATAATAAGTTTGATATGGGATAGAAGACTTGGCAATTTAACCTACTAAGTCAGCAAACGAGATAAGCCTCACTCACATAGAAAAAAAGATGTATTAGCTAATTCAAAAGTTCGACTCAAACCTCGGCATAATTATGTCATATGAAAATCGAGAAAACTTGTCTTGATTAACTGACGCGAGGTTGATAAAGTAGTCGCAGTAAATCGGCTAACGCTTCGGCGACTCGCCTTGTTCAGAGACTGAGCGCATGTAATATTAGTTAGAGACTAATTAAGTGTCCAAAACCTAATACTACATATGCCCAGGCTCTGAAGAAGGCGGGTTGCCGAAACGTCAGCCGAATATCACGACTAATTTACCAACCTCGTGTCAGCTAATCATGATAAGTTTTCTCAATTTTCATATATCTATTAGGTAATTATTCACTTATGGAGAATTCAATCTGTTATGTCGCCTTCGAAAGGCAAGTCGACTAATGGCTACATCTGCTATAAGAACTTTGAAAATAAGATAGAAATTCTTTCGTTTTATGAAGAACAGACAACTGCTTGATGTGAAGAGATGGAAGCACTCTGACGAAGCTGTTCACCAAATTCATAGAAAACCAGGCTCGACCAGGTAACATGTCGAAGCAAAAAGTTATTAAATCTATACAACAAGCGAATGACGCATACCCAAGTGAAACTTCATCGCTTAGCGATGATAATAGTTCCATTGTGTGGGTATCTTCTGACAATTTTGTTACTTGTCATAAAATGTGTCCTCAACTTACTTAACCCTTTTGAGCACTAGCTTCATTACGAGCTGAAAATCGACCTAATACTCATACAGAATTCTATATATTTCATGAAGACCTGAATGAACTCATTCCTAACAGTGTCTTCCAGAATTTTTACTACGTACGACTTCGATTCAAGGATATGAACGACACAAGGGTAGGAAAGCATACTCTACCACTCTGGACGACGGAAATAATGGACATGGATCTGGTTTCTTGGGGAATACATTCCGAAATCATCCGATTCGGAAGAAAAACGTCGATTAAACATTCAACGGTATAGGCATGATGTGGAAATCGATTACAAATTACTGGACAACAGACTGAATGGATTCGACGTCGTCGTAGTCCTATATTTTTGCGTGGAATCATTTCCTCGTCTGTTTCATTGTAAAACTGGTTCTCTATCGTTAGACGGCACGGAATGACGAAGTGACCCTTCCGCTAAACAGGAATTTTCCACAGAAGTATTAGTGATCATTCTAAAGCTTGAATCTTCGGGCACTGCTCTACGTGCTCATTTTTTGGAAAAGCCTTTCTAAGCGCTGTAACGCTGCAAAAAGATTATGTTTCACATGGGTTGCGCGCTTTCATGATGATCACACCTATGTTTCGCTGTATGAAACTCTCCTTGAGCTGACAGAGACGTTTAAAAGCTCAAATCTCAGCGAATCCAATTAAGGGTTTGTTTTCGAGAGAATCTTCTTTACAGCGCTGATGGAAGAGAAAAGATTTGTGTTTCACACAAACGTATTACTAGCAGGATAAAGCTATTCCCTTGGATTGAGAGTAAAACCATTCGATAGCGTAATTTTCGACGTGTACATTGTTGCCCTAACTTCCTGGAAAGACCGTTTCACTCGAGCATAGCAAGGAAAATGAGATTGAGTTTCCCATGCGCCGCGCATTTTCTTGTCGACTAGCGTGTGTGCATGGCTGTGGATCGATACGCGACCAATCGATTGCGTTAGAGAGACTCACTTGTGTAGTGCGGTTTTTGTTATTGAACTTGGGAGTTTTCTCCGCATTAAAAAAAGTTCCACATAAAACTTATGACTCTGATGCTCACTTTACACGATCACGTGCTTTTCGTGCTTCCAACGAATTTCAACCGCGATAAAAATGGAAACGCACAACAGGTGTGAAAAATGATATTAATTCGAATGCTATAGCGCTATAAAAAGACCTTATAAGAAAACAAGCATGTCCAGCACTAACTGAAGATTCAAGCTTTCGGATGATTATCTTCAATGAAAATTTTTCGTCTAGCAAAAAGTTCTTTTTTCCATTTTGTGCCGTCTAACGGAAAAGAACCCAAGACATTCTTCAGCCATAATCTGGAAGAGAATGCCAGCAATCGTGTAAAAGAAACTGAAAACAAGCCACGTGCATCGAATTCATTCTTAGTCAGTAATGTAGTACCTACTTAGAACTGATGATAAAGCGAGGATCCGACAGAAGGATACCAGTGATGCCAAAACGTCTGCAAACTCCTAGAGAGTAAACTCATCGTAGTTCAAATACAACCTCTGAACGTTCACCAAGCAAGAACAGCAATACAGTAGGTCATCGATAGCGACATCACCGAAAAGATGCCACAAATTTTCACTATGAGACTAGATCAATAACTGCAGACTAACTCTATTTCTAACTTAGCTTCCTCAAAAAAAAAATGTAACAGTCATAATTTCATTTCTATTTATGTACACTCTATATTGACCGTCCTCACACTCTATATTGTGTGGATCTCAAAACTTCTAGCATTCGATTCGTCTCCTCGCGTTCATCGCTTGCTTAACTTAAGTATTTCGTTTCCCTCATGAACAACGTCATAAAATACATACACACTGGTAGAGCAGATGTCCTTGCAATTTCAAGGATAGCCAGGGGGGAGGGAGTTCATTAATTCATTGCAGCAGAGGGTTGGGAGAAGCCCTCAGAGCTCAAAACAAAGTTTCGGCATTGTTCATGAGCAAGTCAATACTATGGCTGGATCTTCGAGACAGCAGTCAAAGTTTTTATGTGTACATGCAGCACAAATAACTTCATCTTCATCGTGAATAGAATTTAAGCAACCAACAGAGGACATCGCACACACCTGCTCAGGATAAAGTAAATTATAGTGTGGCTAGTATCATCAGATCAGCATTTACAAGTTATAAGTATCATCATGCAGCACATCACAAAGACCAGCCCATTAAAGTCCACTGCACTTTGCGAATAATTTAGTTTCATAGAGCCACATTCAAATACCGTTGAGAGTCATGAGAAATTTTTAACGAGACAGTGCACCTTCTCAACTGACTTTCGTCGATTACCAGAAAACACTTGACAATATGGAGATGAACGTCATCCTCTCCATCCTAGATGAGTAGGATGCAAACATGACCAGCGTATGTAAAGAAGAATACTTACTAATAGAAGAGGTATATCGAAAAAAAAAACCATCAGAAACGTCTGCCAGGAAAGACAGGTGATTTGGGCGAGTCCCCGGATGAGATGCCCAACATCCTGCTCATAAACAAGACGTTCTAAGAATCACGTTTGGGCGGCTTTTTATAGATACCGACTATAAGAAGTCAACAGAAGAGGATGGAAAGCGTATGGGGCTCTCAAGATCTTTTAAGATCCATTGCATAAACGGCCAACTGTAATCACAAGCATACTTATGTGGACCACCTATAACGAAACATACGGTACTCTTCAAGTCAGATCGAAAATACTGAGGAAAATACGTATAGTGGGGGCATCGTGGCCGAGTGATTGTGATGTTGTTCACGAAGCGCGTGGAGCCAACCTTCACCCCCACTTCTCTCCGTCAGTCAACAACAACAATTCAAAAGTTCGACTTTCTATAAACCTCGGCATAATCAATTGATATATGAAAATGGAGAAAACTTATCTTGATTAGCTGACGCGAGGTTAGCGACTAATACTATATACGTCCAGGCTCTGAAGAAGGCGGGTCGCCGAAACGTCAGCCGAATTTCTACAACTGCTTTACCAACCTCGCGTCAGCTAATCAAGATAAGTTTTTCTCCATTTTCATATGTCAACAACAACGTTCAATGGAACGCCACAGCAAGGCTATCCTCAAGATTCCAAGGAGACTCGCTCGACCAGGATTCTACGCCGTTCAAGAAGAAGGCGAACAACGAATTAAATGCTAGAAGTACTGAGATCTACACTTTGAAAAGAAGTACTGAGATCTACACTTAAAAAACTGTGATGACGGCATCACATAAAGTGCTAAAGTGCTAAAAATACGTATAGCAACAGCATGATGAACTCTGAATACATTTAGGCGCACTCACAATCGAGCCGAATTCAGCAGTATAGATTTTTAAAAAATACTCTCAGAGATTTCAGGAGATAACTTCTTCAAACGTGAACAACGATGAGAACTTCATTCGATTGGAAAGATGATATGTAGACGCGGACGACGATGCGCATCAAGAGAAAATCAAAACAATCTTCAAGAAAATTTTAATAAATATTAGACGAGGTGACCGCTACAAAGGCCACTTGAGGTGGACCTTCCAATTCCCACACACAACTCAAGCCTAAAAATATATCACCTTCTTGAGATAGTAGAGCAAAAGTTAGAAATCAGCGGAGCCAAGATCACGAGCGGCCAACAAGCTCTATGAAATTACTAGGTCGTTCCATAAGTTTTGGTACTACAGTAATGAAAACCGAATTTACTAACCAAAAGTAATTGAACCTGCAAGATTTTGGCACCATTCGATTGCGCATTTTCTTGTAAACATTTTGGTATAGAACTTGCCTGTACTTGCTTTGAGATGGACGTATCGTGAGAACAAATTCGCTTGCTACTCATGCATGAATGGCGCTTATGGGGAAATAACAATGAAGCGGCGCGCAAGTTAATGACGCTTCCTGTTCCTGTGGACGGCCCGAGTGCGACTGATACTCCAGACCCTTCTCTCCAGCTTTGAGCTTCGCGAACCACTTCCTAGCCGTCATTGTTGCAACCTTGTCTTTGCCTTAGGCTCTATTAATCCTGTGCGCCGCTCCACTATCGTTTTCTCCTACGCGCCATTCGTGTACGAATAGCAGGAGAATTTGTTCTCACGACAGCTCCATTTTCAAGCAAGTATAGGCAAGTTATATACCAAAATGTTCGCAAGGGAATGAGCAATTCAAAGATACTAAAATTACGCAATTTCATTAACATCTGGTTAGTAAATTTAATGTCTAGTGCATTGGTGCTAAAAATTTTGAAACGACCCAACATCTTGTATGAAAGTCGATGTACTCAGGAACAAGCCCTATAGCTAAGTTACACTTCCACAACATGCCAGAAGGTATATAAAGAGTACATAAAGCCTGTGTTCTGAAACTTTCACCAATACCGTTCCCGTGGCTGCATATTTGTAGGATCACGATCAAGGAGTAAATAAACGAGTAAATTATCCGAATTTTAGTCAACATTTGAAAGTGAGAGGGACTTGTGTTACCCAAACGCATTCCTCTTCTTTTTCTTAGTATGAAGAAAACCAGAAGAGAACTGAATTTCATGAGAATTACTCTAGAAAGTGAGGCGATAATCAATAATCAATCTTTCGTTTGACCGCTTTTTAGTATGATGTCAGAACTAGAATCCAATAATGTTGAGTGACATGGAAAACTTCGAACCTCGGACGAAAATTGAACTCGTATCTTACCTTCTCCGGAGGGCCTTACCAACCTGTAAAACTTCCTAGACTCTTAGTCTGCTCTCACTCTTTTTGCGATACAGCACGCGCCCCCGAAAAGAGGAGATGCGGGCTCGACTCCGTTCAAAGTTCAAAGTTTTGCATATCACTCAATATCTATAGATTCAAATTGATGCAATAGTATATCAAAGGTTCACATCATATAATGGCAAACCCGGACATAACATTATACTTACGTATTCGTGAATGGATCGCCCTGAACTGGGGTTTGGCGAGCGCTTGACTTCGGCGGTGCGGGGCGTGGTGGGGGCTGACTCACCCCGTCCGTTGCAGACGATCCGAGAGGTGTGACTCTATTCTGAAAACAAAAAGAACCTTTTTCTTATAGTCGCACATCCCAGCTCACATAAAGGACAAAAGAACAAAGCCTTAGGCATGATCAATCCCTGAGAAGTACTCCGAGTATTCGCTCTAGCGAGTATCGTTTGAGGTGATTGATGCATATTTCGCCTTTACAGTCCTGAGGTGGCCTACCGATGTAGCAAATCAGTGCTGCTATTCTCCCAGACAAACCTGCTACCAATTCGCCAACCCTGGAGAGATGGAAAAGCTTGGGCAGCTTTGAGCGTGAAATCAACCATTGATTGAATGACCATGTGTGTGACGCAGAGCACCTCTAACCATTGCGCCGTTTTAATCAGGTTTACATATCGTAATCAATCAAAAAAAAAGGAAAACTTTTCCTATCATCTGGTGGAAAGCGCGCGTGACGCGCTGGTTAGTAGCGCTCTGTGACACACATGTGGCCGACCAATCCATCAATCTCAGAGCAGCAAGCCTTCCATCCTTCCGAGGTCGCTGAATTGCTACCCAACTAGTCTGGAGGGATCCCCCACTGATCTGATACATAGGGTAGGCCACCGCAAGTCACCTCAAACGATGGTAGATGAAGGCAAATGTATGGTACATCGCTGAGGGACTGATAAACACCGAGAGTTTCACCTATTTTCCGGTTAAGCTATAAAGGGAAACTTACAGCATTTACTGGCGCCTCTTGCAACGATGCAGTCGCACCAAAAGGATCCTGTGGAAATTGGACGGCAAAGGCACCTGTTGCACCCAGTTTCATCTCAGAAACTTTACTAAGAAAAAGTATAAAAGATCATTACCATACCTTGAGCAGCAGACGCAGCGAACGGATCGGTTTGCGCGAAGGGATCAGTATGGTGGACAGCACCACCTAGAAGTTCAGAAGCTAATGGAAAACCTTTGAGCTTGAATTCTGCGGTACTTTCACTGTCAAAAGAAGTTCATACCGCTCTGAACAAAAGGATCAGAAGGCCGATGTGCAGCAGTGGCCGAGTGGTTAGATGTCGAGACATTGGAGAACGGCACATCGTCAAACTGCAGTGATCGACAAGAATTCATTGCTCAGTCGCTTTCTTAGCTCTTTTTAGATATGACGTTATAACTACATACTCAAAAATGTTGATTGATATGCAAAATTCGAACAACCTCAGCGGGATTTGAACTCGCGTCTTCCTACTTCAGGTCCTATACTAACCCACTGTACTATCGCCCCTTTTGCGCCCCTAAAAGGACAAAGACCCAAGTTCAATTTCCATTCAAGGTTCAAAATCTTGCATATCGCCCAGTATTATTGAATATATTGCAATGAATGTAGGTTAAATTGGAAGTCAATGAATGTCAAAAAATTTCTATTACTAACCCTTCCCTGGAACCACGGCCTCTGCAATTCTAATTGGTAACTCTGGACGGTCGCTCCACATCCCCTGCATCTCTAGCCCCAACATAAGGTTTAGACGCTGCAGCATGCTATTGTTAGAAGCAACAACATGTCACTGTTAGACGCAGCTCACTGGGGGTTAAAGACGTTTACGAGGTGGAGCATACCGTCTAGAGTTTTCACTTAAAGATGCAGAAGGCCCTAGGCCCACATCGCGAAAGGGTTGAGAAGTGAATTTTAAGACCATAATTAACAAAAGCGCACCAGATCTTTCCTGGAAATATCTTTCAGCAGGTGCATTTTCGAGGAGAGCGCCGCCGATGAGTCGTTGGATTTTAGAACCTCCAGAAGGTCTTTAACAACTGTACTGGCATGAGCTATAGCATCTTGGAGCTGACCACGTTGTGCCTCGTCACGAAGTTTCTTCCGTTCTAACTAAATTAGGCATAAATTGATGTGAGACTACAATGAACCCCTTCACTACGGTGGCCATTCTCGGCTGGCCAGCAGCGGATGACTCCGACGGTTACGAAGAGCTCTTCTTCTCTTTTCTAAAAATTTATTTCACTTTTTCCGCCCACAGGCATACTCCAGCAAGAATTAAGAGCTCCTAAAGAAGGATAGAACATTCGACGCTGAACAGTCCTTGAGGGATGCGCCATGCAATTATCTTCAATTTTCAGCTTCATTTGAGGTGATTGGATAACCTGGCCTTTATATTAGCTTGTGATGGCCTATCGATGTATCAAGTCAGCGCTGCTGCCCTCACAGACAGGTCTGTTACAAATTCAGCGGTCCCGGAGGGATGGAAGGCCTGCTGAGCCCTCAGTGCGAGATCGGACCATCGACCATCAATTTATCGATCATGTGTGTCGCAGAGTACCTCTATCTAGTGCGCCACACACGCTCACTTAGAGCACTTAGTCTTTGAAAACCCAAATTTACTAAACGAGTAGCACCTTATTATCGTGAGCACGTTAATGTCCGTAAGGCATTCCAGCAGCACGGAAATCTGTACAAGTCGTAGCGATAGAGTTAACCAAGTTATCAAAACGACAGCTAGATCATTTAACCAAGTAAATCACTGGTAAGAAAAGAAGAACAAGTCATGCCATTCACCTCGGTAATTTTGTCTACGGCCATTTCCATACCTTTCTGCTCATGAGTCAATTGAGAGGCCAAATTAAGACGTTGTACCTCAAGTTGTGCCAATTCTGCCTTCAATTGCGAAATTTCGAGTTGGTCTGCCTGCAAGACGGAAAATTAAGTCATTTACCAATAGAAGAGCGAAATTTTTGGCGAACACATTGGCAACGGTGCCGTGTTTTCTATGGCAGGCACGTGGTCGACGATCAGTTTCACGGCGCTCACTCTGTGAAGCTTACAGGCTCATTTCGGCTGTTATACTGTCAGTATTTCGTGCATCCAGTAGTTCCACACGTAATCATAGTTCCTAACAGTGGCTCCCAATAAGATAACACCTCGAGGGCCATTGCTGATAGGCAGGCGGCGTCGTGCTGTCGCTCGCGCGGCAACCGCAAGAGGCGGCATCTGCGTTCTGTGCGTGCAAGTCTGGTTCCTGCGCACGCTTACCCAGGAGACACGACGTAGCCGTTACAGTAGCTGAGTGGGATTAAACGTCGCGCAGCACGGTACAGAACGTACCGTTTGGTCCTTAGAGGGGATAACGATCAACTTACTGATAAAACTTAGTTTTATGTGCCCAGCATACCTTAGACGACGCTAGTTTCTCAAAAAATTTCGGCAATCCCTCTATGAATGACACTTGAGCACTTCGAAGTAAAACGTAGTGCTTACGACATGCGGTGTAAAGGGGGAGGGGAGGAATCGGGCAAAGCAGTAACGCAGGTTATCGGAAAAGAAGATGCTGGTTTGATCCTCGACCTCAACAGTTCCATGCAATCAACCAACGGACGTATACGAAAAGTCTAGGTCGGGTTTCTCCAGGACAAATAAGTGAATAAGTAACTTAACACCTACTTCAGCACAAGCCTCATCCTTCTGAGTGTCTTCGACGAGTTGATTTAGTCTAGTCTGTGCTTCCTCGGCTTTTCTTGCCTGTGCCACAGCTGCTAGTTCCAGTTGTTTGATCTGATCGTCAAGATCGGCCAAACGACGATTTGCCTCCATTTTTTGGCGCTCTAACTGCTTAACGGTCAGCTCTAGTGTATGCAGTTCAACCTAAATTCGAAGATTACTCAACATATGTGGGTCCTTATCAAAAGTTGTGGTCCCACCAATTACCAAATTTCTTTCTAAATAGACTTCTTGAGATAGGAAACTAAAGGAGCGCACTTAGGCATGGGCTTAGGCATGGAAAACTGATGGGACCACAACTCTCCACTAGCATCGATATGTACTAGTTAACCTACCTGCAGGTTTTTGATCTGGCTATCTTTTACTTTCATGTCAGCTTCAAGCTGCGATATTTGGATATCAGCCTCTCTAAAATGGCCAGTAGAGAATTCTTTCCTTAACCACCTTTTTTAGCAGTGGAATGACGTTATAAGTACATATCCAATAGTGTCAGACAAAATTTTGAGTCTCGGGCGGAAACTGAACCTGCATCTCACTCTTTCCAGAAGCACGTGCTCGTCACTGCACCACCAGTGTTCCTGCTCATTTATCACTCGCTCTGCGATACAAGGTACCGACAGTTGCCATTGTTATCGGGTTGATTGCCGATGCATGCTTACCAGGCCAAATTTTTGACAGCTGGTTGCTGACAGCGTCGATACCTTGTATCGCAAAGTAAGAGTAGAACAAGAGCCTTAGTAGCGCAGTGGCTAGCACGCACTCTCGGAAAGGCTGAGACGCAGATTCAACTCTCGACCGAGGTTCAAAGTTTGGCATATCACACAGCACAATTGGCTAACGCAAAACTGTTTCGAAAAACAGAGAAGAAGCACCGTACCTGCGATCAGAGAGCAATTTTTCCATTTCTTCGGCAAGACGACGCATTTCTCCGGAATCACTTGCGCTGATAGTTGCGTTCGTTGCGTTCACGTCCACAGCCGTCTCTCCATTTTCCTTTAAATGACGAATAAATAAGCGTACAATCAACATGTTAGTATGCGAATTTCGATAATGTTGAGTGAGGTGCAAACTTTGAGCTTCAGGCGGGAGTTGAACTCTTGACACCCCTTGCCGCGGGCGAGTGCTAAGCATTGCACTGCCGCGACTCCTGTTTCGCTATCAAAATACTTGCAAGACAAAGTATACGATCTGTCAGCAACCGACCATCAACGGCATCGCCAGAAAAATGGTAGCGGAGCAGGAGAACCGGTAGTGTGTGGTTAGCATGCATCCCCAGTACAAATGAGACGCGAGTTCATCTCCCGACAGAGGTTCCACCCTCGCAGGTCCGTGGTCACACGGCCTCCGAACCTCTAATCGGCAACTGCGGACTGTCTGCCCCACCTCCTCTGCATTTCTAGCTTCCAGCACGCCAACGTTGGACGCAACAGCCTGCCATTGTCAGAGGTGGAGTAGACCGCCCAGAGTTGCTAGTTAGCGAGCAAAGGAAGTGAGTTCACGGTTCCAAAAGGGTTGAAGCTCCGCATACCACTCAACATTCCTCATATTTAGTTATAGAAGGACAAAATAAATTGAACTGGAAGGACAATGGATAGAAAACCAGCCAATCCGGAATACAAACGGCACAGGTTGCAGGTGAAAACACTAATTTGTACTTACAGGAACAGAGAGGACTCGAAGCGATGGAGGCACTAAGAAAGGAGGTAAGGCTGGTGGTAGTTCCTCGCCTCGTTTTCTCATTGTCACTAGATGATTGCTGAAAGAAAAGACGACAGAAAAACGAGAGAAAATATCAAAGTTCCCAATATTTACATAAGACCAACTGAACTTCCTGAAGGGTGCAAAAATATAGCTCAAGCATTTCGAAAGAAGAAAATATCAGAAAAATTTGACAACATACATCAAAGCAAACTGCTCCTGGTTGAGCTTCCCAGTTCGATTGATATCACAAAGAGCCCAGATTTGAGCGAGTTCCGCCTGTGGCAAGCCTATAGAAAAAAGATCTTTTTTGTGTAGCCCTATAGAATGAAAAAGATGACCCGTTGTGCACTACGAAACTCCTAAAGTAAGACAGTTGACTGTGGTGCTTAATTTAGAGGTGCTCCTCAACAGATACGTGATCTATGGTTCACTACCACGCTCAAGGCTCACCAAGCCTTCCGTCCCCCCCGGATCGATGATTTGACCCCAGACGTGTCTGGGAGGACAGTAGCATTGATTTGGTACATTGTTAGGCCACGGCGACTCATTATAAAGGCCAGATATGTATTTAATTACCACGAAAGATGCTATAAATGAAGCTGATTGCATGGTGCAACCACCGGGAATTGACGAACACCACCAGCTTCATCCTTCTATCCTTTAACCCCAAAGGGACGTTGTACCATCTACAGTACACAATTCTTTTGAGGACAGTCTAAATTCTTTTTATTTTGACTGCCACTTGCAGTGATGTGATGTTATACTATACCCAATATGTGGAGTACTGTGCAAAAACGGTAGCGTCAGCCGGGATTCGAACCCAGATCTCAATCTGTGAAGGCCTTTCCCACTGGGCAGAACTTTTTTAGACGATTGGTAATCTTTCGAAAGCTTAAATCCGTTTATTACGTTGTAGTAGCGAAAATGAAACTATGTTTCACACTCTTTGCCTAAGGTGTTGAGCTGGAGATTGTATATGACTCTTCGACAAATTCTTAGTAATCAATCGATAGCCCAAATCTTGAGGATTTCGATGCTGTAATTGGTTTTCGAAAAGTTATGATAAAGCGCTGTAAGAGGGAAAAAAAGATTATGTTTCGCACTTAAAATTCCTATCATAAAGAAAAGTTATATATGCATATGGTCATGTGGAGGAAATCATGTAGTATCAGAGTAGCACAAAAATCTTAAGGCTTTACTTTTCAAATGGAGGAAAACCCTAATTGAACAACGAAAATCGCGCGCCTCATGCGAGTTGCGCTGGGCGATCGACCAACTGCCGTCCCTAAAGGGTTGATAGAAAACGAAAGATTTTCACGCTAGAAATTACCTTACCTGATCCGAGAAGTACGTGTTTTACATCGTTGCCATTCACATAGCCATCGCAGTCCGTATCACAAGCAGCAAACTGTCCCGCCGAAGACAATCGGTCGACAGGCCATTCAAGAGATGTATTACTGCTACAGGCAACAGACGACGATAGAGGGCCGCCTATTCCTCGGACGGGAGTAGCGGGCTATAATGATTTCTCGGCAATCCACTACCAAGTAAACTCACAAAGTAACATTGTTATTCGCGTTTGAAGAACACAAAATGAATCAAAAGATCAACTGTTTTTTTGAAAACCCCGAAAAAAAACATTCAAAATAATTCCAAAAAGAATGCCTTAAGCTTAAACGGGGTTGATACGCCAGGGTCATACGCCGGTGTTTCGGAGATACGTCCTCCTCGTCAGTGACCCCCGCCCCACATTCAGCCCTGCATTGAAGCAAGGAGGGAGGCGTATGTGGTGATGGCACAGTGTACAATGACACTGGTCCATCACCACCTCTCAGTCGATGGATTTTTTTTGTGTGTATGACCCTGGCGTATCAACCTCGTTTTTAAGCTTAAAGCATTATTTTTTGGAATTATTTTGAACGTTTTTCTCGGAGTTTTGAAAAACAGTCGATCTTTTGATTCAGTTTAGATCTAACAGCAAAAAAAAATCCATCGACTGAGAGCTGGTGATGGACCAGTGTCATTGTACACTGTGCCATCACCACATACGCCTCCCTCCTTGCTTCAGTGCAGGGCTGAATGTGGGGAGGGGGTCACTGACGAGGAGGACGAATCTCCGAAACACCGGTATATGACCCTGGCGTATCAACCTCGTTTTTAAGCTTAAAGCATTCTTGTTTGGAACACAAAATGCCCATCAAACTCGACGATAATGACTGGGATGACTGAATTTCGACGCTAAGCCGGAGTCGAACAGCATATCATCCACACCGTTGCCCGTTCTGATCACTATACCACTGAAGCCACCGCTCTTTAGGTTTGACTCCCGCCTGGGGTAGGAAGTTTTGCAGACCACTTCGGCATCGTGGGAAATATGATTACAACATCTAGCACTGGAATAATAGTGGTGAAATGAGCACTTACTTAGTTGCTCAACAATTATCTATGGAAATACCTCTTCATTTCTGCTGCTTTCCAGCAGTGGGATGATATTAGATACATGCATCTAACTGAGTGGTACGCAAAAATCCGACCTCAGGCGAAAGTTGAACTCGCGTGTTCATATCAAGAGGAGTGGTAGCAAAGCGGAGACCTCAATGGCGTAATGGGTAGCACGCACCCCTTGACAAGGGTGAAACGTAGGTTCAACTCCCGACAGAGGTCGGATTTCTGCGCATCACTCAATATTCTCAGGTGCACATTTTCAAGGACTTCCAACTAACCACACTTTCATTCCTCGCGACGTGGTTCGGTTGCACAGAAGCACTTCTGTTTTCCAAATGAGGCATCACATGAGTACGACCGCCGATACCGTCAAGAGATGTCATGCTTCCAGCACGTGACCGATAACCTGGAACACTTTGATTTCTGCTTTTTTCTAAGCACAATTAAGCTTAAAAATCTTGAAGATCCATAAATTGACAACAAAAAACTCAAAAAATCCTTCTATTAGACCAACTGTCCTTGAGCTACTTTTTGGGTCGTTTCATAAACTTTGGCACCAGAGCAATAAAAACTAGATTTACTAAGCGGAAGTAATTAAAACTGCGTGATCTTGATGTCGTTCAAGTGCATATTTTCTTGCAAACATGTTGCGACAGAACCTGCCTATACCTGCATTTACCCCTACGGGACCGTGGACTTACGGCCCCTGCATCTCTAACCTTCAACGTGTTGCGTCTAACGATGGCAGACATCATTGGACGCCATTGTAAGACGTAGGACGTTGGGGGTGACGCCATTGTTAGACGCAAAACGTTGAAGGTCAGAGATGCAAAGGTCGTGGGTCCACGGTCCCGTAAGGGTTAGGATGGAGCTGTCTTGAGAACAAATTCGCTTGCTACTCATGCACAGAAAGCGCTTAGGAGAAAATGCTAGTGAAGCGACGCGCAAGATTAGTGAAGGTTCTGCGGAGGGCTCGAAAACGATTGATCCTCCAAACTACTCTCTCCAGCTTTTAACTTCGCAAACCACTTCCTAGTCGTCCTTTCTCCAATCGTACAGTCTCTCCAAGCTCCATTAATCTTGTGGGCCGCTCGTGCCATTCGTGCACGATTAGCAAGCGGATTTGTTCCCAAGACACTTTCATCTCAAAGCAAGTCTAGGCAAGTTGTATGCCAGATTGGTCGCAAGAAAATGCGCAATTGAGCTATGCAAAATCAGGCAATTTCAGCTATTTCTGGTTGATAAAAGTTGTGTTTATTGCTCTAGTGTCAGGACTTATAGAACGACCTGATACTTCCGAAGAAAAGTATACTTTCAGCAATCCATCTGCCAAGAAATCTAAAGAAGTAACACTACAAAAACCTCACCGGTTTGGTCGAAACTATACCGAGCGTGTGGAGGCATTGGGATGTTTGGAAGGGAACATTTCCAGTGTTCACCGATGAAATCGACGTACGTCTAGTCAGAGTGACTTTCGACGGATGTACTAAAGATGGTGGCAGAACAGCGGGAACTGGATCGCCTTGGAAGGGCTCTAGAAGTCGGTGAAAACTAGAGACAAATCCAAAAAAAGAAGAAGTAGTTGCTGAAGATCAGTGGTACCTGTAGACAAGGTGCATTGCCACCGCCATCTCGATCCGATCCAACTGCCCATCCTTGTCCTGATCGGCCAGCTCCCATATTTTTGCGAGAACTGCAGGATTTAGCCCAGAGTTTAATAGCACCGGTTTCACTCGTACACCGGGAAGTTTGTCATTCACAGGACACAATGACTCAAATATCGCATCGTATTTAACCTAAACGATTTTTGGCTTTCTAGAACTATTAAGAACTCAGTTGCTTCGCTTTTTCTGGAAGGAGAGTTTTCGTAGCATTCATTAATATCAAGTGATATGCAAAACTTTGCTCAGGCGGGTATCGAATCCGCGTCTCGCCCTTCTCGGAGGCATGTGCTAACCACTGCCCACTACCGAGGCTCCTCTTCAGCTATCAAAGCTTTACAAATCTTTGGAGCTCAAAGTGAACAACGAACAAACCTAAGAGATGGATGACAAAAACCGAATCGCTGACCTGATCAGTGGCACTTATGCACCAACCCGTCGGTGGATTGATTCCGTCACGAGATGGTGTCTGAGGAGTCATTGGAACAGCAGCAGTTTTATCAAGAAATCCTTCAAACTGTGGAGGTTTTAGAGTGTTAACGCTCACAGAAGCCGGGGATATAGGAAGCCCTGTAACACTTTAGGATCTTTAAGACTTTCAGATGCAAAACGACATATGGAATCCACCTTGTTGAGCAGCAGCGACGAGCTTGAACGCTATGAAAAAACCGTTTTTGTCGAGAACTCCTTTCTTCTGATAATCGGCTAGTTCCCAAATCTACAATGGCACGTTAAGAGATTCTGCTATGATGCCAGGATCATAGAAGATTTAGCTAATTAAAGTCTTTTACCTGTCCTAATTGTTGCATACTAAGATTCGAACGTCTCAGGAAAGCTGCCGCTTCCACAGCAGCGACGGCCGGCGCATTCGTAGGGTTTGCCTGAAGGAACTAACTGAGATGAGCCTTACTAGTTCCGTTTTGATGGAGTTATCTAATCCTTTTCTGCAGCGTGTACCGCTTTCGATACACGCGTGCGCCCTCTCTGGTACAGACCTATCCCATTTTCAGTACACGCATTTCCGCGCTTCATCAGGCGACTTACAAAGATTAGCGCGCGCATGCCACAGAAAACTGGTAATTTTTGGTCAATTTAAAGTTTGAAAGCAACTTTATCGCCATTAAATGATGAAAAAAATCAATTAAGGGACTTCTCTGAAGATATTACGCCTTCTCACGAATTTTGGCACTATAGCAGTTATCACCAAATTGATTAACCGACTGACTTCCGCGGACCCAAGACCAGCGCTGTCCGCAGGCGTGAGAACGGCTCCACCTCCTTTGCCCCGACTAGTCCCTGACTACAGCACTGCTTTCGCTGTAAGACCGCACGCGATCTAGTCCAAAACTTAGCTGCAAGTCTTGCAACGAAAAGGGGTACTATAGCCGGCACTAGTCGGGGCAGAGGAGGTGGAGTCGAGCCCACGCTGGTAAACATGCCCCGTGTGGGTCCGCGGAATTCAGCCGGTTAATCGCAAGCAATAGAAATTGCTTAACAACAATATTCGAAGGCGTGCCATCACCTGAACACATTTCTGCCATCTCCCACGCAACAAATCAATACCGCATCGCGCAGAATTTCCTGAGCATTCTTTTGGTACCAGATCTGTCCATACTTGCCGCACTGAGGCGGCTCAACGACATCTTCATCGCAGTTTGCTGCTTTACGAAAACGAGTTGAGACGCGATGCTCAGATCGCCTTCAGAACATCAACCGCGCAAAGGCTCAAGGATTGGCTATGATACCACGAGGCCAAGGCAAGTATGGACAAAGTCGCTAATAAAAGAAAGCTCAGAGGATCTTCTCAGAAAATGCTGATGGCTCACCAAGCCATCCATCCCTCCGGGGTCGGTAGATTGGTACCAGACTGGTCTCCGACTTGTCTGGGAGAATAAGCAGCACTATTGGTTCAGCGGGAGGCCACCGCGAGTCATTCTAAAGGTCAGATATGCATTCAATCACCTCAAACGAAGTTAGAAATAGAAGACGAATGCATGGCGCATTCCTCAGGGATTGACAATGCTGACAGCTTTTCTTTTAGAGCAGAGGATGTTCACAAAACGGTATTGATTTGTTGCCTGAGAGATAACAGAAATGTGTCCGGGCTAATGATGCATACTTTGAGTAGTGTTTTTGAATATATTTATTACTTCTGATTAATAAATTTGGTATTTATTATTCTAGTGCCAAAGCTTATGAGAAGACCTAGTGTTCCTAGCAATGAGAACGCCCACATATTCTTCGTAGTCGTCCGAGCCGCCTGCCAGCCAGCCGAAAGTGGCACCGCAAAGCCGGAATGGCTAAAGAGAACAACAGTATCTTCTGATTACCAATAGAAGAACCGGATTAATCCCAACGAAATGAAGCCCTCGACACTGATCACTCCCTGAGAGACGTGCCATGCATTCAACTCCACTCTTCGTCTTCATTTGAGGTTGACTGAACGCACCCCTGACCTTCACAATGATTCGTGATGGCTTATCGATCTATCATGTCAATGCGGGTATCCTCCTAAACAAGTGAGCTACCCATACGCCAATCCTAGAGGGATGGAAAGCTTGGTGAGCTTTGAGGTCGGGATTGAACCACTAACCACCAACTGATCGACCATGTGTGTGGCCCAAAGCACGTCTAACCACTGCGCCACTAGCGCCCACTCTTGTTTAGAACAGGGAAAGCCTCATTAGTTGAAGAAAAACTCACCTCTCTGAATAGAGCCTCATAAAAGTCGATGTATTGATTAGCGATATGTGATAGCTCTGCCATTTCTCGCTGGCAAATCGATGTTCGATCAACTGAAAAAGTAGAAATACTGCTGCTTCCGTTAGCTACGTTTTCTCGCGTCCCTCGTCAACGGCTTTCAACCGATTACTCTTAAGAGATTCGAACGATTCGGACAATTTAGAGAGCTGAGTTGTGCCACCAAAACAAAAAAAGAGGCTATATTTCACGAGAAAGTCGTTAGATAAACGTATTTCGTTAACATCTAAGCGATTTCCGGTCCTTTTCGGTTATGAGGGTTCAAGATAAAAAAAACGATCTCATTCGCTGGACAGGAACTTTTCATAGGACTATTAGTATTCATTCGAAAGCTCCAATCTCTAGCTACAACCCCATGTGGCCGGTTTTCAAGAAAGCCTTCTTTTGACCTTGTTATAGAAAGAAATCCTTTGTGCTTCACACATTTTTTTTCACGCCGAACAGAGCTCTTTTTTGGACGATTAGGCATCATTCGATAGCGTAATGTTTGCTGATTCCAACGCTGTGCTCACTTTGTGGAAAGACCGTTTCTCTGCATTCCAACGGGGAAGACGAGATTGATCCAAATACACGAAAAGATGTGTTTTGGGACCATCGATCGACTCGCGCTTTGGCCGGTGGCGTATCACCCTGTTGCACTGCAGAGAAACGGTCTTTCCAGAAAATAAGCACAGTGTTAGAATCAGCAAACATTAAGCTATCGAATGATTACTTATAGTTCAAAGACAAAAGCTATTTCGGCGTGAAATATGCCCATGTAAAGCATACTTTTTTCTAAGAACTTTATAGCCTTATAGAAAGGTTTATTCGGAAACCGGCCATGTGGGTCTGTAGCCGGAGATTTAAGCTTTCAAATGACTACTAACATTCTTATGGAAGCTTCTTGCCCCTGACGGGTTTCGTTCCATCATCTTGTCCCCTTACATCCGAAAAGAGCCCAATTTCCTCTAGATGGGTTTATCGCCTCATAGTGGAGAAGAGGTGTTCCTGTGTGTCGGACTGCGAAGTATAACGGATGGTTCAACCCTCCAGCAGGGCCACCTGAGCTCAGAACGTGTCCGAGTTTCCACTCGGAAAGCCCAGCTAAGAGTAAACCGTACTAGGAATGATCGCCGTCTTGATAGCTAATAGTCGCAAAGTGGTAATCTCCCTCTGACCCACAAGAGCCGGCGACTGCTCTAATGTGGTAACGACCAAAGGAAGCCCAACTGGGCTTACCTCGGGACTCCAGGGAACAAAACAGCCAAATCGATCCCTGCGTTAGGATTCGCACTATCATTGAAGACTGGTCGTTCAAGTGACTAAGTAACCAGGAGATCAATGCATGAGCCTTACTGGGCCAGCGACTCGACGCCATCGTCTTCTTCATAGCTGATGATTCGAGTCGTTCTCCGTCAGTCGTTCGTCCCACTTGTGGTTCATCGTCTTCGCCGTCGTTCGAATCGAATCCTCTTCGGTGGAGTGAAACTTTATTGAAGAATTTAACTTCGTGATGTCGGTTCTTTCTGATCATGAAGGGGTAAATGAAAAACCGCCCTCATTCGCTGTAGAGGAACTTTTCATAGGAGTGTTAGTAACCATTCGAAAGCAGAGACTTCAGGCTACAGCCCTACATCGCCGGTTTCAAAAAGCCTTTTTGTGAGTTTGCGACAGAAGGAGATTCTCTGCGCTCCAGACGTGCATACTTGTCGCCAAACAGATATCTGTTTCTGGACTAGTAGTAATCAATCGACAGCGTATTTTCGCTGATTCCAACGCTATGCTTATTTCCTGGAAAGACCGCTCAATGAAATGCAGTAGGTAAAATAAGTTGAATCCGCATGTGCGACCAAGGAGGTCTTTGGCCAATTCACGCGCGGCTGGCTGAGGCCGCCACGTGCGCTGGCGCGGTGTCCTAGGGCCGGCGCAAGGTCTACCAATAATCGCCTCGGCGCAAGTGGCCGCCACACCAACGCACGTGAATTGGCCAAAGACCTCCGTGGTCGCACATGCGGATTCAACTTATTTCACCTGCTGCGTTGCAGAGAAACGGTCTCTTCAAGATATAAGCACAGCGTTGGAATCAGCAATGATCACGCTATCGATTGGCTAGTGACAGTCCAAAGAAAGAGCCCTGTCCCGCGAGAAATGAACGCGTCTGAGACAGAGTTTTGTGTGGATTTCACAGCGTCACAAAAGAGTCTTTTCGAATACCAGCAACTTGGAACTGTAACCTGAAGTCTCACATGTCCAGTGGTTACCAACACTCCTATGAAAAGTTCCTCTACGGCGAAAGAGGTCGGTTTTTCATTTTTCTCCTTATAATCGGAAAAAATTGTGAAGTCCTCGTATGCAGGGCGGTGTTTAGCTAATAACCTGTTGACATCTAGGGATGCAGAGTAATATGTAAAACTTTCAACCTCGGTAGCTGGGGTGAAATCCGCTTCCCATCCATAGCGGGAGCGCCTGCTACCGCTGAACCACCAAACTGCTCCGCTGTCCTTCTACGCAAAACTACTGCCCAGGATCTTACAAGACAAGGCCGAGTGAGATTCCTTATCCAAGCGGTACTCTATCGCTCGACCGACAACAAAGACGAAGAAGCCCTCAAGTCGAAGACGAACGACTGTGGACATACTGGACTGGAATTATCGGCCCTGAATAAGTCTAGAGTGTCGAGACGTCGGCCGAATAAATCTCATTCATCAAGCTAGTGGTATTACTTACCTTGAACCCTTCGACTTGGACGACTCGTCTTCAGTGATAGTGCGAACCCCAGCATAGGAAACCTGCTGGTTTACCTGTTCTATTTTCGTAGTCGAGAGGTAAGCCTACCCGAAACTCTCTCACGTCGTCGCCACTCACCTGCTCGTGTGGATCAAGGGAAGATTACCTCCTTCAGACTACTAGTAGCTACCAAGATGGTGGTCATTCCTGGCACGGCTTACGCCGCTTCGATGGGCTTTCCGAGTGGAAACGTCGGACTCCCTCTCAGCTTTAGTGGCCCGAAGGGGGATTGATCCCTGCCGTACTTTGCAGTCCGACACAACCACACAGCCACGAAGAGGCGCTAAAACATCTGGAAGGCGTGCTACTAGCTAAGTGATAAGAGAAAGTTTTAGATCGCTCCATAAGCTTTAGCACTAGAGCAACAGACACTAAATTTATTAACCAGAAATAGTTAGAGTTACATGTTTTGGTCTAGTTCAATAACGCATAACTAGCGGATACTTTGCTATGGAACTGGTCTATGCCTGTTTTAACCCTTACGGGACCGTGGATCCACGACCTCTGCATCTCTAACCCTCAGCGTACTACGTCTAGCAATGGCGTCCGATGACGTCTGCCAACACGTTACACGCAACACGCTGAAGGTTAGAGATGCAGAGGAAATGGATCCACGGTCCCGTAAGGGTTAAGATGGAGCTGTTTTGGGAACAATTTCGCTGGCTACTCATGAACGAATAGCTCGTGGGAATGGTAAGTGGCGCGCAAGATTAATGGAGCTTTTTATGGACGGCGCGAGCGCGACTGATCCTCCAGACTGTTCTATTCAGCTCTGAAGTTCCCAAGTTCCCGAATCACCTCTTGGTTGTGATCTCTGGAATCGTATTTCCACTGCCAAGCTCCACGAGTCTTGCGCGTCGCTTCACTAGCACTTTCCCTTACGCGCCATTCGTGGCATGCGCAGGAAGCAAATTTCTTCCCAAGACACCTTCGTCTCTTTAAGCCAGTATAGGCAAGTTGTATACCAAAACGTTCGCAAAAAAGTGCGCAGTTGAATGACACCAGAATCGTTCAATTTTGACTATTTCTATTTGATAGATTTGGAGTTTATTGCTCTGGTGCCTTTTTTTCCTCATGGAGCAATCCGATAAAAAAAAGCAACTGTTATTGATTGGTTCTATCGATGTCAAATTAAAGTGGTTTTTCCAATGGTAAAACGCCTTTTTCAACCTGGCCAGTCTACGACGCTATCATATCAATAAACTGTGACTGTTTATATAACCACGACATCTGCGGGGTGACGAACGGCTAGGATAAACTTAAGTGATGACGTCACTCGTTAGAAATTCTTAAAAAGACTACTGCGACATCGAAAACTGTTGAAAAGACTGTCGAAAAAATCGCTAATAATTCTAGTAGAGCGAAACTTTCACCGGATTAAAAGATCAAAAATAATAAACAATAAACAGAAGACAAGATAAACAAAATGAAGTTCAAACGATACAAAAATACAAAATAAAGTAAATAATAGATAAAAATCGAGAGCAAATTGGTCTATTTTGGCACTCAAATAGGGTAAAATATAACCAATAGTGTAGAGAGCTGTGCAAAAACGTCTGCGTCAGCCGGGATTCGAACCCAGAACTCACTCTCTCGGGGAGCATGTGCTGAAATGCCGCACCACCGACGTTGGTTTTGCACAGCACTCGTTTTACGTTCCAGCGCGTTATCTGTCAACGCCAGTCGTCGACGGTTTAGCACACGCTCCCGGAGAAAGTGAGTTCTGGGTTCGAATCCCGGCTGACGCAAACATTTTTGCACAGCACTCTACACTATTAGGTATATAGTGACATCATGGCACCGCAAGCGGCGGTCAAATATAATCATTTCTGAGTAAAATAAGGACTATACAACAATACGAATGTACTTCTAGGAAATAGTCTATGGACCCGAGTCCAACTTCAACTTGAGTGCGACTCGAGCGGATCGATTCGAATCGGTTGCCAATCAATAAATCAATACAAATCTCGACCGGTTTTTTTTCCCGTGTTCCTTCACTCGATCGAATTCAATTCCATCGAATCCCTGGGCACTGAAGAAGACGACTAAATCAGGAGGTCGTTCGCCTGTCAAAAAGCGGCGTATAAAACCCTCGTAGAAGGCCGGCTTCTCTGAATGGTTTAAATCGATCAGAGTCAGTATAAGTAATGGGTTTATTTTAGCAGAGGGAATATCACCTGTATCACCTGTCGTCCCGTTGATCGTCGAGTGACTCGAGCGGGTACCAGCAACTCTTCCATTTTTCTCTGTCGCGTGCAAGAGTAGCCCAGTGGGTCCTCCTCGCTCTAGGGATTCGCTGAGCATCATATCCTTTCTTCTATCGCTTTCGTGAAGAAATCGGACCAACGGGTCAGTGGTCTTCCTTTAAAGCGCTTGACGTCCCGAGGAATCCAGTCGGTAACGGCTCTCGTCCATCGGTTGTCGTTGAAGCGCATCACGTGTCCGACCCACCTTATTTTCGATATCCTAGCGTGTAGAACGGCGTCTCTGATTTTCGATCGTTGACGTAGGTCGGAAGTTCGGATCCTTTGTCTCATTTGCGGGCTACGGCACACGCCTAACATCGACCTTTCGACTGCGCGTTCAATAACGCCAAGTGATCCTTCATCCTGCTTACGTAGCGACCAGGTTTCCGCTGCATACGTTAGGGCAGGGATGATTGTCGAGCCGAAAAGGTGGGCATGGAGTCGGATGTTCTTTGTCCTCTTCACTACATCTTCGATGCTCTTAAACGTTCCCCAAGCCGCTCGTTTCCTCCTGCTCAACTCTGGGGCTAGGTCGTTCATCATGTTGATTTCACGACCTAGATAGATGTAACTGGAGCATTCGGAAATATATTGAACGAGAAATCACGGCCGAATTGTTAAAAATGGGGCCCTTCTGCAGGTAAAAAAGGAGGTTTTCAGGGTGACACGAACCAAAAAAAATTGGACCTTGGAAGTTCAAGAAATCTTCGTAAAAAAAAGAATTGAGAAGAAAAAGAAAAAAAAAAGAAAAGGAAGAAATGCAAAAAAGATGAGAAAAGAGAAGAAGAGAGATGCAGGCGCGCTACAATCGAGCCGCACTCACTATAATTTTGCTCGAGCAGTGTCCCTCTTGCCCGCGCGCGGCGAAGGTCGTCGCGTTCACGGTGAAAGTCGTTGCCTGCGCAGTGAAACTTGTCGCGTCGCGAAAGATTTTTACCCTGAATGGTTGACGACATTCCGCGGGGATACAATGGTGAAGGGGAGCGTCTTTTAGGCTTAATTTACGTGCTTGATGCTATGACACCAGTGCGTATAGCTCAGGGGTTAGAGGTTCTCTGCGACACACACGTTGTCAGTGGTTCGATCTCTCGCCTTAGAACCACCAAGCCTCCAATTCCTCCGGCGTCGGTGAATTGATACTGCACTTGTTTGAGAGGATAGCAGCATTGAGTTTGGTTGGCCATCTCGAGTCGTGTGGCGCCATATATTCAGCCACTCATCTCAGACGATGCTACGAATGGAGTCGAATACATGGCGCATCCCCCCAGCGATAGATCGACGCCGAGAGCCTTATCCTTTGTCTTTTATATCAAGGCAATGGAATCGAGGATGTGGTGAAGAGGACGGAGAGATCCGACTCCATGCCCACCTTTTCGACTCGACGATTATCCCTACCCTAACGCATCCAGCACAAACCTGGTCGCTACGTAAGCAGGATGAAAGATCACTTGGCATTATTGAACGTGCAGTCGTAAGGTCGATGCTAGGAGTATGCCGTATCTCGCAAATGAGAGAAAAGATCCGAAATTCCGACCTTAGTCAGCAATCGAGGATCAAAGCCGCCGTTCTACACGCCAGGATATCGAAAATAAGGTGGGCCGGGCACGTGATGCGCTTCAACGACAATCGCTGATGAAAGTCGTTGCCGACTGGATTCCTCGGAACATCAAGCGCTCTACAGGAAGACCACCGGTCCGATGGTCCGATTTCACGAAAAGCCTAGAGAAAGATATGATGCTCAACGAATTCCTAAAGCGAGGAAGACCCACTGCGCTACTCTTGCACGCGATAGGGAAAAATGCAAGTGTCGGTGATGCCCGCTCGAGTCAGTCGACGATCAAAGAGACGACAGTAGATACTAAGGCAGTGCTAGGACTTGAACCCGCGCCTCCTTCGCCATATACAGGCGTCGAATCCGCTATTCCAGCCTTTTATGACTAAGCGAAGATGCTACATATTGGGGGCCTTGGGGGTCAAGTAATGTAGAAATGAAAGTTTCGAGAAACAACTTGGTATCAGTTAGATGATATGGATGACCGGGCTACGTACTCGAGATGAAATAAAATGAGATTGACCGCTATGACACATCCTCAAGTGGATATAAGGAAAGAATGACAAATTCGTAAACACGCTGATAGTTATTCACTGTGATTCTCGTCAACCAGAAAGTGGTGTGGTTCAGTTGTTTAATCTGGACACTCGTGGAAGGTCGACAAGCCGTTACTTACCAGAATGTCCGACAAAGTCGTCGAACAGGTGCATTCACTTATTGTCTCCTTCAAATTACTTGATTTATCTCTGTAATGAGAAAAAATCATCAACTACCTAATTATTTAGCCAGCAAAGGAAATGCCAGAAATGAAGAACGTCAGATTGAAAATGTCAAATCTGCACTTACATGCATGTGGGGTATTCAGTAATGTTTACAGGTAAA
Organism: Parelaphostrongylus tenuis; assembly: GCA_019055375.1. NCBI lineage: Eukaryota > Metazoa > Nematoda > Chromadorea > Rhabditida > Metastrongylidae > Parelaphostrongylus > Parelaphostrongylus tenuis. Next base: position 64,664 of record JAHQIW010003415.1, on the reverse strand, counting down.
GTTTCTGCACTAAATGATACATGTTTCCAGTCCAGCATCCAGTAGACTTCTACGCTCGTACTTATAAGTAAAATGGTATGCACGCTGAGAGCTCTGACTCGATGATATCGAAGCTACTCTATTCTGAATTTTCTTGGTCGCACCTCGCACTATAGAGGATTCTTGTATAGGGGGGATTGCGGTTTTGGGGCGCCGTGGCCGAGTGAAGTGATACCCCTCGCGGCATGCGTGGAGCCGGGCTCCATCCCTCAACTATCTCCGGCGGTCAACATCAGCGCCTTATGGAACGCCACAGCCAGGCTATCCTCGAGATTGTAAGGAGACTCGCTCAACCAGTATTCTATGACGTTCGAGAAGAAGGCAAATAAACGAATTGATTGCTAGAAGTAGTGGGATCCTCACAGTAAAAGCAAACCCCATGAAGACAGATCAATGAAGTGTGAAAGTAAGAAGATCAGAGTTTTAAAACGAAAGTTGTAAAGCAAAGATGATTGACGGGGAACATCCGTTATCACCTGCGTGTCGAAAGAAGTAAAAATCAAATTATCTTTATACGCTGGAGCTGAAAGTGGTGTATTACTTGTGCATATGACCCGACCCAATGGCATTTCCTTAGGCTATTACAGACAATTTTATGAGAGCTTCACTGTTGCGAGCTCATGTCCAAAGATCTTAAGGGGTTTATTGTGTCACTGACTCTAGTGAAGCCACGGTTGCACAACCGGTAACACTATGTAGCCACGATGAAATGACAATTGAATGATAAGCAACAAATCATTTTTTCAAAACAAACATATCGAGGATCTTCAATCGAATGTTCTTATAGAATCTTTCAGAACTAGAATTCTGTAAGTAATATCGAAAACGCGCATTATATAGTAAGCATCTAATTGTTAATCGCCTTATCGTGGAGAAATAGTGTTTGTTCATAGTGTAAAAATGGGACGAACATTTGTAATCTAACCGTAGTCTATTCCTCAGCAGGTCTCTTCGGAGCGGAGGAAAGCTCACCTTTTCATAATGAAGCTCAGCTAGCAGTTACACATGTTAGGAGTTAACTAAGGCAGAAATAACTGTTGTCCTTGTGAATAATTTGATTGCGAAGAGGCAAAGCTTTCTATGATACATGAATCCCAAAAACTGCTTGTGATGATATTGTGAGAAGCTCTAGCATAGAAAGCAGTCTCATATGTTGAGAATACAGTTTAAAATTATTGTCTGAGCGGCGAATTCCCAATCACATGTGAAACTGTGTTATAGTTAGTTTTACTTGATTTTAATGCTGTGATGAAGAAGGTGATATGGTCAGTTCCATAATAAATCTCAAAAATAATTTTTTATTTCGAGAGGTACACTTTTGTCACCTGGAGATACGCCAAGAGAAATCGCCATAAAGAAAACATGGCCAGGTAAGTTCAAGCCATATTAGTTTGATAGAATGCTGTTCTCCCAAAAAGTAAAACAAATGTTTCAGAAAGCAAAGATCGCAATTTTGAAATGATCTTTCTCACCGGGATCAGTAGAGAGAAGCACAAAAACATTGTACAAATGATCTACGCATTCTCTAACAAACGGGACGATCGGGTAACTCTCTATGAAAAATGTTAGAAATTCCAAAACCACCAACAAAACTTTGCTTTCAAAGCTCACGTAAGGTTCATAGTTTTACTCATATCTCGGCACTACATCACGTAATTACTTTTATTTCCTCTGTAACAGAACTTCTGTCACTGAAAGTCGTTTGCTTCAATAAGTCACTTCATACCAGTTTATGCATCTACGAATTTATATTCAGAATTCAATTACTTGTTCTTATACCAAACAAAAATTATCATTAAACGGCACAAAACACTAAATTATGATGTGCTGGTGTTCCCAAACAAGCTGACGTACTACTAACCACAGCAAGATCGTGAGAATCTAAATCAATGAAGATGAGAATTGAATTTCCCAACGACACTAGTCGAAAATTAGAGCTCATATAGATATGAAAGAACGGTGGGTTAAAGCAGACATAACTAAACGCTAAACAGATAGAAGCATGTCTTTATAGAAAATAAATAGATAAACGACATGACAAAATCAAGGGGGTTTCGTGCTTTTCGAGGTGCAGAGGGCTTTGTGGGTATAGAAGTGCTTGTGAATGCTGGCCATTCTTCATTTGCGCGCTTATCGATTGTAGTCGTGAGAAGCTGGCCTTTATCTTCCTCATCGTCCAAGGGAACATTATCGGAAAACCAAGCGATGCAGATTAGCAAACAGGTCAACCGTGACCACAGAGACCTCGTGGCGATTGAATCTAACCCAATGAACACTCAGCGTTCGGTAAGCTTTGATCGTAACCCATGCTTTTGCATTTCTCTGTAGAACGAGTAAAACGCGAACATGCAACCAACGCACACTCATTTAGAAAGTAGGAAAGAGATCTTTCAACATCATAATTTCGTCAGATATGCGAGTCATTCGTCTTCGATTTTATGCCTGATACACTTGGAACACTGATCGACAACATGATGCTAGATGATATCGATATAAAACTCTACACTTGGCAAATGTTCAGTGGCTTACAGTATCTCAGTCAGGTTTGAGAAGTGCAACATTGTTCATTGGCAAATTCTTTAGTGAATGCTACCTGTTGAATTTTCGATTTCAGTTACAAATAATGCATCGCGACATAAAACCAGTGAACATCTTAGCAGATCACGCCCAAGGTCTTCTGAAAATTGGCGATTTCGGTTCAGCAAAAGTTGTGCGGCCAGGAATGACGTCAACGCCATATCAGGTATTGAATCTGAGCTTTTGGAAAAGACTAAAATTCATGCATGATACATGGTTCTTTCTTTCAGGTGACTAGATTCTATCGTCCACCTGAACTACTTCTTGGGTCTGAGAATTATAATTGGACGATCGGTAAGTGCAGTTATGAGGACTACCCAAACGACAATATTGGTCCATCCAAAAAAAATTTCGCGAAATAGACGCTATCATACTCACATGCTTATGGACGATGACCAGGCTACGTTGAGTGTACACCGGCATGATAGGTTGCCCACAATGTTAATTGATGTTCTTATCCAATGCTTTGTGCTAACCAAACATCTGATCCATGCTTGTTTAAAAATATAAAAAGTCAAAGTAGCACATCAATAGGTTCCGATAAATCAATGTAATGGTTGAATATTGCATTCAATCACCTTTACATGGTGTAATGGAGTTGTATGCGTAGCTCGTGCCTAAGGGACTAATTAATTTCCAATACTTTGTCTTTTATCCTACTATCCTAGGCGCGACTACTAGTTAAGCAATCTTACGTTCAGAGCTTTGATTGAAGAAATTTGGCCTTTCTGTTGTGAAATTTGCTCAGCAAACAGCTTTTGATTAAGTCACTTCATACTAAAACATTCTGCCAGGGTGATAAGGCTTCTCATGTCATTGTTTGTCGCAAGTGAAATTTTCTGTTTACTATCCGCTGAATCACATTTTGATGTTGCAGATCTGTGGTCTGCAGGTTGTGTATTGGGTGAAATGGCCAGAGGTAATGTGCTTTTCCCTGGTTGCGATACGAAACATCAGTTGAAGCTAATCCGCCGAGCTCTTGGAAGTCCCACTGAAGCCGATTTGAAGTCTGTTTCATGCGTTCCTTTGAACTACATATTTTAAAATGCAGCCTTGTGAATTTTAAAGCTTTTTGTGAGGCGAGAAGCAAAATGTCTCATTGATATAAATGTTGAAAACAATACGTACATTTCAAATATTTCCCTCCTTAGATCAATGAAAGTCCCAAAGTCTACGGAGAGCATGGAACGATGTGCTGGAACAGGACTTGGAGCGGTATGGGCAATTTCAGAACCATTCTTTGGAGAATGATGTTAATTACTTATCTGCAAGGATGCACATATCATATCTTAGAGGGAGTATATATTTCATTTCATATTTTTCATGACTCGCTTTCAAATTTACTGCGTTGGTTCATACACTTCTTTCATATATCATCCATGGCAATCCATTTTTTCTTACGGACCGATACTCTACAAGGATTTTCGTCTGACAGTTTCCAATTGATTCAGAATTTGTCTTCCGTTGGATTTAAAACTATTTCACAGTTGACTAGTTATGCATTAAAATTCACGAGCACGATAATGTCACCTGGGTGCGAAATGATTTCATTCTAAACATCTGGAGATGAGATTACGTCGTAAAGTCCACGGTCCTGATAGTGTCAGCTTTCATTTGCAATTACTAGCCAGCTTACAAGAGCATCTGCTTTTACTTATCTCGGCTATCTGCCAGTCCCTTATCTAAGATTCTGCTTCAAACGTCGAACTGTAATTTGATGTGAAAGTCGAACTAGCCGCTTTATGAATTTCACAAAAAAAAAATCGAATCGAAACACTCACACAATCGTAAAGGAAGTCGATCTTGACGAAAAGTGAGCAAGAAGGTAGAGCAAAGATTCTGAAATAGAACGATCATTCGCCAACTTCGCTGTGGATAACCATACGACTCGGTGAAAGAATAGAAAACACCAGAAAAGCTCACAAATACCTTTCCAACTCCAAGGCATGAAATTTCTTCATCACATGTGTTAATGAATGGAAACGGACGAATGACAGCGTTGCAATACACGAACTTTTTGCGTACAAGACGAATGTATCCTTTCCCTATCCGCTACGATTTAGACATTCGAGCTGCCAAAAAGGACCTTCCAAGAAAGCTGCATATGAAATTAGGTGTTGAGGACTCAATAATTTATTTCTTGCTTTTACGATGGATCCATAGCTTGAAAGCAATTTGAGTGGTACAAGTGGGGTGCGTTCATAAAATCCAACTTCAAATTGGAAAGCGATTCCTCTTATATATGGCCGACATCTCAAGTGATGTGTCGAGTTTGGCCTCACTGGTCACATTCGTTCTCCTCAAAAAAAGAAAGCAGCTCTTTCTTCAGAACTCCAGAAGCTTTACACTGTATTCATGAAATGTCGTGAAAATTTGGCTAGGTGGAAGTTCTCGAGCCTATTGGAAAGTGCCTCGAAGGAGTAGCAGATTTCGTATCACGTATTTTTGCAGTACAAAAGAATTGTTTCAGTAAAGAGTCGCAAAAAATTATTTGCAGCTGACCAATAGAAGAAAAGCTAAGATATCTACATCAATTTTATCTACAGTTGAATTATAAAATCTATCTTTGCGTTAAACAGATAGCATCTTGATTTGGTATTTTCCTTCAAAAATTTATGAGAAGCGAACTGGTATCGTAGATGTCATTTGTGTGAGGGAAACATTCACTTTATACGATATTATCATAGTTTTCTGCTATAGAGCAAAGTAGTGGTCACAGATAACAGAAAATTATTTCATCGCAACAAATTTCTTCATGTCATTAACTCTCGTAACTTCGAAATCATTTCTGGTTTCAGCCAAAACAATTTCATTGCAGTTACTTCCCTCAGCTCATCCGGACATGGTTTTTTTCCTTGGTAAAATACTTATTTATAAGCCGAAATTGAGGTTAGGTGGAAAGGAAGTTCTACGGGATCCATTTTTCGACTCTATTTTTAGGTTTGCGAAAATTTTTTTCATAAATTTGACATTAATCACTGCACGGGTCTCACGATTTTCTTCATTTCATTTTCTCCCTTGTGTTCTCCATCTATGAACGACATAAGAAGACCTAAACTTTTGCATAGGTATTCGGCACATCTGTGAAGTTTTCTTCCCCGACATTGTTGTTGAATGGCAGTCGGTCGGTTTTTTTCTTTTTAAATGGGGGGATAGCTCTACTATGACGTTCCTACGCAAACTAAAGGGAACGAGCTGTTTGAAAACAAGTCTGGCACCAAATTATCAACTCCTGAGGGATGGGATTCTTGTCAAGTTCTAAGCGGCGCAAACCAGAACTTTGCTCGTAGTGAACGGCGTCACAATAATGAGCATTCCGCTCCATTTTAGGCTTCAAAATTTCCCTTAATTTTGCTATAAACGTGTAATTCCTTGAATAAGCGAGTGTTTGGAGCTGAAACCAACAAAATCAATTAGTACACCCGCGCGACGAAATGGTTTAAATGGCTTTACGCTATTAAAAAAAGCCAAAAACGCGACTTCTTTTACTTAATGCTTTACTTCTCCTTTGCCAGAAGTTAACCAAGGACAACATGGGATAGATAACCTATTAATTGGGCTTTCGCAAGGAAACGAACCTCATAGCTTGAGTGACCTATCTGAGCAGATGTGCAAACTGTACATCACACGTTCGCGCCCAGAATTAACTCCTAGTTACAATAAGGTAAGACATTGGCAGCTTGCAGAAAGTTACTGTTAAGGGAGAATGCTAAAAGATCAAACGGTCAACCAATCAGCTCATGCATCACATCGTCGGACATTGCTGAGGCTCATTCGATGTGGGTTCTATTCATGAAATCGTTTCAATACAAGTATCGTTACTCAAACGTATTAAGTAGAAAATAAGCTGCAAATACACTTATAAAGAAAAACTTTCTCTAGACTTCATTATGATTTTATTACACTCGAAATGCAGAAGTAGAGTATTCGAAAAAATTATCCGAGCATATAAAGCTTCGAGTTGAGATAGAAAGCTCACCACAGTGCTGGGCACCTTGCAAGACCATATGTAAAAGTTATGTGATAAATTTTCAGAAACGAAAAAAGGGTGAAGGTTATGTTAAGCTCAATGGTAATGAAGACGAAGTTGGACTTCAGTTGTGCCAATGGATCGAAAGAAAGTCGGGAAAGTGCTCAAGGCGGTAGTCAAGTGGTGAGAACCAAGGTAATCTTCCGTGGGTTTCTTTTTAGAAATCTGTAAGATAGTCTCTGTCAATAAAGATCCCATTTTGTACAGAATCTGTGTTTAGGACTTCATGGCAAAGTGACAATCAAACACTGTTCAGAGTCCAAATTTATATGCTTCTCATATTTATAGTGTAACAATTCTAGGCAGCATCAGCAGAAGCACCCTCAACGGACGCAGCGAAAAGAGCCAGAAGGGCAGCACAGCGCTATATGAAGACTATAAGGCTTCCAGCAAAACCGAGCGCTACGAGAAAATCACATTCTGTTGGTCTTTATCAATTAAACCAAAAGACACTTGTGTAAATAGATATCAAGTGATATTTTCAGATCGAACGGTTGAAAAAGTCGTTCTTACAAAAGTTGAAAAACTCATCAGCAGAATGATGTCGTACATAGGTCGATTTCTGAGAGTCCACTATTGATAGTATTGAAATCGTCGTTCTTGCAGAGACTAAGAAACTCATCATCAGATTCATACCGTACATATGTTAATTTTTGTAAATCCACTCTTAATAGCATTAAAATTAATAACACCTAGAGAGCTGTTATGATTTTCCACTCAGAGTTTTTATTCTATGAATAAACATGTTCAGAAAGTGATGTCTTTAGCACCTCTATGCGTTCATGAGGTCCGATCTCGACCACAACATGTGTATTAATTGAGCCTTGAACAGAATATCCTACAGTTGAATTCCCTAGAGCTACTGTCGATTAACCTAGGCATAGTAAGAATAGATCGGTAGTTTTTTGTGTTGAGCAGTTCCAAGGTGTTGAAAATGATATTTATTGAATATCAGTAATGCAATACAACAATACAGTGTAGTACAATTTGACCTTTCCAGACTCTGAAAATGGCGAACGTTGCCGAAACGTTCACTAATATTCAATAAATACTATTGATAACACCTCGGAATGCTCAACTGGAGACTACTGATCCTACGGTTGAATTACTAAAGTCGGTACGGCGTTAGAGTTACAGAATATGAAGAAATGTATGTGGTTATCAATCCACAAATATGCGTCATATGACCTATTCGCATTTCCGTAAAATAATTCATACTGCAAAATGGATGATCACTCTTCAATAGTGTTATCCATTGTGAAAGGAAGGAACACAACTCCGTTAATTACAAAGCTCGTAAACTACCAGTGCTCAAATATCCCAGCGTTTGTTTGTTCGTAGTAGAGAGGAATAGGCTGTGAATACTGAGGAGTAGCCACTAGTATTCTAAGTCTACTGTAAGATCGGTTCAAGCGATAATGACTGATGTCCTTATGGGTGCATCAATACGATAGAAATCTAAACATGCAAAGAGAGTGCCGGGAAGAAAGCAAGTCCGTCAAAATATGCAAGTTTATTTCCGTGAGATAGAGAGAGTATAGAAAGTACAGATTGATGCTGTGGTGGAATAATGAAAGGGCTTTTGATTCCTTAATTCTGACGTTCAGTTCTGCTTTCCAACCACCTTGAACAACGTCTGATTTTTTTCGCTATGCACAATAAGGAATTTGTTCAATCTTTTTCTAATGCTTTGTCACTTTGCGTGTATTGAGAGAGGAACGCTAAGATTCGAATCTGGTTTTGCGAACCCTTAGAAATCGTTGGAGTAGCACATGTAAAGTGTAGTTTGTTATCTTTGATACATCTAACCCAAGAACTTTTGATAGATTCTATGTATCAGAGGTGTGTTGTAAGAATGTCTATCCCGCCCTTGGTTCAAAGTTTTACACATCACTCAACATTATTGGATATATTTGTATTTGTTACCTCATAAAATTGCTGAAAGCGATTAATTAAAAGGAAATTCTGCTGATTACATGTATCCGATATTACTGAGCGTGACTGTGATCGATTTCGATATGTGCTTGCAAGGCCAAATCGTTGACGGTTGACTGCTGACACATTGATACCTTGTATCGTAGAAATAGTGGATAGCAGAGCACTAGGTTCGATAGTGCAACTGGTGTGCACGCGCCAGGAAAGGTGAAGTGTGGATTCGATTCTCGTCCGAGGTTCAGAGTTTCACATGTCGCTCAGCATTATCATATTCACAGTTGTAACATCATGAAAGTGCTAAAAGTGGTGAAATAAAGAGAAAACTCCCATAGTTCGGTGTTTATCAGTGATAGATGACTTGCCATTACAATTTATTGTGCTGATTCCAGCACTTCCTACAAACGATTTAATTTCTTGCCTTCATCCACCACCAATGCTTTCGAATATTTCACGCGCTGCTGCGATTGTTTTTGACGCTTTGTTTTCTTTATAAATGGCATAAAAAACTGGTCGAGTCGATTTGCCTTGTAATCTTACAGTTTCTGCAACTCAAGTGTTTCCTCGTGGACTGCTGGAAAGCATTGAGGAAGGGGGTTGAACTAGATACTCCCATTGTGAGATACCACATCACTGCCCACTCTGCTATACTTTTCTTCACTTATTCTCAAGTTCAAGTAATATATAACATGTGTCTTAGATTCCTAGGCTCCCCATTGAATTCCCAGCCAAAGGAGGGCTTCTATACCAGTAATCGTCATAGAACTGTTTTCCTTCTCTTAGTGAGTAATTCACCCATGCTGTTCAGTGAAAAGGCAGCTAATTGCATATTCCCAGAGTAAAAAGTAAGGTATTTCGAAGGCAAAGAAGATATTTGTAGTGAATCCCAAGACCGACTATCTATTAACCTCGGCATAGTTCGAATAAATGAGTATTTTCTTCTATTTAGCCGTTCCGAGGTGTTATTGATATTAAATAATGAATATTAGCGCAGCATGCGCGTCGCCTTCTTTAGAGCCGTTTTGATGTTTAGGTCTATCAATTATGGTCTTCAATTATTAATCGTTTCGGGAACAGTCGTCTTTCTTTTGTTACTGCTTTCCGTTTCTTCCACGGTTGGAGTGAGGAGTCAACGTCGCTCAAATGGTACAAGAAAAGTCTTGACATGAGCAGCGGCGCAGTTGTGAACTGGAATGACTATTTACGTAAAGTTGTTGCAGAGCAGGTGATTCGACTCCGTGGTAAAAGGATTGGGGGAAAGGCAAGATAGTGGCGATAAACGAATCATTGCTCACAAAGAGGAAGGACTATGCCGGACGAGTGCTGCCCCAACAATGGATCTTTGGAGGAGTCTGTCGTGAGACAAAAAAAAGGCTTCTTGGTGGCGGTTCCAGATCGCACAGCATCAACCTTGCTGGCTGCTTTTTAGAAAGCAACGTTGCCCATGGTTCTACGATCTATTTTGAATGTTGGAAAAGGTACATAACTGAATATGTACAAAAAGCTGGTTTCCAGCACTTTACGGCTAACCATCATCGCAACTTTGTTGATCCACATACAGGTACTCACTCTCAAACGGTCGTAAGGATGTGGGTATCTACAAAATGGCGCAACAGACGGCACCGAGGGGCCGCACGCCATTTTTAGGAGTCCTACTTGGCTGAGTCTTTGTGGCGTAAAATGATCGTAGGTGAAAATATGTGATTGCTGTGCCCTTCCGTTTATTTTTTGCCAACGCCCCAGTTGTAATCTCCACTGTTGATTTATGTGACGATGTTTTTGAATCACTCTTGAATGGGACCAAAGTTTGCTGGCGTCCTGAACAGTGATCTATGTTTTACTGTAAGCTTGTCAATCTTCGAACCACGGTGAATTATTTTCAACAAATTTTTATCTGGAAAAGCGCATAGACATGTAGCGAAGGTTTTGGAGCGTCGGAGAGATCTCTGACCTTCATCAAAAAATCCCCATGTAATTTATGCACCAGACAGGTATTACAGCTGCGAACACACCGTGACCGACTGCAAGTGCTCATTAAGTGTGAAATCCAATAATCTTTTGGTCGTTACAAAACTCGAAGAATTCCTTTGTGAAAGTCAAATATACCATTATAGTTGAAAAGATTTTCTCTTTCAGATGTTTTAAGCATCAAGCTTCTGCAATGAGATTCTTTGCACCATCATACTAATGTACTATGATGACGGGAAGGTATGAATCCTCATGCCCATAAACCGAGCTTTCATTTCTTTATAACAGTAGAGAGAAGGGACGCATTTCTCGGATTCCTCTGTGTGCTCATGATAAATACAAGGGTTATTCTTCCATGCTTGATCACCTGTGTGCATCTTCAAGACGAGCTATTTAGCTTCCTAATAGAATTGAGATTGTTTATGAGCGAAATGTGTTGCTCAACTTGACAAGCAAGAGTCATGATGAAACTAATAAGCATGATTAATAGAGGTGCATTTATAGCAAACTATCTCTGATGAACATCCAAACATAAAGTTAAGAGAAGTAGCGAAGTTTTCCTGTCACCACTGATACCTTCTCTTTATGTACAAAACACACTCATCAACTGCTTTATGACGACCTGAATTTTATTTTTGAAAAGTTGACTTTTTGGTGACGAATAGTGGTAGGATAACAAATGATACTGTAGCAAAAACGGGAAGAGGTTCTTTGCTTATCTTCTTTTAGGATTTTTTCATGGTTACCTTCGCTTCAGTGCTTATGAGCTTACAAAAAAAAAGTTGCTGGGCAAATGTGAGATTCATCGGAAAGAAAAGTCGCGTCAATCAACAAAATCAACAATATCAACAAAATATCAAAAATAATATCAAAAAAAGACTATATTCGGGTTATGCTACTAGCCCCTTTCTATCCATCTCTCAAAACGCGCCTTTGATTAATAATTACATTCTGCACAAACTTGTCTAGTCACCGTCCACAATTGGTCTGTGAAACTGTTGCTAACGTATTTACAGAAGAATTTTATAATGTTTTTGTTAAGAAAATGTTAATTGCAAAAGCATGTATCACCCGCTCTCAAGACTAGAACGACTCGACAACAACTTTGTGGATCATGCCACTACTATCACGTGCACTTGGGCCTCTGCACGACTCTTGCCCTTTGCCTTTTGTTCTTGCCTCTTATACAACCACTGCAAATGTACAAACCAAAAAAATTTTCTTATGGTTCGGGACTGCTTAAATGACAGACCAAATCACGCAGCAGGAAATGAGAGTTTACCAAAACTATTAATCATTGTTCAGTCCAAACCAGAGCTACTTTTGTGTATTTTCGTGCTCAGAAAAAAAACTTTATCAGCACATATTGGGAAAAAACAGTAAAAACGCTGAGCACAAAACACGACCGAACGCAAATTTCAAAGAACAACGGAGTCAAAGGAATAAGTTGATCAATACAATAGAATTCTTTTAACAAAAGGAAACTGTTGGAGAAAATATTGAAAGACAGTTACTTCTTAGCCCTGCTCGTTGCTTTGTGAGACCATGGATGTCTGCTTCTGATGACATACTACCAGTGGGATTACAACAGCACTATGAAGTGCAGGCAAGATACAGCATAGACATTTAGTTCACACAAAGGGAAATTCGGTGAAAATCTTGAAGTTACGAGAACAGTGAATTACTGAGTCGCATGAACATATCATTATTGCTGTCGTTTTACGGAAATCGATGGCGCTCTGCATTCGTTGAGAAAGGTATTGAATCTGTAGAAGAAGTGAGGCACCGTTGCGGGTGTCCTCCGAAACCTAAGAATCATCTTCATTTTTGGGTAAAGGCGAGTAGCTGAAATCGGTGTTCTCCAATTCGCGACCAAAAGCTGAAGAGGCAGAAGGAAGGTTCTTTTTCGTAGAATTTTCACAAACTCCGAAGAGAGTTCTTCAATATCCTTTTATGGCAAAAAGCGGGAGAAATGAAAGCCACAAGCACTGACACGATGATAGATTGAGGAACTGGTGACTGAGGGGCATTTACTATAATATGCTGGAGTTCCTGTGAAGGATAACACATTAGTGGTCATTGAACGAGCCCCAAGCATCTGCTCAACTCCAGACACAAGTTGGACTTTGAGTAGAAAAGGTTAGCACAAGGTAAACAGAGAGAGTAACTCTGCTATAAGGCGCAATATCAACTATTTTGAAACGTCGACAACAGTATCTTCCCAAGAGCCGACTAATGATTTGAATACATCCCAGTTTATGGTAGTTCTGGAACTTCATTGTTTGAATTTAGCTGCTTTCTCTCCCCTCCTCGAAAATCGGAACGTTGCGCGAAGGAGGCGATGGTCTGATCCCGTGTAGAACTTAGGAACAACAGCGACGTCGGTCAGGCAAAACCTTCGATTTACTATGATGTGACCTATTTCGTTATGGTCCTCTCCATTGAGAGACTCCCACGTCCATCGCTGAAACAGAGGCTTTTGAAATTGCGAGTTACCGTGGATGGTTTGGGTCGTTATGATAAACTCAGATAGCCTCTCACCCTGTTCATTCCATTCTAGTCCGTGGGTCCCTATGTGACGTACTTCAGACGTTCTTCTAAGTCCAATTTTTGCGTGCTTCGACTTCGTCTTCGTCATAGCTTGATGTTGGTGCGTAAGCAACAAAGATGGTCAAAGGCGGCATAGAACCACATCGTTTCAACCGTAATCGTCCGATACGGGTTGTTAGTTGTTCAAACGAATCAATGCTCACGGTCAAATTGAACTTGACGAGGACGCCAACGCCACCGACACCTCTGCGATCGCATGTTCCAAGGATCAGTTCTTCTCCGGTGTCATAGACAGCGTGAAAAAGATCGCGCCTTCTCGTCTCAGCCAGGCCAATGACGTCGTACCTTATTCTTCTTGTTTGAATCAATAGATCTTCTACAGCGGATTTGTGAGCAAGGGTTCTTGCGCTGTGGGTACAGATCGTCATTTTAGTCCGTTTCGATCTTGGCAGCCTAGTTCGGCCCTGAGATTTTAGCAGCCTCTCCGTACTCATCCTACCTGGCTCTGCCGTACCAGGGGCTCTTTCGGGGTCAAGGGAATGAGGCCCATATTTGTTACTTTTTTGGCATTTTGATACCCAACTTACAGCTTGCCAGGCTCTAAACGTGGGGGCTGGGTACTCACGAGTAGCGTGCCAGTCTCTCTCGGAGGAGCGGGAGGAGCTTATATGTTGGAGGCGACTCCTAACCGCCTCCCATGTACTTCCCAGCCGCTTGATTGCAGGCTTTTGGCCGACTTGACTCGTAGAAATGGAGTTTTTGTAAAGTTTGCGCTGCAGAAGCAGGGAGCTCGTCCCCTGAATCCACCTGCGTCTCTGGGAAGCACACGGACGCTTTTGATTCGCGTTTTATTTCCCTATCCACCACCTTGGGACGCGCCACGTGCCCTCGCGACTAACCAGGCGGGATCCCTCAAAGAGGTAGGTCCGTGGGCTTAGAAGATAAACAGCAAAAAAGAAAAAGTTTGGGAAATTTCTTGTCAATCCTGAAGGAGAGTTTAGCTATGTGTTGTTTTATACAATAGAGAACGAATTTTACTGAAACTAAAAGAACGAAGCTGAGATAAGGTGGAACAGCACTTCCTAAGTTTAGAACCCCCCCCCCCTTTATAATCATTCGTAAACTTTAGCAGTTTATCCGCCAGGACTCAAGATATCGAGAAACCATTTAGGCCAGCTGGATGAGCCGCAAGAGTCCAAACATGAACAGAAGAAGAGGGTGTCTGAACATAGTTGCCGACCAGGCACCTTCCTAAGATGTGTTTTTTTTATTTAGTTAAGGTTCATTTTTCACTGTGTATAAGAAACGCGGCAAACTCTCTTATACGGGTAGAGTTGAACGGTGAGTTACATGTAATTGAGGGATATTGGGTTTTTTATTGAATTTCCACAGAATGTAAGAAGTATTGAGCAAATAACTGGACATAGATAGCTATAGGCCGTCTTCCAGGCTTTGAGGAAGGCGTGATCGCCGACGTAAGCCATCGAATTTGAAAGGAAAGATACCGACCTGGCGCAAATTTTATTTCCAAAAAGGACTCACATGAAGCTCCTGTTTGGTTAGGCTTGAGGTTAAATAAGTAAAATATATACAAACCAACCATATATGCTGGTACAGCCGTAAATGTGTCAGTAGCTGGCATTTGGTGGTTACAGTCGAAAAGTGGGACAGCGTTGTCATCACTCATCGGAAGACTGTACGTTAAATTGATCTCTTCAAAGAAAGTAACTTCACTTATAAATTAAGAAAGCCTGAAGGTCAGCAAATAGACAGGAAAAGACAAATTCCTCTAGGGAAAACTACTGCAGTCAAGTCATATTCGAAAAACCAAAAGCTCAACAAACAGATAACAAAACCGAAATGCTTTAGCGATGAGCAAAAATCAAAGCCAACGGTCTATGGACGTAAGAGTGGAGTGGAACTAGGAAGGCTTTGCGCTGTCCGCAAATTCACTAACGAAATGATTTGAAACTGGCGAATTTGGCGGGCTTGGCACATCGGAGGTCTCTGCCAGGGTGGCCAGTGATCCACGGCGCTACCCGACGCGAGGTGGTCCCCAGCACTATCCGGTAATCGATGGGGTGGCCCTACGGAGCTGTCAAGGCCGACTATCCTCGAGATTGCAAGATGTGTTTTACCAGTACGGCGTTTATGTAGAAGACAAGTATCGAATCAGGCGATGAACGCGAGCTGATATTTGAATGGTAGAAGTACTGCGATTAACACAGTAAGAAAAACTTACTTTTCCGGCAAAAAAGCGCCATTTCGACCCTTTATGAAAAACGAATTTCTCGATCTTTTTCAATGTCCAAACTTTGATAGAACAAATCTTCAGAATTTGAATGGTATATTTCATCTTTGAAAAACCCTTGTTATTGCACTGAAAGAAGAAGAATAAGATTTTGTTTTTCGTTGAAACATTTCTTGCTGATCAAAGCTTTTCCTTCGATGTTTTATCAATCAGTCGAGAGGTCAAATCTCAGGAATGCCAGTGACTTCTTTGCTTTGATGACAGACCTGGTATTACGATGTAACAGCCAAAAGAAGATTAAGTTCATCGAAAACAGATTACTTCAACTATCCCCTCTTCAATTCGACTCATTAAGAAAAATTATTTTTTGGTCTTTTCTATATTCGGAAATTCGATCGATAGCCTAACTCAAATGATTTTTAATGGTGTATTTCAATTTCTAAAAGGCCTTGTTTTTGCGCTGAAAGAGTGAAACAATAATTTGTACTTGTGCTGAGATTTCTCGCTGAGCAAAGCGTCTCCCCCTATGATTTTGTAAACGAAACCATAGACCAAATTTCAAGGATTCCATTAATGCTTTTAGTCCTTTGAACAAATTCTTAGTGCTTCATACGACCAAAAAAATTGAGTTTCACACTTGGTACTTTTCCCGTTTTGTAAAGCTCAATGTTCTTTCGGCTGTTACAGCTTGGTGCGAAGTCGATAATCAAAACCAAGTAGATTATAGAATTTTCTGAAATCTAATATATCGATATATTATCAAAACTAAAAAGGAAAATTTGGTCAGCGACATATCTTTGAATGAGGAAGAAAAGATCATTTTTGCTTTTTTAGCGCAAATAATGAGGCGTTTTCGGAGATAAAATACACCACCAAAATTCTTATGATCTGAACTATCGAATGTTTACTTGAACTCATTTCAGAAGGCCTTGTGAATATGAGATATATCATTGAAATTTCTTTGATTTATCAATTGGATGATTGTTTAATCGTCTAAAACAAGCTCAAAATAAGGTTTTTCTAAAGGGTCGAAAGGCAGCTTGGCTAAAAAGTACCGAAACACTTATATAGATTAAATGAAGAAATAAAAAGTGTACAAATTATATCAGGTGATGTACAGCCATATGGACCAACGAACCTTTAATTACAAAACCAATAACACCTCCGCAACATTCTCCACATGCTGTCATACGAGAAAGAATAGAACTGTAAATTGACAAGATTTTTTAACTGAGAAATTGGGCACAGCAATTTCAGGGGATAATCTGAACTTACAACAAGAGGTGATGTAGTCCATAAAGCTGAAGCTCAACGAATAAAGTAGATATACAAGAGTGAAAAGAGTAGAAAATTAATAAATATAACGAAAGTTTCTTGAGCTATCAAAAGAATAAAATAATACTTTCCATAGTCAACGACAGGGGCGCTGTGGGCGAGTGGTTGGGATGCTCGTTGTGGCGCGTGTGGAGCAGTTCCACCTTAACATTCTTCGGCAGCCAAGAACAACTCCTTATTGAAAACCACAGCCAGGGTATTTTCCACCTTGCAAGAAGATTTGCTCGAGCAGTAGTCTATGCTATTCAAGAAGAAGAATGAAAACGATTCGGATGCTTGAAGTACCGATATCCACGTAATAAAAATTGTGATGAAGGGTCGTGTGAATAAATAAATATAAACAAATACGGTCAGTAATAAGGATGGTATAGATTAATCTTTGAAATAAACTATTAAGCTTTGAAAGAGACTTCAGCAAAACGAAGATTCTGTACCACATATTGGGTTAGTGAGAATAATGCGAAACTGTCGTTCACTCCAATAGCAGTGCACCTGACGTATGAGTAGATCTGCCGACGAGAAGCAAAACACAGATGCTTTTTTTCCTTCCACATTGCTATCAAAACCGCCTTTCCAAAAAGCAAACAACTTTCAACATCTTCGAGACTTGTGCTATCGAAAGAGTACTAGCACTCGAAGGAAGGAGATTTGTCCAGAGAAATATAAGCTAGATGAGAAAAGAAAAGGCGCGGTCGCATGGAACAACTTTATTTTGAATTTCACAGCTTTACAAAAGGATGCTTTGAACAACCGTCTGCATAATGCTGTAGGCACGGATTTACGCTTTACAATGTTTACTATTACTTCGACGAATAACTCTTGTACAGCGAGTGTGGTCGAATATTCAATTGCTCCTTTATAACCGAGAAGTCCCGTACATCTTAAAGCAAGCACGGGCAAAATACATATGAAAAGCTTTCAAGAAAATGCGCAATTTAAAGGTAGCAACATCACGCAATTTCCTTAGGAAAATCGTATTAAAAACCAAAACAATGCAAACTTCTTACACAACCTAATAACATCTGATACTCCAACTGCCACTGTAATACGAAAACAATCAAGCGTGTCAACAATTACCTTATGCGAAGCAAACGCTTATACGAAAGAAACCTAAACGTTCGACCTTGAGTAAACTGCGACATGTCCTCGGAAAAGACCTTACAATCTGCCCTTTGTTTGGAAGAAAACTGCACCTAGTTGGCGCTTCTCCTTTCAACGATTCAAAGATTTCGCCTCCTTCAAAGTCTAAGAAACATCCCATGCCAAACCAGATTCGTCACGCGATCTGTACTGCCTATATCTGATGACAATCCAATGAAAAAATCAATCCAAATGTTCACTTGTCACATAAAATTCACCTTTGAACTACCTGTAGAGGAGAGTTTGCCGTATGTCTATAAATACAATGAAAACTAAACCTTTTTCAAAATAAAGAGAACAGATTTAAGTAAAATTATCAGTCAGCTAATATCTTCAAACACCCTCTTCTTCAGTTTATTCTTGGACTCTTGCCGTTCGCCCAGAAGGCCTTAATGGTTTCTTGCAGCCTCGCGACTTTCTGTATAAACTGCAGGCGCCGACGAATGAATAGAAAGGGATAGTATCTGAACATAACAAATGCTGTGGTAGCTTATCTCAGATTTGTTTTTGAACTTCAGTACAATTCAGTTTCATTGTATGTAACAATACATCGCTGAACTCTTTTACTGGATTGGCTAGAAATCACGGACTTTCTCGTGTTCTGCTGCTTATTCTTCAGGTATTTATACGCAGCTGCTTCTACCGTTGTTTAGAGCACATTCTTGCGGTTACTTTGACATGTAAAACTTATACATATGCTATCAGATGGTAATGCTCCAAGACCAAAAACGATTGTTAATGCTACACAAGTTTCGTTTAAGACTCAAGTGCTGCTTTGGCATGCAAGGATACTCGTTTACTTCATCAACAATCGTTTTTACTCTCGGGACAGATTCATCTTAAAACATATGCATAAGTTTCCTATGTGAATATGACCGCAAAAAGCTGCTCTAAACAGGATCCTACTGGATTAAATAGAAAACAGATTTCGATAACTTTCCCTTCGAGTGTTTTTTTAAGACCACAGCTCAGTTTACAATATGCCAAATAATCACTTTTGAGCCACGCATGTCGTGTGGGTTGTTAAAATGGGCTGACTTACAGAGTCCGATACACATGTTTCGACCTTGCGGTCTCGCTAGCAGGGCAGTTATCCTTTCTTGTCTTTTGCCAATCCTGTGTGTGCTCCAGTCCTCACGTCACCGAACACAGAGTGTTATTCACTAGAGTGGCTCAAAAACGATTATTTGGCGTATTAGTATTTGACCTGTGGTCTTAAGAAAACACTTGAAACAGACGATATTGTATATTTAATATAATAGCCAAGAGCATTCGAGTGTACAACATTCTGTGCCGGGTGATAATTTCACTGGACATAGAGTGTAAAACGTTTGTCGTCGCTAACTCTTAGCGTGGGAACTGGAGCATCCACAGAAATTAGCTAAAGACGAGAAAGGGTAATTGTTCGACTAACGAGAGAGCAAGATCGAAACACGTGCATCAAACTCTATAAGTCAGCCCATCTTAGCAGGTCACATGAGGTGTATGGCTCAAAATGCTTATTTGGCATATTAAAATTTGTGATAAGTTGTTAGGCATTTGTTAAGTTTAGACACTCTTCCTTTCTAATCATTCGTGGACTTTTGTACTTTTTGCAGAAAGTCTCATGGCAGCGAGAAACCATTGAGGCTCTTCGGAAGAACCGCAAGAGACCAAGAATGAGTTGAAGAGAAGTGTGTCTAAACATAACAAATGACCAAGCACCTTACTTAGACCTGTTTCTTAGTTTACATGGCTTTCACTATGAGTAAAAACACGGTACAGCCGTAAAAGTGATGGCAGATGGCGTATGATGGCGATCGCCCAAAAACGGGGAAGGCTTGTCATCACTCATTCCAGGTTTGTATATTGAAATGATCTCTTCAAAGAAAATAACTCAGTTGCTGGGAGAAAGTCCAATGGTGAGCAAATGGACAGCAAAAGACAAGTCCCTTTAGGATGAACTACAGTAGACAAGTCATGATCAAAATCCAAGACCTAAACAATCTAATAATAACACCGAAATGCATTAGCCATGTGCTAAAATCAAAGTAAACGGTCTATGGAGGTGAAAATGGAGAGTAACCAGGATGGGTTTGATCTATCCGCAACCCCACCAACAAAGAGATTTGATATCGGCGGAATTGGCGGGATTGGCAAGGCGGCGGTATGTGGTCGGGTGGCCAGTGAGCCACAGCTCCATCCGACGTGAGCCGGTCCCCAGCACTATCCAGTTATCAATACCGGTAGCCTGATGGAACGGCCCACGCCAGCTGTCCTTGGGATTTAAACAGTATGTGTTCCACCAGTACGACATTTATTAAGAAGACAAATATTGAGTCAAGCGATGAAAGTGAGCTGATGATCTGAATGGTAAAAGTTGTGCGATTTGCACAGTAAGAAATAATGGATAGATAGATTGAATAAAGTCGTAAAAAGTGTATTATCAATATTAGGTGATGTATAGCTATATGGGCAATCAAACACTCAGTTCCAAAACCAAAAATAGCTCCGCAGCAATCTCCACATGTAGACAAAGAGGAAGAGTTGAAATTTGTTTGCAGATTGTTAAGATGTTGCTCACTGAGAAAGTGTGAACAGCCATTGAGGGCGATGATTTGAATTTGCAGCAAGAGGTAATCTACCTCATAAAGCAAAAGTTCAATGAATAACGTAGATATACCTAAGAGATTTGAGTGGTGAGCAAAAATGCGACCTCAGGCGGGGGTCGAACCCTCGTTTCATTCATACCGAGACGCGTGCTATTACTACACTACCGAGGTACATTCGCGCCATCACTCATTCTTCATTATCTCTGTGATAGCTGTAAAAGAATGAAGTGTGGCGGAAATGTACCTCAGTGGTGCAGTGATAACGCACGTCCTCGGTATGTATGAAACGTAGGTTCAACTCCCGGCTGAGGTCGTATTTTTGCTCACCACTAAACTCTCTTAACTATACATGAAATATCATGAAACGGTCTCAATGAGTTGGCTGAATGAACAGAAAAGATAAAATGTCAATGATAGCAGGCCTGGGCCGTTTCGTGGGGCGACCGCTATTGAAAACCTGGTAGCGCTAGGGACCGGCTCGCACCGGGTCGCGCCGTGAGGCACTGGTCACCAGGCCACAGGCGGCCGCCGTGGCAGTTCCGCCACTTACGCCAAATTCAAATCTCTTCGTTGGTGGGTTTGTCGGTGAAGCCAATCTTTCCTATTTTCTCTCCATTTTCATCGCAATAGACTGGTTCCTTCATCTTTTTCTCACCGCAAGTGCAATACGGTGTTAGTTCCAGTTTCCTGAGGTTTTGGTACTTCAGTTATGACTCGTTTGTTCTAGTTTGCCTGAAAGGAATTTGCCTTTTGCTGTCCATTTGCTCACCTTTGGGCTGTTCTTCCAACAACTGAAGTTTTTTTTTGAAGCGATCACTCTAACATATAAGCTCGGATTGGTTGATGACGATGACATTTTTCGGCCACCGCCAATAAACTCCATCTGCCGAAACCTCTACGGCTATACCGGAACAGATAGTTGGTTTGTACAAATTTTGCTATATTTAACCTTTATAATAATCAAATAGGAGCTTCATGTGAGTCTCATATCTGCATAACATTTGCCCGTAACCGGTATTTCTCCTTTCAATTTTGGTGGCTTCCAATTTAGCGATTGAGCTTTCCTCAAAATGTAGAAGTCGTTCTCTACCAAATCATCTTCAGTTATTTACTTAACGCTTTCTAAATTTGGTGACAAAAATTAATACCCATCGATTACATGTAACCTACCCTACACCTCTACCTGCATGGAAGAGTTTGCAGATGTGTTTTTAACACAATGAAAAATGAGTCTTATTTAAGTAAAGAACGGACATAAGTAAGGTGCTCGATTAATTGTTATGTTCGCACCCCCTTTTTCAAGTCGTTCCTGAATTCCTGCTGTTCATCCAGAAGGCCTCAATGTTTTTCTCTCCTTCGAGACTTTCTGTATTGACTGAAAGAGTCCACGAATGAACAGAAAAGAAGAGTATTTGAACATAACACTCGGATTTGTCTTCTTAGTTTCAGTAGGATTCATTTTCAATGTATGTGACAACACATCGCTACACTTATTGCTACACCCTACACCAACACACGCTCTCTTAAAGGAACTGCAAGAAATTTGTCGAACTTTTTTGTTTTGGCTGACTATCATTTTTGCATCCAAGGTTTCTATTTTGCTGTTGTTTAGAGCATCTTCTCGTGGTTATTTTGATATACGCCATTTATGCATATGTTTCAAGGTGAATCTGTCCCGAGAGCAAAAACGATTGCTACACGTGTACCGTTGTATGCCAAAACAGCACTCGAAGTTAAACGATATCGTGTAGCATCAACAAGCTTTTCTGCTCTCGGGACAGTTCTATTCCATAGCATAACATATCTCATACATAATTAAATAACATATCTTATACATAATTAAATAAAAGTAAATAAATATGGTAGAGAAAATATATCAATTAGGATGGTTAAAATTATCTTCGAAATATGCAATTCTACCTTGCAAGAGACTTTGATGAAACTTAGCATCTGTAAATCATTTTGATGAGAATAATGCAAAGCGCTTGTACGCTTCGGTAAAGGGTACATTTAATTCATACGTGGAAGTCTTACGCTAAGCATCACCTACGCTGTAATTGAAATGCAAATTTCTGTCTTATCGGCAATTTGAGACATCTTGCTTCGTGTCACTGCCGCTACTTGCAAACCGTTTTCAGTGAAAATATCTTGCTTCCGAAAGTTTTAGCAGCTGCTGATTAAAAGTCTATTTTACATCTTTGATTGAACTTCAGAGAAGGAAATGTAGAAGTTTTCACAGTTTACAATGTTTCAAAGTGCTAAGATGTATTGTTATTGTAAATGTAACTGGAGATTCGGTGTCTTTCCTGTCTACACCCGTATCTAAAAAGCGTATTTTCCACTAACTTTTGAAATTTTGGTGGCCGTTTGACAGCTTGAATCTCAAGAACTGGAACGGTGCACTTAATTTCTTAAATGGATTTCATATCGTGCTGTAACAGCAGAACTAAATTTTTATTTCACACTCAAGTATTTTTGCTGAATAAAGCTTTTCTTTCACACTTTCATTAATCATTCGTTAGCGCATTCTCGATAATTCAGTGGAGCACTTGGTTTTGAAAAAGACTTCTAAATGTGCTGCAGCAGCCAAATAAAGATTGAGTTTTGAACTCAGCGCGCATTCTCTTCTTCGGTTGTTATTACGATGTGAATAACAGTGTGCATTCTCTTATTCTCACCTTTGATAATAAGACATTTTATCTTTTCTGTTTATTTACTTATTCATCGAGAACGTCGATTATGCGATAGTGCCTTCTATCTTTTTAACATGCGATTTTTCGTTATAAATCAAGCAAAAATTGTCTGCGCGAAGGACTGATCTTAGCTTTCAAGCACTCTTCACTGTGTTAACAAATGTTACTCTTCAGCGTCTCAGCTTCACGATGGGTAGTGACCTTGTAAGCCTTTTTATGTGCAGAATCATTTTTTTGCTAACATCTGTTATCCAAGTCTTCTTATTCGGCCGTGGGTTCGACTAATGAGGATCCTTGTTTCTCTTCTTCTGATGTCACTGAATGCTGATCAGTAGATTACCACACGTATCAGAATCATCATGAAGAAGACAAATATTGCATGAAGCGAATTAACGTCTGAGATACTGCTGAAGCACATCTCCTTGCAATCTCGAGGACAGCCGTCCTGGACCGTTTTGTATGGCTACCGCTATTGATTACCGAATGGTGCTCGGGACCGGCTATCGTCGGGTGGCGCCGTGACTCCCGGGCCACTCGGCCACGGATCTCGGCCGTGCCAATCCCGCCAATTTCAGATCTCATCGTTGGCGGCCTCGCGGATAGCGCAAACCCTTCCGAGTTCCTCCGTAATCTCATCTCCATAGACCGTTTCCTTTAATTTTTTCTCATCGCAAATGCATCTCGGTGTTTCTACCAATTTTTGAGGTCATAGTGTGTCAATTATGACTTGTTTACAGTAGTTCCCGTTGAGGGAAATATGTCTTTTGCCGTCCATTTGGTCACCTTCAGGCTTTTTTTTTTTACAGCTACTGAAATCACTTTCCAATAAAAGACGACGAGCGTTTTTCATTTTTCGCTCGACAACATGCCACCTGACGACACCTTTGCGGTTGTACCAAAATGTAGGGTTAGTCTGTGCAAATTTCATTAGTTTCAACCTCTATACTAGTCAAACAGGAGGTTCTGAATAGAATTTGTACGAGATCGGCATTTTTCCATTCAAGTGGCTAACATTTTGCTGATTACACCTTCCTTAAAGCTTAGAAGGCGTTCTATACCTTATGATGTTTACTTATTCACTCATCATACTTTAATTTGATGGCAATCTAATGAAAAAATCAATATTCCTCGATTACATGTAACCCACCAATACCAAATTTCACCCGTGTAGGTCGATTTGCCAATGTTTTTTCACAAAAAAAAAATGGTCTTGAGTCCTATTTGAAATAGAAGAACAGATATAAATAAGGTTTTCGGTCAATTGTTATGTTCAGACACCATCTTCTTCGAATTATTCGTGGACTCTTGCGGTTCATCCAGAAGACCTCAGTGGTTTCTCACTCTCTTGAGACCTTCTGGATAAGCTGCAAGAGTACGCGAATAAATGGAAAGGAAGAGTGACTGAACAGAACAAATGCTGTAGAAGCTTATCTCAGAAATGTTTTTTGGTTTTAGAAAATTCATTTTGTCATTGTATGTATTAACACATCGCTAAACTCTCTTACTGAATTGATAAGAAATTCGTTTGAGGTTTAGTTTTTGTTGGTGTTTAGAGACGCGTCTTGCTTTTATTTCGATATATGACACATACTCATTTGTTTCCAGATGGACCTGTGCTAAAAGTAAAGACGATTGTTGACGCTACACAAGCATCGCTTAATGGTAATGCAGCACTTGAACTTGAACGGTAGTCGTGTAGTGTAAAATTTCGTTGTTATTCCACGGGGCACTTACATTTCAAAACATATGTATAAACTTCATATGTCAAAGTGACTGCAAGAATCTGCCCTAAACGAGGGTAAAGAACAAACGTTTCAGTGCGAAGCAAAAAGAAAATCGAAGCAAGTGCCAGTCATCATTCGAAAGCTCAAATCCGTGGCTACAGCCCTACTTGATCGTTTGTCAGAAGTCTTCTTGAACGCTGTAAAGTTCGAAAAAATGTTTTACATTGGCCGCACGCTCTCACTTTTATCGCGCCTACAATTGGATGGAAGCACGAAAAGCATATTAAAGTTTAGAGGAAGTCTCGTAGTATCGATTCAAAGCTTTGTATAGATGTTGTTTTTATGCGGAGTATAAAATCTTAGTTTAATTACAAACTGCACCCCACATGTCTACTCTGTCAAGTCATCGACTGATAGCCCCTCCTCCGGCCCGTATCTCTTGAAGAAGCTGCCGAATATGTGAAATCGATATTCTTTCCCTACAACACTGCAGTGAAACGGTAATTCCAGAGAATAAGCGCAGCGTTGGAATCACTGAAACTTGCGCTATCAGTTGACTACCGATAGTCTAAAGAAAGAGCTCTGTCGATAAGGTGTAAAACACAGATGTTTTCGTCCTCCCACATGGTTATAATAAAGCTTCTCCAAAAGGCAAGAAAAAATTCAAGTTCGTCGAGACTTCGCCCATCGATAGAGTGGTAGCATTCGAAGTAAAGAGTTTTGTCTAGCGAAATATAAGCGAAGAAAGAAAAAAACGTGTGGTAGTGTGAAAAAATTTTATTCTGGACTGCACAGTTTTACAAGAGGATGTTATGGAAAGTGGCTACATAATGCTGCAACCACAATTTAAGCTTTCAAATGTTTCCGAACACTCCTATGAATGACTCTTGCACAACGAATGTAGTCGATTTTCATGAGCTCCTTTATAACGGAAAAATACTCTACATATTAGAGCAAGCATGGCCTAGGCAAGATGTATATATAATGTTTGCAAGAATATGCGCAATTTCACATAATTTAAATTATTAGTAACATTACCAAAATCACGCAGTTTCTTACGAAAATCGTATTAAAAATCAAAACAACACGATTTTTCTTACACAACCTAACAGCAACTATTACTCCAGTTGTCAATGTGATACGAAAACAATAACGCGCGTCAACAATTATCTTGTGAGAAGGATACACTCATACGACAGAAATATAAGAGTTCATCTTTGACTGAACTTCGACGTATCTTCGTACCTTGCAATCTGACAACTACTCTGAAGAAGATTGCGCCTAATGAAAAAAATCAATGAAAATCCCACTTATCACACTAAATTCACAGTTGAACTAGCTGTATGGAATAGTTTTCGGAGGTGTTGTTACGTAAGATGAAAAGTGAAGCTTGTTCAAAGTGAAAAAAAAGTTCAAGGTGATCGGTCTGTTGTTACGCTCAGACACCCTCCTCTTCAGTTCATTCTTGTACTCCTGCAAATTACCTAGAAGGCCTCATTGATTTTTCGCCGCCTTGAGACCTTCTGTATGAACTACAACAACCCACGAATGGATAGAAAAATATATGATCTGAGCATATTAAATGCTGTGGCAACTCATCTGAGATTTGTTTTTTTTTAGTTTCAGTAACATTCATTCACTACTGTACGTAACAACAAAACACATAACAACACAACCACTGGATTGGCAAAAAATTTTTCGGGCCTTCTCTTGTTTCGCCTACTGTTTTTTATCTCGTAATTATTATTTGGATCAACGTGTCATGGGGTCTGTTAAATGGGCTGATTTATAGAACCCGATACACTCGTTTCAACCTTGACGGTCTCATCAGTCGAGCGGTACCCTTCGCCTTCAGCCAATTATTTCACAGCGCTTTGTCCCCTAAAAGAAAACACTCGAGACGAAAGGTAGGTATATTAACGATACCAGCTAAGAGCAATCGAGGGTACAACACTGTCTAATCAGTAATAATCTCACTTGACATACAGTGCAAAATTTTCGTCGTCGCCTACTCTTAGTATAGGGTACTGAGCGCCCTGGTAGGGTTGGCTAAAGACAAAGGGTACCACCCACCTGATGATCGGGATCTACAAGTCAGCCCATTTAACAGACCACATGTAATATTGATTCAAGCAATAATTAGTAGATATGTCGTAATTTGAGCGTGGTTTCAAGAAAACACTCAAATAGAAAAGTATAAGTATTTTTTGGGAATTCGAGGTCTTTGTTTTTATTATTCCTTAGGGCAGCTTCCTGTTATCATTTTGACAGAAAAAAGACATATCTATATGTTATGAGATAGAACTGTCCAGAGAGCAAAAACGCTTGTTGATGCTACACGATATCTTTTGACTTAGAGTGCTGTTTTGGCATGCAGCGATACTCGTGTAGTGTCAACAATCGTTTTTACTCTCGGGACAGATTCACCTTATAACATATGCATAAATGGCGTATATCAAATTAACCAAGAGAAAATGGACTTTTTCAGTTTTTACAGAAAGTCTCAAGGGAGAGAAAAACCATTAAGGCCTTCTGGGTGAACCACAGGAATTCAAGAACGACTTGAAAACTCTTCCATGCAGGTAGAGGTGGAGGGTGGGTTACGTGTAATCGATAAGCATTGATTTTTTTTTTGTTAGATTGTCACCAAATATGGGAAGCGTTAAATAAGTACTTAGACATAATTTAGCGGAAGCCACCGAATTTGAAAGGATAAATACCGGTTACGGACAAGTGTTATATAGGTATGAGACTCACATGAAGCTCCTGTTTGATAATAATAAAGGTTAAATACAGCAAAATTTGTACAAACCAAGTACATGTTCCGGTACAGCTGTGAAGGTCCGACAGATGGCGTTTGTTGGCGATCGCCGTGTAATGGCAGGCGCTCGTCACAGCTCATACTTGATATGATCGCTTCAAAAAAAAACCTCGGTTGTTGGGAAAAAAAGAGCCCAAAGGTGAGCAAATAGACAGCAAAAGACAAATTCCTTTCAGATAAACTAGGGTAAACAAGACATAATTGAAGTATCAAGACCTAAGGAAACTGGTAATAACACCCAAATGCATTTCCGCTGAGAGAAGGATAAGGAAACGGTTTCTTGCGATCAAAATGGAGAGAAAAAAGGAAGGTCGGCTTCATTAGCAAAACCACCAACGAAGAGATTTGAATTTGGCGAAAATGAAGGGACTGACACAGCGGCTGCTCGTGGCCTGGTGACCAATGACGCACGGCGCGACCCGATGCGAGCCGGTTCCCAGCACTATCCGGCAATCAATAGCGGTCGCCCTACGAAACAGCCCAGGCCTGCTATCATTGATATTTTATCTTTTCTGTTCATTCAGCCAACTCATTGAGACCGTTTCATGATATTTCATGTGTACGTAAGAGAATTGACTGGTGAGCAAAAATACGACCTCAGCAGGGAGTTAAACCCACGTTTCATCCACACCGGGGACGCGTGTTACCACTGCATTACCGAAGTATATTCGCTCCACCCTTCATTCTTGTACAGCTATCATAGAGATAATGAAGAATGAGTGATGGCGCGAATGTACCTCGGTAGTGTAGTAATAGCACGCGTCTCGGTATGGATGAAACGAGGGTTCGACCCCCGCCTGAGGTCGCATTTTTGCTCACCACTCAAATCTCTTAGGTATATCTACGTTATTCATTGAACTTTTGCTTTATGAGGTAGATTACCTCTTGCTGCAAATTCAAATCATTGCTCTCAATGGCTGTTCACACTTTCTCAGTGAGCAACATCTTACCAATCTGCAAACAAATCTCTACTCTTCCTCTTCGTCTACATGTGGAGATTGCTGCGGAGCTATTTTTGGTTTTGTCGCTGAGTGTTTAGCTGCCCATATACCTATAAATCACCTAATATTGATTGCACACCTTTTACGAATTTATTCAATCCGTATAGCCACTACTTCTTGCTGTGCAAATCGCACTACTTCTACCATTCAACTCGTCAGCTCGCGTTCATCGCTTGACTCAATAATCGTCTTCTTCATAAACGTCGTACTGGTAGAACACATATTGTTTGAATCTCAAGGACAGCTGGCGTGGGCCGTTATGTCAGGCGACCGGTATTGATTATTGGATCGTGCTGGGGATCGGCCCACGTCGGGTGGAGCTGTGGCTCACTGGCCACCCGACCACACACCGCCGCCGTGCCAATCCCGCCAATTCCGCCGATATCAAATCTCTTCGTTGGTGGGGTTGCGGATGGATCGAACCCATCCTAGTCACTCTCCATTTTCACCTCCATAGACCGTTTACTTTGATTTTCGCACATGGCTAATGCATTTCGGTGTTGTTATTAGCTTGTTGAGATCTTGCTTTCTGACTATGACCTGTCTACTGTAGTTCTTCCTAAAGGGATTTGTCTTTTGCTGTCCATTTGCTCTTCTTGGGGCTTTCTTCCAGGAAATGAGTTATTTTGTCTGAGGAGATCATTTCAGAATACAAACTGGGAATGAGTGATAACAAGCCTTTCATTTTATGGGCGATCGCAATCATACGCCATCTGCGGCACTTTCACGGCTGTACCTTGTTTTTACTCATAGTGAAAGCCATTCAAACTAAAAAACAGGTCTAATTAGGGTGCTCGGTCAGTTGTTATGTTAAAACACAATTCTCTTCAACTCATTCTTGGCCTCTTGCGGTTCATCCGAAAGGCCTCAATGGTTTCTCGCCGCCATGAAACTTTCTGTATAAATTACAAAAGTCCACGATTGAATAGAAAGGAAGAGCGTCTAAACTTAACAAATGTCTGGCAACTTATCAAAATTTTAGTATGCCAAATAATCATTTTTGAGCCACTCATGTCATTTGGCCTGCTAAGGAGGGCTGACTTATAGATACACGATACACGTGTTTCGACCTTGCGCTCTCGTCAGTCGGGCAGTTACCCGTCTTTTGCTGATCTCTGTGGGTGTTCCAGTCCCCACGCTAAGAGTTAGCGACGACAAACGTTTTACACTCTATGTCCCGTGATATTATCACCAAGCACAGAATGTTGTACACTCCATTGCTCATGGCTGTTATATTTAATATACAATATCTTCTGTTTCAAGTGTTTTCTCAAATCCATAGGTCGAATATTGATACGTTAACATAATTATAAGTTAAATGCGTTCATACCTTTACATTTACTATCCACGTCTTCTTGATTGGTCGTGAGTTGGACTAATGAGGATCCTTGTGTCTCTTCTTGTGATGTCGCCGAATGTTGATCAGTAGATTACCACTCGTATCAGAATCATTATGAAGAAGACAAGTATTGCATAGAGCGAGTGAACGTGGTGAAATACTTCTGGAGCACTTCTCCTTGCAATCTTGAGGACAGCAGACCTGGGCCGTTTCGTATGGCTACCGCTATTGATTGCCGGATGGTGCTGGGGACCGGCTAGCGTTGCGGGTACGCCGTGCCTCACTCTCCACCCGGCCGCGGACCTCGGCCTTGCCAATCCCGCTTATCTCAAATCTCATCGTTGGCGGCCTCGCGGATAGAGCAAACCCTTTCGAGCTCCTCTCTATTCTCACCACCATAGAGCGTTTCCTTTGATTTTTTCTCATCGCAAATGCATTTCTGTGTTATGACCAGTTTCTTGAGGTCTTGGTTCATTAATTACGACTTGTTTACAATAGTTCTCGTTGAGGAAATTTGTCTTATGTTGCCCATTTGATCACCTTCAGGCTCTTTTTTACAGCAGCTGAAATCACTATTTTGAAGAGATCAATTCAACATATAAATCTCCATTAAAAGACGACGAGCTCTTTCCATTTTTCAGTACTCGACAACATGCCACCTGACGACAACTTTGCGGCTGAACCAGAATATATGGTTAGTTTGTGCAAATTTCGTTAGTTTTAATCGCCATCCTAGTGAGACAGGAGGTTCATGTGAGTCCTTTTTGTGAAGAAAACTTGCACGAGTTCGGCAATTTTTCCTTCCAAATTCGGTGGCTTACATTTCGCTTATTACTGCTTCCTTAAGGCCTAGAAGGCGTTCTAAACCTTATCATGTTTAATTATTCACTCAGTAGTTTTTAAATTTGATGACAATCTCATCAATAAATCAATATTCATCGATTAAATGTAACCAACCTATGAACTTTACCCGTATAGGAGGGTTGCCAATGTGCTTTTCACACAATAAAATTGCTTTTAACTTCTATTCGAAATAGAAAAGCATTTAAATAGGGTTTCCGGTCAGTTGTTATGTTTAGACACCCTTCTCTTCGATTCATTCGTGGACTCTTGCGCTTCATCCAGAAGACCACAATGGTTTCTCGATGTCTTGAGACTTTTGAATAAGCTGCAAGAGTCCGCGAATAAATGGAAAGGAGGAGTGTCTGAACAGAACAAATGCTGTGAAAAGTTTTCTCGAAATTAATTTTTTAGTCCCAGTAAGATTCATTTTCCATCGTATGTAATAACACATTGCTAAACTCTCCTACTGAATTGGTAAGAAATTTCCCGGAGTTTCTCGTTTTTCCCGAATCTTATATCCATTCAAGGTTCTGCTTTTATTGATGTTTAGAGCCGCATCTTGCTTTTATTTTGATATATGATACATACTCATTTGTTTCCAGATGGACTTTTCCTGAAAGTGAAAACGATTGTTGATGCTACACAGGTATGACTGAATAGCAATGCAGCACTTGCACTTGAGAGATACTCGCATAGTGTTAACAATCGTTGTTACTCTAGGAACAGTTTTCTACAGTTTTCTCTTAAAACACTTGTGTGAATTCATATGTCAGAGTAACCGCAAAAAGCTGTTCTAAACGATGATAAAGAAATCAAACGTATGAAAAATTATGAACGAAAACGAAAGAGTTAGGAAAGCTAGTCTCCAGTCCGATAAAAGAGTTTAACGATGTATTGTCACATACAATGAAAAATGATATTTCTAAAACTGATACAAATCTAAGATATGGTGCCACAGCATTTTTTGTGTTTGGGCGCTCTCCCTTTCTATTCATTCGTGGACTTCTGTAGTTTATATAAAAACCACTGAGGAGTTCAGAATGAACCGTAGGAGTCCAGGAATGAATACAAGAGGATTGCATATGGATATAACAACTGATGAAACCTATTACTTGAAGTTTTGTTGTGAAAAATGTTCATTTTCTCATTGTGTGTAAAAAGGCATCTGCAACTCTATACAAGTAGTTCAACGATTAATTTTATGTGCTGAGTGGATATTTGGATTGCTTTTCATTAAATTGTTACCAAATATAAGGAGCACAGATCGAGTGACGAATGTGGTTTGGCATGGTACGTCAATTATACTCTGCGAAAGGCGATGTCGCCAAAAAGTAAGAAACCGAATTTGAAAGGTGACATATAATTTATTTGATTTTTGCAACTAAATTGCATGACTTTGTGCCGTCAATTGGCATGTTCTTGAGGACATAAATATACCCCACCTTTCGAGTTATCTCTTAATACTACTCTCAAATCATTGATTTCTTACAACTATTCTTTGGGCTAGCATGTCATGTGGTCTGTTATGGGCTCCTCTACAGCCCGATACACGTGTTTTGGCCATGAAGCCTTGTCAACGGGGCCGACTCGTCGTTTTTAGTCAGTCCTCTCGGGTGCCCCTACATCCCCTTCAAAGCGTTAGGCGACGACGAACAATATACACAGTTGCCGTCGGGTGAAATAAATCACTAGAGCGACGGTGCCTTATACTCTATTGCTCTTGGCTGGTCATCCTAAAAAATTGTACCTTTTGTTTCGACTGTTTTCTTGAGTTCTGTTTCCGAAACACGTGCACCGCGCTGTATAAGAGCCCACTATTACAACATGGCATTTCGGCCCAAATAATAATTATGAGATATCGATGATCAATCAGAATTCACTTCATTTGACCGTTTTTTGCGGTGGTATGATGTCATAATATACTCAATGATGTAGAGTGGTTTGCAAAAACGTTTTACATCAGATGGGTTTCGAACTCCAATTTCCATCCTATCCGTGGACGTGCGCTGATTCGTTTCATTACCAATGCCCCTTTTGACACTACTCTTTCTGCGCTGCAACGCGTTATCCACCAACAGCCAGCCGTTGGATAGGGTAAAATAAAATTGCGAATCCCACCTGACCCAAAAATTTTTGTGTCGGAACTTGTGCGTAGTCTCAAGAAAACACTCAAAACAAACGATGTAATATTTCATAAATACCAACCATGAGCATTAGAGAGTAAAACACTGCCGATCTAGTGATTTATTTCACTTACCGGCAATTGCGTAAGTCATTCGCCGTTGTCTTCTCTCTATATGAGGATTTATATGCCCCGAGAGGATAGGTTAAACACGAAGGGCATGGCCGACTGGCGAGGCTGTAAAGCGTAAACACGTATATCTTCTTGTACAAGAGTCCATTTACAGACCACATGACATGTTGGCTCAAATAATAATTGTGGGATATTCTTGCGAACACCTTGCTATACAACTTGCCTGTACTTGTTGTCAGATCTAGATCTGTCTTGGAACAAATATGCTTGCTATTCACGCGCAAATGGCGCATAGGGGAAAATGCTAATGAAGCTATCGAAGGAACACTAAACCGTTAGAAAAAGCAAAGTATGTGTTTAATTGAGGGGCCGAAATTGGGTAGGGAAAAGAACCAAATGATCAGAGACTACAAGCAACTCAGAAGTGAACTCACCGACTTCTTCATTGGCCAGCCTCATACTTTGTAGGATGAAGACATCTAGTCTTTCATCAGCAAATGGTAGCACATCATTGATCATGATGGTTTTATACTGCTGACTAACCGACTTCTTTGATGAAATGACAACTGATTTAGCAGAAGTGCCGATATGCAAAAGAAATTATGGACAACAAAATCACTGTCGTGATAGGTTTATGTGCATGTGTACATAATGTCAATCACATTAATATGGTTTTGTAGGGTCATGATGAAGGTAATTTGGATGCGCTTTCCGATGCTATTAGATCTCGGCAGACATCACAATCTGACCTGGTCAATCCCTGCGGTGGATATGAAGGGTTTGTAGGAAAAACATTGTTTGTCGTTATGTGTGACACATTTTTGAGGAAAAATATTTCATAAACCTTATTCTGCAAACGCTTAAGCATTTTCACAGCTGTACTTTATCAATGGTGTCACATTGTCTCTCTATGTTTTCCAGGACACTGTTTTACGTCCCAGGCCATATTAGCCCACAACAAATGGAGGCGATGCTAGTGTTCATGTTTGAACTTTTCGGCGGTGCTACTGGACCTCTATATACGTAGGTTTCTCCTAGAGTGGCAGTAATATATGTCGACTCAGAGGCTGGACTTAAGTTCAGGCAGTAGAATTGCGTATAGAACTATGAGCTTTTCAGCATGCGTAGACCACTAGTCGCACATGTTAATATGAGCCTCCTGGACATGGAGCGTTGTCTCAGAACGTATGAGGGACAGAAGGTTTGAGACATTTCATATTTCTATCTCACGCTAGTTGAAAATGCTGCTAATAGCATGATTACCATCACTGTATACCTTGTGCTAATCTTTTTCTTCAATGTTCTACTGGTTTGGGATTGAGAGGATGTTTGGAGCTTGTTTGGCAGCCAGTACTGCACTCTTCTTTACAGAAACTCCTGCGTATACTAAGAAGTGCTCCTCAGCCACCGATACCTCAATGCATCATCGAGTTAGTATCTGCAGATTTTTATTACTCTCACTTTTTTAAGTTAGACATTAAAGAGTTGTTTTCAGGGCTTGTGAAAATCTTGCGAGCACAAATAGAACTCAGCTAGCGAATGAGAATCTTTCTCCCACCTGTTCGGTTTCTAGTTCACAATTGGAGAACACTGATCCAACTCATTTGCTTTCGCCCCTATCTCAAGGTGTTTTTCAAGTCCTTCAGATCATCGCAAGTCTTCTTTCACATTTTCCTCATAATCAAAGCATTTCTTAACTAATGCAGAACACCACGTATAGGCAATTTTTGTGGTCACATATTGAGCCGGTAGCGACTGTCCAGCCTGTTACCCATCATTATAATAGTGAACGTTTTCTGACTATTAGACTGTACAGGATATATAAAATTAGCAAGGTGTTCCTTTGGAAATAATATAGCCTTGTAAGCTCTACGGATGGGCTGAAATCAGTGTAAGGGAGAGGGTGAGCAAAAGAAAGAAAGAAAGCGGTGGCTATTGACGACTATTTTTCGGTGTTCAGATGAACTTTCGACGCGTATCAAAAGGGCGAACGTAGAATACAGTTTAAAGGATCCGTCTGAATTCTTCTCCGTTTCGAGTGGCGGCGAGCAGTCTCCGGCAAAAACTTCCTTCGAGATGTTCACTTCCCGCGAGAACGAATTCGGATTTTCCGATATGTCTGAGCTATCCGACAGCTAAGGCAAAGAGGTTTCTTTTAGAACATCAGTTGTTGGCGTCATCTAGAGTTATCAAGACCAGTTGACTTGGCAGAGCATTTCAAAAAGTTTGATGAATTGAGACATTAACTTTTGACTGCACTAATGCCCACGTAATAGTAACGGTGATACAAAATCCAATAGATTACTTGATAGGGATGAAGCTTGAATAGGCAGTGTGGCGACTAGAAACGTATCAGGAGGATTCAAAACGTAGTGTCTGCGTGAATGAAAAATCTCCTTCGAATACTTTGATGATATGTAGTAAAATAGAAGGTGCTTCCTCTTTTTCTTAGGAATAATGAGTAAGCGACATGTGCTGATGAGCCAGAAACTCTCATACAACTGCTTGTGGAAGTGATTCTATCCATATCTCGCTCAAACAATAAGTTTCCGGTACCATTTCAATGTACTGAAACTAGCCTAGCGGTGCTCCTGAGCAAGCACGATGCTCTGGAAGAGGCGGGCGTTTCTTGTTCGAGGTCGGAAGTCGAACTAAATACCACTCCAAAAAAACGAGTGCGATATAGAGAAAACAGAACCCTTATGATAACTTTCAAGTGAAAGGAAATATCAGTAACCATTTTTCAACTCTTTGCTACTGATCAAAAAAACAAATCAATAATAGTGCGCCTCTGGGAAATTTGAAAACGCTGAAAGGTTAACCAGGAATACCAATTTAAACTAGGAGCTCTGTGGTTTTATAAGCACATGAACATTCAGATCCTCTCATCAGCTGCCTTCAAAACTATGAAGAGCAAGCATATTCTGGCTTCATGGGGGCTACTCGGATGTCATTACCATTGTCGGTAATAGCACATAATGCGACAGTAAATAAGATAATGCTCTTTCTCTGAAAAATTTGGCGTGAAATACTCTACTTCCAAACACTAGAGCTCAAAGTATGCAACAATCACCCCATGTCGCATCTCTAGCTGCCTCATGACATCACGTATTATAAAGGACATTTAGGTGGGAAATGTCTATTTCCTGGCCCATATGTAATCTAGGCAAATTTTTTAGGTAAGCTCCACCGATTCGCCTAGTATGTCTACAGACAACAACTGATCCTGCTCCATAGCGCTTCTGTTTTTGAAATAGCCGTATGTGTCAGATTATGCTAGCGTTATTGTGGATTACGTTGTGCCGATCTGATACTGTTGTTAATAAATCGTTTCGGTTATACGTTTACAGCAATCGAACAAGATTTTTGTGCTTCTTCCAATATTCCTGACTATGTAACACAGCATCAACTATTGTACGAAGGCTTGTGAAAACGGCTTAATATTAATGACAAGAGTCTCTCTGAACTGGTCGAGCTGAAATATAGCTTTTGACTGGAATGGTACTTTGAACATTGATGGGAGAGCTCTACAGTAAACTTCTACTTTATATATAAACATATATGTATATTAGAAATATATATATCACACCTTGTTCACTAGTGAGAAGGTAACCAATCACACATTTCAGAGTAAGTTCTAAGATATGTTTGAGACAAAGAAGATATTATATATCTAATAATGTTGATTAGTGTGCAGAAGTTTAAATCTTGAGGGTTAGCTGAATGTTGCTCACCTGAGCTCCTCAATAAGGATTAGACCTGGCTCAACTCTAGACCGAGGTTCGCAGTCTTGCTTGTCACTCATTTTCATGGAAATTGTATTTATAAAGTTGTTTCACTGTCGAGAAAGTTGCAGAAGTTGGGAGGATATAGAACTAGCGTTTTGACATAATGAGTTATATCAATTGTCAGTAATTATCAATTGTCACCAGAAGCCGTGTAGAGCAATGGCAAATGATGCGGTGTATAAGGAAGTGAGATGACAAGATGTTGGTTATACATCTTTGCAAATTCTGCACTCAAACAATGAGCCTAGCAAAAAGCGCCTTTTACTGGCTATTTCCGAGACTGCAAAAGAGTTGCTCGACTGGCATTCAACGGCATTCACAGAGACGAAATTCTCAGGAAGAAGCAGAAGCGCAACGTGTCGGACTTTAGTGAGGATGAATGACGGAAACGAACTGCGTGCAAGAAGCTCTGGGATTTGCACAGTAGACTGTGGTAACGGATTGTGTAATATGTATAGCTCAACAAAAACCTATTAGTTCTTTTCGGTTATCCGATAACATATAATTATTCAGCACCATTCGCTGGACATGAAGTTTTCAGAAGAATGTTGGTAATCATTTGAAAGCAACTGCAGCGCTGCATGGCCGTTTTCGAAAAAGAAGCTTCTATAAAGTTGCAGCACGCAAAGTGCTAGTATGTTCCACACCCGAAGCGCCTTCATTTTTGCCATGCGCACAATTCGCTGGAAGCACGAGAAGCATATTCTCGTGTAGAGGAAAGCTCATGGCGTTTGGGTCAAACATTTTAAGCAAAGTTTTTTTGAACCAGGAAGATAATTGCTATTTGAATAACAGCAATCGCACTGTACTTGCGAGCTGTCAGAGACATCGACTGATCACCGTGGTTGATGCCCTCCCCCTGTGCCCATTCTGATCCGTAGATTAGCCAAGATGCTCGTGTGTAGGTCAATCTTATTTTCCCATTTTCGCTGTTGCACCTCAGAGAAGCGGATTTTGCTGGAAATAATCGCAGCAGTTAAATCGTTGAGTCTTGTGATATAAAGGAAAAATTTACCAAGAGGTCAACGATAGAGCTCTGTTTTACAAGAATTACGCATGTGTAAAAGGCAAATATTTTCTTTCGGTTACATCACTGTTGTAGAAGCATTTAATAAAACAAGCATAATATTGCATTCTGCGAAACCTGTTCTATCGAAAGGCTACTGATAATATAAGAAAAAGTTTTGTCCAGCGAAATGGAAGCGATAGAAAAAGAGCAATCGGTGCGTGTGAGATACAATCTTATTATTACAGCGTTTTGGAATTTCTTTTCAAAAACCGGCCACGTAGCCCAGTAGCTAAAGAATTAAATTTCGAACAATCACTGACACTCTTATGAAAAGTTCTTTTTGCGAAAGTGTTCGAATACTCATCAACATTATTGGATAGTACGATCTCTTCAAATGAGCGTAGAGCTTACGCTTGAAATGCACGATTGGTTACCATCAAACTGGAGAGTACTCAGTGATTTATAGAAAAGTGAAAGTTTACTGTGGAGCTTTTCCAACATTACTCAAAATACCATTTCAGTCAGTAGCTATATTTCAGCCCGACCAGTTGAGATTACTTCTTGTCATTAACACTGAAGAGCTTCTATGGGCCCTCGTTTAATAGGTTGGGAAAAAAGTTCAAGAAAATTGTTGTAAAACTTTTATTCATGCACCTGCTACACCTAAAAAAGGCAAAGCTAATATCAAGGTACTCTGCTTCAACTTCAGGCACTTACTGCCACTTCTCCGGAGAAGCGTCTATTCTGGAAGAATAAAATTCCGATTTTTTGCTGTTGAAGAAATGAATGGCCGAATTGTGCAATCCAATATCGGTGCCAAACTTTTTGTCGCTCAAGCAGTGCTTCACTGTGCGAAACAAATGATAGTTGCCATGAGTTAAATCCAAATTGTGTGGAAGGTGTTCATGAACGGTCTAACCAGCATGGCTCAATCATTTCTTTGTCATATGATAAAAATACCAGCCAGACCGACAGACGACGGGTTCTGCCCGGCTGATGAGTCTGTAAGGGCGAAACACGTGTCTCGGGCTGTACAAGAGCCCTTACCAGACCACTTGACATGTTGGCTCAAATAATAATGAAAGGATCTATTAAAATTTGAGCGTGATCTTAATGAAGCACTCGAAGGAAAGGTATAATATTTCTTCATCAGTTTTGTAGTGTGAGGCCAGATTGATGCGATCACATGCCACCGCTGCATTCAAACCCAACAGCTATTTGTGCATCACCAATAATCTAATTTGCTCGCTTGTTAACTCCATCTTGAAGCTAGTAGATAAATTATACACCAATCAACGCGGGAAAGCACGGGCCTCCGAAGAGCACGAAAACACAAAAAATAGCCGGCACCTAAAAAAGTTACAAGCATTCTCTCAAAACTTTTTTCCCAGCCTATCAGTACCTGATGTTGTATATACCTAAGAAATTTGAGTGGTGAGCAAAAACTTGGCCTCAGACGGAAATCGAACCACAGTTTCAGCCATACCAGGGGCGCGTACTTTACCATTACACCACCGAGGCACATTTGCATCACCACTTATTCCTCAACATCTCTATGTTAGCTATCAGCTACCAACCGTCGGGAATGCGATTTCGCTTTATAGACTTATTTGAGCTAACAGCCATTGTTATAATTAGTACTCGAAATTTCATGTATTTTAACTGCATTTTTCGCAGTGTTATGTATATACCTAAGAGAAACGAAATCGTGAACCCGACTAAACCTGTTGTAGGTTGTAACAT
This sequence comes from Parelaphostrongylus tenuis, assembly GCA_019055375.1. NCBI lineage: Eukaryota > Metazoa > Nematoda > Chromadorea > Rhabditida > Metastrongylidae > Parelaphostrongylus > Parelaphostrongylus tenuis. The sequence continues at coordinate 25,036 of JAHQIW010003415.1, read as the reverse complement.
AGAGATGTTGAAGGTATATACAAAACATCATAACACTGCAGAAATGCAGTTAAAATACTAGAAATTTCGAGTAGTGCTCAATGCTGTGATCATCGTCAAACATATTGGAGGAAGCACAAAAATCTCGCTACAATGCTGTAAAGGTATCAGGAGGAAAATTTGTTGGCAATTCTATCAGATCTGCACAACGTTACCCACAATAGCCTTCGCAACCGCTGTAGAGCAGGATATCAGATGTCGTCTGTAGACATACTACGATGAGTTACTGGTGTTTACCTAGAGAGACTGTGAAGATTACAGCAGAATGAGAAAATAAATATTTACCGCCTATAAGTTCTTCAATTTCGTGTTATCTTTTTGCAGCTAGAGCTGAGAAATCGGCTGATTGATGCATGATTTAAGCCTTGGGTAGAGTCTGGGGGTAGAGCATTTTGCGCCTAATTTTCACAGAGAGGTCTAACTTATTCATTGTAGCATTACGTGGTGATATCAAAAATGTTACTGGCACACGAATGGGATTCATGAAGTCAGTATATGCTGGCTCTTCATGGTTTCTGAAGGCAGTTGATAACAGCCCCTCAACTTTTCAGTGGTCATAAAATCACAGAGTTGCAGCCAAAAATTGTTCACCTTGGTTGGCTTTTTGCCGTCCTCGCCTTTTTCAGAAACGCATAAGCTCCGGCTTATTTTTTGCATCAATTCTTTTTCACAGCATTGTCCCAGCTCTTGAGTACAATAGTCACCTGTACTATCTCTCGTCTCGTTAATCGTGGAGTGACTCAAACGGGCACCAACAACATTTCCATTTTTCTCTGTCACGTGTAAAAGTAGCCTAGTGGTTCCTTCTTGTTCTATGGATTCTTTGAATCATATGTTCCTTCTGATTTTTCGTAAAGAAGTCGGACTAAGGAATCGCTGGTGTTCCTGCACAGCGCTTGATATTTGGAATGTCTCTTCAGTAACGGCTCTAGTTCATCGGTGGTCGCTGAAGTGCATTACTTGTCCGGTTCACCTTATTTTCGACATAATGGCGTGCAGAACGGCGTTAGGGCGGAATTTAGGGTCCTTCCTCTCATTTGCGAGATATGGGATACTAATAGGATCGACCTTTCAACTTCATGTTCAATAACGACATAAGATCCTTCGTGCTGCTTGCGTAGCGACCAGGTTTCTACTGTTGAGTAATAGTACAATGGATAATTATGCAGATCAGGAAAAACTTTCAAAAATGGTCAGTGACTCTTCCTTTCAACTGAAAGTTATCATGAGGTTTTATTTGCTCTATATCGTATCCGTTGTTGTGGAGTAGTATCTGTTTCAATGTCTGTTTTCGATTGAATCAAACCTCCACCACTTCTAGGCATTGTGATTGTTCAACTTAAGGAAGATGTGCACACATCAGTCGCTTCCACAACAAGTCGTATGAATGCCCCTTTCTCATCAACAGTGGTCGTTCACCTTTCATTCCTACGAAGAAAAGATAACATTTCTATTTATCTCATTTCATGGTCAAATTGTCAAGTGGTCTGGTAAGGGCTCTTGTACAGCCCGATTCACGTGTTTTGTCCTTGCAGACTCGTCACTCGGGCTGAACCCGTCGTCTTTTGATATTTTTATAGTCAGTTCTCTCGGGAGCTCTGCTCCCTTACAAAGATTATCGAAGACGAACGTTTTACACTTTATGTTAAGCGAAATTTTCACCTAACACAGAGTGTTTTTGCACCCGATCGTTGGCTGGTATTCTTATCATGTCATATCTTTTAATAAGGCCACTTATAAGGACCAGACCACTTAGATTAAAATTGTTGCAAAAAACACTCTGTGTTAGGTGAAAATTTCGCTTGACACAGAGTGTAAAACGTTCGTCATCGATAACTCTCTGTAAGGAAGCAGAGCTCCCAAGAGAACTGACTATAAAAATATCGAAAGACGACGGGTTCTGCCCGACTGACGAGTCTGCAAGGACGAAACACGTGTATCGGGCTTTACAAGAGCCCTTACCAGACCACATGGCAAGTTGGCTCAAATAATAATGAAAGTAATAAGAATTGTCTAGGCCAGACCAGAGCTACTTTTCTGTGGCAAAGCGCTCAGAAACGAAAAGCTTTATGAGCACATATTGAGAAAAAAACAGGAGGAACAGTAAACACAAAACACGACGGAACACAAATTCTAAAGGAAACGGATTAAAAGGCGCAGCTTGATCGTTACAATGGAATTCTTTCAACAAAAAGAAACTATAGGAGCGAAAATTGAAATACAACCACTTTTTAGCCTTGCTCATTGCTTAGTTAAACCATGGATGTCCAACTCCTAGTCGAAGTGCTTCTGATGGCGTACTACCAGTGGGATTTTAACAGCGCTGAAGAGTAAATGCAGACAAGATATAGCTTAGGAATATGGTTCACACAAAACGGAATTCGGCAAAAATAATGAAATTGCGAAAACAACCAACTACTGAGTATAACAAAGGAAATATTATTAACATCGTTTTGAGGAACTCTTAGTAGAACCTTAAAATGTGGCTAAACTGGTTGATTGGGGGTGGTGCGTTGCGCTCGTTGAGAAAGGTCTTAATTTCGTAAAAGAAGTGAGGTATCGATGGAGGTATCTTGTAAAACTTAGGAAACATCTTCATTTTTGGGTAAAGGCGAGTAACTGAAAACAGTGTTCTCCAATTTCGGACCAAAAACCGGAAAAGCAGGAGCAAGTTTCTTCCTCGTAAAATTTTCACAAGCTCTGAAAACAGTCTTCGATGTCTTTTTATGGCAAAAAGCTGAAGAAAGAAAAACAGAAGCAAACTCGATAATGGTTTGAGGAACTGGTGGCTGAGCAGCATTTATTATGATATGCTGGAGTTCCTATAAAAGATAACCCATTAGTGGTCATCGAGCGAGCCCCAAACATCCTCTCAACCTCAAACAAATTGAACTATAAGTGAAAAAGTTGGCAGAAAGTATGCAGTGAAAGCAATTTTGTATAAAGCGCTATATCATCTATTGTGGAAAAGAAAAATGAAATATGTCGTACCTTCTGTCCGTCATCCGTCTCAAGGCAACGCTGTATGTCGATGGGGCTCATATTTACATGTGTGAATAGTGCTCTAGGTATGCTGAAAAGCTCATAGCACTGCACAACATCTTGTTTGCTAATGTTAGGTCCAATCTCCCAGTCAGCATATATTACTGACATTCTAGAGAATACCTACGTTTCTAAGGGTCCAGTTGCACCGCCGAGAAAGTCGAAAATAAATTTCTGCATCTCCTCTATGTGTTGTGCAGTGAGTTGACCTGGGACGTATAAGAAGATTCTAGAAAAATGAGGAGACAACGTGACACCACTTATAAAACACAGCTATGAAAATGCACAAAGCTTTACAAAATAAGAGTTTCGAGTCATTTTTCTGCAAGAAATATGACACACACGACGATAAACAATGAATTTAATGCGAACCCTTCGAACTCATTGCATGAATCGACCTCGTTAGATTGAGATGTCTGTTGAGAACTAATAGCATCAGATCGCGTATCCACATTACACACATCCATATTCTACAAAACCATATTAAACGATACAAAAATGCTGAGTTATATGCAAAAGTTTGACGTGAGGCGGGACTCGAACTCGCATTACGTCGTCTCCGAAGGTGCGTGCTCAACCAGCTGCACTAGAAACGCCTGTTTTTGACACCGCTCTTTTTACGCTATAATTCATCCATCGGTCAGCAACCAAGTCAGCGCCTAGGCCGAGTGGTCGATATCGACAATGAACCGGCCACCGACAGATATTGCACATGTGTACGATCAAGCAGAATCCTTTTTGCTTAATCGCTTGAACCGGGTGTATATGTAGCATCAGAGCACGTCTAAAAGCGGTAATGTGGAAAGAATTGTGTTCGATCATACGTATTGAACTGATTCTTAACTGATACTATTTGCACATGATCTAGGCCGGTCATGCCAAGGATTATACCACAGTTTCGTTTCCATTACGACACTTTCGTTAAGTCAATCGTCACTTAATCAGGACAAATTAGTCAGCAGTATGGCCACCATCATAATCAACATTATGCAGTCATTTGCTGGGCAAAGACTGAATGTCTTGCACTTAGAAAGTATGAAGTTGACCAACAAAAAGGTCGTTGAAGTTGCTTCTAAGTTGGTCGTAGCTCCTGAATTTTTTCTCCCGTAGATGATGCTCCAAGGTGTGCGGAAGAGATGGTAATGCGATGAGGCGATAACACAGCTATAATGTGGATGTGGCCCATTTTCTCTAAAGTGTGACTAATGGGCTTTGAAATATGAGGTCGATTAGGGCAATTTGAGTCGTTTTGATGCTTCTCTCATGGTGGCGCGGCCAATTCTTGTAGATGTTCCCGTGGAAATCGGTACTAACTTTCAGTTTGCTCTTTAGCAGCTCCTACAAAAACATGCCTCTTTATTCCTGAGAAACCGGGAGTCTACGTAACCAGCACGGTCGTAGCTGGTCAGTGTATAAAATATCTATAGAAACTTCACTTTGCAGTGACCCATCTCATTTAGATGGCGAATGTGGTGCTACTGGAGTGTGGAGGCTACTACTGGAGAGCGTTACTCGCTAAATTAAAGGAGCTCTCCAAAATATCACAGCTTTCGGAATTAAACCGATTAGAAAGTCAAAAAACAACTAATTAAAACAATAAGGCGAAGTGAGTTATAAAGCAATGCAATACATTTGTATTTTTGTCGTCTTAATAGTAATGCTGACAACACGATCATTGAAGACCAAAAAAACGTTCATCATCAAAAATGTTCAATATCGCTTTTCATCGTTGCTCATACACTTGAGGGCGCTTGTTTGACAATCTGGCGATTTTTTAGTGAGCCAAAAAATTGAGCAACGCACCTGTGAAATGAGCTCGTCAGCGTTCTTTCTTCGAAGTGATGACGAATCCGACATTACCTTGAGTGCAGACCGAAAAGTTTGACAACCTGTCCGCCCACACCTTCAACAAGTCACAAATCTACGTGATTTACGAGAACGTTATCAAAAACACTATAACCAGGTAGAACATGAACTGCGGGTACCTATACGACACATATTCCCGTATTTCTCCCCTGTATTTCATTTTGCGAATAAGCGGCCTCATTGTAAAACCACAACGGTGGCATTCTACTCGTTTTTCTGTCTGCCATTCTTCACGTGATACCATGTGACCTTTAAGTTTCGGCGTTACCTAAAACGACACTTCTTTTCTAATGAATGTTATTGAAAGCTTTGAGACTCAGAAGATACAAACCATATGTAGTTGCCGAATGTGAAGGTTCTTCAGATGGCACCAAATGACCTGAGGTTTCAACGTCACCCAGAATTTCATTTCTCTTCTAGAATGTTACCGGAGATACTAAGACTCAGGAGATACAAACTATCCGTAACTGTCGAGTTGGAAGGCGCCAAAGGCGATGGAGTATGAGGACTACGTGTGTGAAAAGAAGATTGCCGGCTTGTACATCCAGGCGAGCTACTCAATGATCTTTCCTTACCAAACAATCACGGCTAAAGTCAAAAAGGTGAAATATTCCGTGAGCACGTCCTCAAAATAGACTCACCAATGCCTTTTCTTTCGACTTCACTGCGGCTAAAGCCTTGGAAAGTGAAGGATTCAGCTCATCAAGAGTTTGATCCTTGTTCATCGAGTGACTGGTGAGAGTGCGTGACCCTTGGATCCGAAAGGTTCTTGCAGGTATCCTGCGTGGGTAATTCGTATTCGTAATGTCATCTGCAACAGGAGTCGAACTGTACAGTAATTCCTGCTCGCACAGCTTTTCACTATTCCTTTTCCTACTCTATGTGATTAATAAACTTAGCCTGAGCTGGAATTACAATCATCTATTACTGTTCTCTTGAAAATCGTTTTCTCTATTTTTTAGAAAGAAAAAGATACGAAGGGTTCCATCCAGCAATGGGGGACGAGAATACAGGTGATCACTCTCTGGCATAGAACTTGTGGGAGCACATGTAGGCAACTTCGACTGTTCTGACTTTGCTTCTGCAAGCTGCTCTGCGGAGTTGTGAAATTCAAATCGGTCCATTGTTCCATCTATAGACTAAAAATATTTTGACAATATTTCGGTAATAGAAAATTCATAATGATTTTCAAAAATCACTCTTGTTAACTCGCCCAATGCTTTTTTACTGCTACGTTGTGTAAAACGTTCGTGTCGTTTTGTTTCTTTATTGCGATTTTTTCAATAAAATTACTTGATTTTGTGATTGTTCAATTGTCCATTTTCCTACGTATATTCTGGTTAACGTATAACTTGTGCGTGCTCACTCTAAAATAGACCTAAATTATCAAAATTAATGAAACTTGAGACGATCATACGGTTATTGAAATTACGGTTAAAAAGTGGTTTGAAAAGTTTGAAACTGGAGAGAACAGAGTGGTTTATCATTCGCGCTCAGGCCGTCCACAGAATGTCTAATTACTCTTTCGAGTCGCTTCACTAGGTAAACAAGCGGCCCAATATGCGAAATTCGATATTGTTTCTTAACCTACACAACAGTGAAACTGCCTTTCAGAAAATAAGCACAGCGTTGGAAACATTTAAACTTGCGTAAGCGAATGATTACTGATAGTGTAGAAAAAGAGCTCAGTCCGGTGAGGTATGAAGCGCAAAAGTTTTGTTTCTCCCAAAACGTTATCAAAAGAGCTTTGTGAAAAAGCAAACACATTTTCGAGTTATTCGAGATTTGTGCTAGCTAAAGAGTACTAACACTCGAAGGAAGGAGTTTTGTTCAGCGAAATATAAGCGTTACAAGGAAGAAAATGCGTGGTCGCGTCAAACATAATGTTGTTTTGGATTTTATAGAGTTATAAAAGAGTGTTTTGCAGAAGCGGCCACGTAACGGTGTGGCCATAAATTTTGAGATTTCAAAAATTATTAACCTTTCTGTGAAAATTTATGCACAGCGAGTGAGGTCGAATATTCATTCATCTTCCTATGACCGACTCTATATCTTAGAACACGTATAGATGGAATGTTTATCAAAATGTTTTAGCGCAATTTAACTGTTCCAAAATTAGTAACTTCCTTACAAAAATCATATTCAACGGCACCAACTTTTCCACACAATATATTAGTATCTCTTATTTACCTGTTATTGTAATACAGAAACATTAAAGCCAGTGAACAATCATTTTATTACAAGCAAACGCTCATGTGAAGGAAGTTAAAAGTTTGATTTCAACTGAACTTTGACATGTCCCTAGAAAATACCTTACAAAGTGTCCTTTTTTCTAAAGAAATCCTTTGCAAGGTTGATGCTTTTCCTTGCAAGCTGGGTGGATTACTTTTCAGCGATTGTTTGAAATTGAGCGACATACCATGTCAAACAAAATTCGTCACTCAATTTTCACTTCTTATATGTAGTAAAAAATCTAACGAAAAAATCAGTTGAAATGTACACTTAATATTTGAAACTTACCGGTGAAGTATATGTGTGTTTGATGGAGAAAAGTTTTCCGGACTTCTTCGTTTCCGTTAAATATTTTCGTGCAGTTTCATTTAGAACACCTATATATTTATTTTAAGAGGAACTGTTGTGAGAGCAAAAGCGATTGTTAATGCTACACGAGTATCGTTTGAGTTCAAGTGCTGCTATGGCAAGCAACGATACTCGTGCTGCATCAGCAATCGTTTTTCTCTAGGGACAATTCCATCCTGGAACAATTCATTAGTTTTACATATCAAATTAACCGCAAAATACTGCCCTAAAGAACTGTGAAAGAAGAAACTCAAATGCTTAGAAGATAAACAGCAAAAACGAAAAATTCAGAAATTTCTTTTCAATCCAGAAGGAGAGTCTAGTTATCTGTTGTTACATAGAATAATAAACGAATTTTACTAAAACTAAATGAACGAATCTGAGATAAGTTGCCACAGCAATTGTTAAGTTTAGACCCTCTCCCTTTATGATCATACGTAAACTCTAGCAGTTTATACGCCAGGACTCAAGATAGCGAGAAACCATTGAGGCCATCTGGATGAACCGCAAGAGTCCAAGAATGAACTGAAGAAGAGGGTGTCTGAACATAGTTGCCGACCGGGCACCTTCCTAAGATGTGTTTTTTTTTATTTAGTCAAAGATCATTTTTCATTATTGTAAGAAACGCCGGCAAACTCTCCTATACGGGAAGAGTTGAACGGTGAGTTACATGTAACTGAAGGAAATTGGCTTTTTTATTGAATTTTCACCAAATGTAAGAAGTATTGAGCAAATAACTGGACATAAATAGCTATAGACCACCTTCCAGGCTTTGAGGAAGGAGTGTTCGCCGACGTAAGCCACCGAATTTGAAAGGAAAGATACAGACCTCGCCCAAATTTTATTCAGAGAAAGGGCTCACATGAAGCTCCTGCTTGGCTAGGCTCAAGGTTAATCAAGTAAAATATATACAAACCAACCATATATGCTGGTACAGCCGTAAATGTGTCAGCAGCTGGCATTTTATGGTGACCGTCGAAAAGTGGGACAGCCTTGTCATCACCCATCGGCAGACTGTATGTTAAATTGATCCCTCGAGAGAAAGTGACTTTACTTGTAGATTAAGAAAGCCTGAAGGTGAGCAAATGGACAGGAAAAGACAAATTCTTTTAGGGAAAACTACTGTAGACGAGTCTTAATCGAAAAACCAAAACCTCAACAAACAGATACCATAACCGAAATGCTTTAGCGATGAGCAAAAATCAAAGCGATCGGTCTATGGAGGCAAGAGTGGAGTGGAACTAGGAAGGCTTTGCGCTGTCCGCAAGCTCACTAACGAAATTGGCGGAATTGGCGGGCTTGGCACATCGGAGGTCTCTGCCAGGGTGGCCAGTGATCCACGGCGCTACCCGACGCGAGGCGGTCCCCAGCACTATCCGGCAATCAATGAGGTCGCCCTAGGTAGCTGTCCAGGCCGACTACCCTCGAGATTGCAAGAAGATGTGTTTCACCAGTACGACGTTTAAGAAGAAGACAAATATTGAATCAGGCGATGAACGCGAGCTGATGATTCGAATGGTAGAAGTACTGCGATTTACACATTAAAAAAAAAACTGTCACTTTCCCGTAAAAAAGGGCCATTTCGTACCCTTATAAAAAACGAATTTCTCGGTCTTTTCCCATGTCTAACCACTGATAGAACAGATCAGAAAAATTTGAATGGTAAATTCTTTTTTGAAAAGCATTCTTTTTGCCTTGAAAGAAGAAGAATAGGATTTCGTTCCTCAATGAAAGATTTCTAGCTGACCAAAGCTTTTCATTCGGAGTTTCATTAACCAGTCGAGAGATCAAATCTCAGGTATGCCAATGACTTATTTGCTTTTCATAACGGACCTGGTATTACGATGTAGCAGCCAAAAGTAAATTAAGTTTCACGAAAATGGATCACTCCAACTATCCTCTCTTCACTTCAGTCCATTGGGAAAAAGTATTTTTTGACCTTTTCTAATATTCAAAAATTCGACCGACAGTTCAAACCAAATGAATTTTAATGGTGTGTTTCATTTTCAAAAAGGCCTTGTTTTTGCACTGAAAGAGTAAAAACAATAATTTGTACTTGTGCTGAGATTTCTCGCTGAACAAAGCGTTTCCCCCTATAATCTTGAAAACGAAACGACAGACCAAATCTCAAGTATTCCATTAGTGCTTTTGGTTTTTTGAACAAGATTCTTAGTGCTTCGTACAACCAAAAAAAAACTCAGTTTCATACTTGGTCCTTTTTTCCAGTTTTGCAAAGCTCAATCTTCTTTTGGCTGTTACAGCGTGGTGCGAAGTCGATATTAAAAACCAAATAGATTATTGGATTGTCTGAAATCTAATATATCGATATATTATCAGAACAAAAAAAAATTTGGTTAGCGACATATCTTTGAATGAGGAAGAAAAAATCACTTTTGCTCTTTTTGCGCAATAAAGAGGCCTTTTCGGAGATAAAATACACCACCAAAACTCTTATGATCTGAACTATCGAATGTTTACTTGAACTCATTAAGAAGGCCTTTGAATATGAGATATATCATTGAAATTTCTTTGATTTATCAATTGGATGATTGTTTAGTCGTCTAAAAGAAGCTCAAAATAAGGTTTTTTTTGAAGGGTCGAAATGCAGCTTGGCTAACGGAAAAGTACAGAAACACTTATATGGATTAAATGAAGAGATAAAAAGTGTACAAATTATATCAGGTGATGTACAGCCATATGGACCAACGAACCCTTGATTACAAAACTAATAACACCTCCGCAACATTCTCCACATGCTGTCATACGAGAAAGAATAGAATTTTGAATTGACAAGATGTTTTTAACTAAGGAATTGGGCACAGCAATTTCAGGCGATAATCTGAACTTACAACAAGAGGTGATGTAGTCCATAAAGCTGAAGCGCAACGAATAAAGTAGATATAAAAGAGTGAAAAGAGTAGAAAATCAATAAATGTAAGAAGGTTTCCTGAGCTACCAAAAGAGTAAAATAACACTTTTTATAGTCAACGACAGGGAAGCTGTGTGCAAGTGGTTGGGATGCTCGTAGTGGCGCGCGTGGAGCAGTTCCACCTCTAACATTCTTCGGCAGCCAAGAACAACTCCTTATTGAAAACAACAGCCAGGGTGTCCTCCACCTTGCAAGAAGATTTGCTCGAGCAGTAATCTATGCTATTTAAGAAGAAGAAGGAAAACGATTCGATTGCTTGAAGTACTGAGACTCACATCATTAAAATTGTGATGAAGGGTCGTGTGAATTAACAAATATAACCAACACGGCCAGTAATAAGGATGATATGAAATAATCTTCGAAATAAACTATTAAACCTGAAGGAGACTTCAGCAAAACGAAGCTTCTGTACCACATATTGGATTAATGAGAATAATGCGAGGCTGTCGTTTACTCCAATAGTAGTACACCTGACGTATGCGTAGCTCTGCCGACGAGGAGCAAAACACAGATATGTTGAAGATATTTCTTCCTTCCACAGGGCTATCAAAACAGCTTTTCCAAAAAGCAAACAAATGTTTAACTTCTTCGACACTTGTGCTATCGAAGGAGTACTAGCACTCGAAAGAAGGAGATTTGTCCAGCGAAATATAAGCGAGATGTGAAAATGAAAAAGCGCGGTTGCATGGAACAACTTTATTTTGAATTTCACATCTTTACAAAAGGATGCTTTGAACAACCGGCTACATAATGCTTTAGCCACAGATTTGCGCTTTACAATGCTCACTATTACTTCGACGGATAACTCTTGTACAGCGAATATGGTCGAATATTCAATTGCTCCTTTATAACCGAGAAGTGCCCTGCATCTTAAAGCAGCCACGATCAAGATATATATGAAAAGCTTTCAAGGAAATGCCAATTTAAAGGTAACAACATCACGAAAATCATATTAAAAAACCAAAACAGTGCAAACGTCTTACAAACCTAACAACATCTGATACTCCAACTGTCACTGTGATGTGAAAACATTAAAACGTGTCAACATTCGTCTTATAAGAATGCAAACGCTCATGACGAAAGAAATCTGAAAGTTCGACTGTAAGTAAACTGCGACATGTCCTCGGAAAATACCTTACAATCTGCCCTTTGCTTAGAAGAAAATTGCACATAGTTAGTACTTCTCCTTTTAACCTCGATGGCTTACGATTCGAAGATTTCGCCTCCTTCAAAGTCTAAGAGACATCCCATGCCAAACCACATTCGGCACGCGATCTGTACTGCCTATATTTGGTGACAATCCAATGGAAGAAACAATCCAAATGTCCACTTGCCACATAAAATTCATCTTTGAACTACCTGTACAGGAGAGTTTGCCTGCATGTCTATACATACAATGAAAACTAAACCTTTTTCAGAATAAAGAGAACAGATTTAAGTAAGATTATCAGCCAGTTGTTATGCTCAAACACCCTTTTCTTCAGTTTATTCTTGGACTCTTGCCGTTCGCCCAAAAGGCCTTAATGGTTTCTTGCAGCCTCGCGACTTTCTGTATAAACTGCAGGCGCCGGCTAATGAATGGAAAGGGAGAGAATCTGAACATAACAAATGCTGTGGTAGCTTATCTCAGATTTGTTTTTGAACTTCAGTACAATTCAGTTTCATTGTATGTAACAACACATCGCTGAACTCTTTTACTGGATTGGCTAGAAATTCACGGACTTTCTCGTGTTCTGCTGATTAATCTTCATGTATTTTACGCAGCTGCTTTTACCGGAGAGCACCTTCTTGAGGTTACTTTGACATGTAAAACTTATACATATGCTATCAGATGGTAATGCTCCAAGACCAAAAACTACTGTTGATGCTACACAGGTTTCGTTAAGACTCAAGTGCTGCTTTGGCATGCAAGGATACTCGTTTACTTCATCAACAATCGTTTTTACTCTCGGGATAGATTCATCTTAAAACATATGCATAAGTTTTCTATGTGAAAATAACCGCAAAAAGCTGCTCTAAACAGATTCTACTGAAATAAATAGAAAACAGATTATGATAACATTCCCTTCGAGGGTTTTCTTAAGACCACAGCTCAATTTACAATATGCCAAATAATCACTTTTGAGCCACGCATGTCGTGTGGATTGTTAAAATGGGCTGACTTACAGAGTCCGATACACGTGTTTCGACCTTGCTGTCTCGCCAGCCGGGCAGTTACCCTTTCTCGTCTTTTGCCAATCCTGTGTATGCTCCAGTCCTCACGTCACCGAACACAGAGTGTTGTTCACTAGAGCGGCTCAAAAATGATTATTCGGCGTATTAGTATCTGACCTGTGGTCTTAAGAAAACACTTGCAACAGAAGATAATGTATATTAAATATAATAGCCAAGAGCAATCGAGTGTACAACATTCTGTGTTTGGTGATAATTTCACTGGACATAGAGTGTAAAACGTTTGTCGTCGCAACTCTTAGCGGGGGACTGGAGCATCCACAGAGATTAGCTAAAGACGAGAAAGGGTAGTTGCTTCGACTAACGAGAGCGCAAGGTCGAAACTTGCGCATCAAACTCTATAAGTCAGCCCATCTTAGCAGGCCACATGACATGTGTGGCTCGAAAATGATAATTTGGCATATCAAAATCTGTGATAAGTTGCCAGGCATTTGTTAAGTTAGACACTATTCCTTTCTATTCATTCGAGGACTTTGTAATTTATGCAGAAAGTCTCATGGCAGCGAGAAACCATTCAGGCCTTTCGGATGAACCGCAAGAGACCAAGAATGAGTTGAAGAAAAGTGTGTCTGAACATAACAATCGACCGAGCACCTTCTTAGGCCTGTTTTTTAGTTTGAATGGCTATCACTATGAGTGAAAACACGGTACAGCCGTAAAAGTGCCGGCAGATGGCGTATGATGGCGATCGCCCAAAAACGGGGAAGGCTGGTCATTACTCATTCCAAGTTTGTATGTTGAAACGACCTCTTCAAAGAAAATAACTCAACTGCTTGAAGAAAGTTCAAAGGTGAGCAAATGGACAGCAAAAGACAATCCTTTAAGGATGAACTACAGTAGACAAGTCATGATGAAAAACCAAGACCTCAGCAAGCTAATATAACACCGAAATGCATTAGCCATATGCAAAAATCAAAGTAAACAGTCTATGGAGGTGAAAATGGAGAGTAACTAGGATGGGTTTGATCTATCAGCAACCCCACTAAGGAAGAGATTTGATATCGGCGGAAATGGCAGGACAGGCGCTGCGGCGGTATATTGTCGGGTGGCCAGTGAGCCACAGCTCCATCCGACGTGAGCCGGTTCCTAGCACTATCCGGTAATCAATACCGGTCACCTGACGGAATGGCCCACGCCAGCTGTCCTTGAGATTCAAACATTATGTGTTTTACCAGTACGACGTTTGCGAAGAAGAGCAAATATTGAGTCAAGCGATGAACGCGAGCAGATGATTTGAATGGTAGAAGTAGTGCGATTTGCACAGTAAGACGTAATGGCTAGACGGATTGAATAAAGTCGTAAAAAATGTTCAATTAGTATTAGGTGATGTATAGGTATATGGGCAGCTAAACACTCAGTTACAAAACCAAAAATAGCTCCGCAGCAATCTCCACATGTAGACGAAGAGGAAGAGTAGAAATTTATTCGCAGATTGTTAAGATGTTGCTCACTGAGAAAATATGAACACCCACTGAGAGCAATGATTTGAATTTGCAGAAAGAGGTAATGTGCTTCATAAAACAAAAGATCACTGGATAAAATTGATATACCTAAGAGATTTGAGTGGTGAGCAAAAATACGACCTCAGACGTCGGCGAACCCTTGTTTTATCCATGCTGGGGCGCGTGCTATTACTACATCACCGAGATACATTCGCTCCACCACTCATTTTCAATATCTCTATAATAGCTGTACAGGAATGAAAGGTGGCGGAAATGTGCCTCAGTGGTGCAGTGATAACGCGCGTCCTCGGTATGTATGAAACGTTGGTTCAACTCCCGGCTGAGGTCGTATTTTTGCTCACCACTAAACTCTCTTAACTATACATGAAATATCATGAAACGGTCTTAATGAGTTGGCTGAATGAACAGAAAAGATAAAATGTTAATGATAGCAGGTCTGGGCCGTTTCGTAGGGCGACCGCTATTGATTACCGGATAGCAGTGGGAACCGGCTCGCACCAGGTCGCGCCGTGAGTCACTGGCCACCAGGCCACAGACGGCGGCCGTGGCAGTTCCGCCACTTACATCAAATTCAAATCTCTCCGTTGGTGGTCTTGCCAGTGAGGCCAACCTTTCCTATTTTCTCTCCATTTTCATCTCAATAGACTGGTTCCTTCATCTTTTTCTCACCGCAAATACACTTCGGTGTTATCTCCAGTTTCCTGAGGCCTTGGTACTTTAGTTATGACTTGTTTGTGCTAGTCTGACTGAAAGGATTTTGTCTCTCGCAGTCCATTTGCTCACCTTCAGGCTCTTTTTCCCCAACAACTGAAGTTTTTTTTGAAGCAATGATTTCAATATATAAGCTTGGATTGGTTGATGACGATGGCATTTTTCGACCACCGCCAATAAGCGCCATTTGGCGAGACCTCTACGGCTGTACCGGAACATATAGTTGGTTTGTACAAATTCTGCTGTATTTAACCTTTATTATGATCAAACAGGAGCTCATGTGAGTCTCATCATATAGCACTTGCCCGTAACCGGTATTTCTCCTTTCAAATTCGGTGGCTTCCGTTTCAGCGACTGAGTTTTCCTCAATGTCTTGAAGACGTTCTCTATCAAACTATGCTCACTTATTTTCTTGACACTTCCTAAATTTGGTGCGAATCTAACATAAAACCAATACCAATCGATTACATATAACCTACCCTATACCTCTACCTGCATGGAAGAGCCTACAGACGTGTTTTCGACATAATGAAAAATGAGTCTTATTTTGAAAAAAAAGAACGGACATAAGTAAGGTGCTTGATCAGCTGTTATGTTCACACACCCTTTTTTTCAAGTCGTTCTTGAATTGCTGCGGTTCACCCAGGAGCCCTCAATGGTTTTCCTCTCCCTTGAGACTTTCTGTATAAACTGAAAGAGTCCACGAATGAATAGAAAAGAGGAGTGTCTGATTATAACACTCGGATTTGTCTTTTTAGTTTCAGTAGGATTCATCAATGTATTTGACAACATATCGCAACACTTATTGCAACAAACTACAGCAACACATGCTCTCTTAGTGGATTGGCAAACAATTTACCGAACTTTTTCATTTTGGCTGATTGATATTCTTGCACTGAAAGTTTCTGTTTTGCTGTTGCTTAAAGCATCTTTTTAAGGTTATTTTGATATACGACATTTATGCTATGTTTCAAGGTGAATCTGTCCCGAGAGCAAAAACGATTGCTACACGAGTGTCGTTGCATGTCAAAACAGCACTCAAAGATAAACGATATCGTGTAGTATCAGCAAGCGTTTTTGCTCTCGGGACCGCTCTATTCAATAACATAAAACATATCTTATACATATCTCATACATAATTAAATAGAAGTAAATAAATATGGTTATCAATTAGGACGGTAAAAATTATCTTCGAAGTAAACAACTCAACCTTGCCAGAGACTTCAACAAAACGAAACATCTGTATATCAAACTGATGAGAATAATGCAAGGCGCTTGTCCGCTTCAGTGGTGGTACAGTTAATTCATACGTGGAAGGCTCACGCCGAACATCATCTACGCTGTAATTGAAATGCAATTTTTTATCTTATCAGCAAATTGAGACATCTTGCTTCGTGTCACTGCTGCTCTGTTTGCATCCCGTTTTCAGTGAAAGTATCTCGCTCCCGAGGTTTTTAGCAGCCTACTGATCAAAAGTCTATTTTACATCTCTGATTGAACTTCAGTGAAGGAAATGTAGAATTCTTCTCAGTTTACAATGTTTTAAAGTGCTTAGATGCATCGTTATTGCAAATAAAACTGAGGATTCGGTACCTTTTCCTATCTGCACCCATATTTGAAAACGTATTTTCCACTAATATTTGGCAATTTGGTGACCATTTGATAGCTTGAATCTCAAGAAATTGAACAGTTCACTTGATTACCGAAATGAAGCTCATTTTGTGCTGTAAATAGCAAAACTAAATTTAATTTCACACTCAAGTACTTTTCGCAAGATTGAGATTTTCTTTCACACTTTCATTAATCATTCGTTAGCGCATTCTCGATAATTCAATGGCGTACTTGATTTTGAAAAAGACTTCGAAATGTGCTGCAGCAGCCAAAAAAAGGTTGAGTTTTAAACTCAGCGCGCATTTTTTTCTTCGGTATGTGAATGCAATATGGATGACAATGTGCATTCTCTTATTCTCAGCTTTTGATATCGGGACATCTCATTTTTTCTGTTCATTTACTCATTCATCGAAAACGTCGATTATGCGATAGTGCCTTCTATCTTTATTATATGTGATTTTTCGTTATAAATCAAACAAAATTGTCTGCTCCAAGGACTGATCATTATATTTCAAGCATTCTTTACTGTGTTAACAAATGTTACTTCAGTTTCAGCGTCTCGGCTTCACAATGGGAAGTGACCTTTTAAGTCTTTTTATACGCAGAATCATTTCTTTGCTTACATCTATTACCCAAGTCTTCTTATTTGGCCGTGGGTTCGACTAATGAGGATCCTTGTTTCTCTTCTTCTGATGTCACTGAATGCTGATCAGTAGATTACCACACGTATCAGAATCATTATGAAGAAGGCAAGTATCACATAGAGCGAGTGAACGTAGTGAAATACTTCTGGAGCACTTCTCCTTGCAATCTCGAGGACAGCCGGCCTGGGTCGTTTTGTATGGCTACCGCTATTGATTGCCGGATGGTGCTGGGGACCGGCTCGCGTTGGGGGACGCCGTGACTCCCTGGCCACCCGGCCGCGGACCTCGGCCTTGCCAAACCCGCCTATCTCAAATCTCATCGTTGGCGGCCTCGCGGGTAGCGCAAACCCTTCCGAGCTCCTCTCTATTCTCACCTCCATAGACCGTTTCCTTTAATTTTTTCTCATCGCAAATGCATTTCGGTGTTATCACCAGTTTCTTTAGGTCTCGGTTTTTCAATTACGACTTGTTTACAGTAGTGCCCGTTGAGGAAATTTGCCTTATGTTGTCCATTCGATCACCTTCAGGCTCTTTTTCTTACAACAACTGGAATCATTTTTTGAATAGATCAATTCAACATATAAATCTCCAATAAAAGGCAACGAGCTCTTTCCATTTTTCAGCGCTCGAAAACATGCCACCTGACGACACCTTTGCGGTTGCACCAAAATATACGGTTAGTTTGTACAAATTTCGTTAGTTCTAACCTTCATCCTAGTCAAACAGGAGGTTCTGAATAAAATTTGTACGAGATCGGTGTTTTTCCTTTCAATTTCGGTGGATTACATTTCGCTTATTAGGCCTTCCTTGAGGCCTAAAAGGCGTTCTATACCTTACATGTTATAATCTACTCATTAGTTCTTAAATTTGATGACAATCTAATAAAAAATCAATATTTATCGATTACATGTAACCCACCTATCAACTTTACCCGTATAGGGTGGTTTGCCAATGTGCTTTTTACACAATACCTATTTGAAATAGAAAAACAGATCTAGATAAGGTTCCTAGTCAATTGGTATCTTTAGACACCCTCCACTACGATTTATTCGTGGAATCTTGCAGTTCATCCATAAGGCCTCAATGGTTTCTCGCTGTCTCGAGACCTTGTGGATAAGCTGCAAGAGTCCGCGAATAAGTGGAAAGGGGGAGGTCTGAACAGAACAAATGCTGTGGAATTCTTATCGCACAGTTGTTTATTAGTTTTAGCAAGATTCATTTTTCATTGTACGTAATAACACATCACTAAACTCTTTTACTGAATTGATAGGAAATTTCCTCAGAATTTCCCGTCTTTGCTGATTTTTATCCCTTTGAGATTCTGTTTTTACTGGTGTTCAAAGCCGCATCATGCGATTGTTTCGACATACGATACATACTCTTTTGTTTCAAGGTGGGCTTGTCCTGAAATTAAGAACGATTCTTGACTCTTCACAAGTGCCGTTGGATGGTAAAATAGCACTTGAACTTGAACGATACTAGTGTAGTGTAAAAATTCGTTGTTACTCTAGGGGCAGTTCTGTCTCAAAACATATGTATAAGTTTCATATGTCAAAAGAACCGCAAGAAGCTGCCTTAGACAAGGGTAAAAAAATCAAACATATGAAAAATAATGTACGAAAACGAATGAGTTAGGAAAGCTACTTTCCAGTCCAGCAAGAGAGTTTTACCGATGTGTTCTCACAAACAATGAAAAATGAATATTACTGAAACTAAAAAACAGATCTAAGATATGGTGCCACAGCATTTTTTGTGTTCAGGCACTCTCCCTTTCTACTCATTCGTGGACTTCTGTAGTTTATATAAAGATCACTGAGGAGTTCTGAATGAACCGCAGGAGTCCAGGAATAAATACAAGAGGATTGTACATGGATTTAACAACTGATGAGAGCCCTTACTGAGAGTTCTATTGTGAAAAATGTTCATTTTCTCATTGTGTGTAAAAAGGCATCTGCAACTCTATACAAGTAGTTCAACGGTGAATTTTATGTGCTGAGTGGACATTTGGATTGCTTTTCATTAAATTGTTACCAAATATAAGGAGCACAGATCGAGTGACGAATCTGGTTTGGCATGGTACGTCAATTATACTCTGCGAAAGGCGATGTCGCCAAAAAGTAAGCCACCGAATTTGAAAGGTGACATATAATTTTATTTGATTTTGCAACTAAATTGCATGACTTTGTGCCGTCAATTGGCATGTTCTTGCGAACATAAATATATCCCACCTTTCGAGTTTTCTCTTAATACTACGCTCAAATCATTGATTTCTTACAACTATTCTTTGAGCTAGCATGTCATGTGGTCTGTTATGGGCTCCTCTACAGCCCGATACACGTGTTTCGGCCATGAAGCCTTGTCAACGGGGCCGACTCGTCGTTTTTAGTCAATCCTCTCGAGTGCCCCTACATCCCCTTCAAAGCGTTAGGCGACGACGAACAATATACACAGTTGCCGTCGGGTGAAATAAATCACTAGAGCGACGGTGCCTTACACTCTATTGCTCTTGGCTGGTCATCCTGAAATATTGTACTGTTTGTTTCGACTTGAGTTCTGTTTCTGAAGCACGTGCACCGCGCTGTATAAGAGCCCACTATCACAACATGGCATTCCGGCCCAAATAATAATTATGAGATATCGATGATCAATCAGACTTCACTTTATTTGACCGTTTCTTGCGGTGGTATGATGTCATAATATACTCAATGATGTAGAGTGGTTTGCAAAAACTTTTTGCATCAGATGGGTTTCGAACCCCAATTTCCATCCTATCCGTGGACGCGCGCTGAACCGTTGCATTACCAATGCCCCTTTTGACACTACTCTTTCTGCGCTGCAACGCTTTATCCGCCAACAGCCAGCCATTGGATAGGGTAAAATAAAATTGCGAATCCCATCTGACCAAAAAGTTTTTGTGTCGGAACTTGTGCGTGGTTCAAGAAAACACTCAAAAACAAACGATGTAATATTTCATAAATACCAACCATGAGCATTAGAGAGTAAAACATTGCCGATCTAGTGATTTATTTCACTTGCCGGCAATTGTGTAAGTCGTTCGCCGTCGTCTTCTCTCTATAAGAGGATTTTGCCCCGAGAGGATAGGTTAAACACGAAGGGCATGGCCAACTGGCGAGGCTGTAAAGCGTAAACACGTGTATCTTTTTGTACAAGAGTCCATTTACAGACCACATGACATGTTGGCTCAAATAATAATTGTGGGATATTCTTGCGAACACCTTGCTATACAACTTGCCTGTACTTGTTATCAGATCTAGATCTGTCTTGGGAACAAATATGCTTGCTATTCACGCGTAAATGGCGCATAGGGGAAAATGCTAATGAAGCTATCAAATGAACACTAAACCGTTAGAAAAAAGCAAAGTATGTGTTTATTCGAGGGGTCGAAATTGGGTAGGGAATAGAACCAAATGATCAAAGACTACAAGCAACTCAAAAGTGAACTCACTGACTTCTTCGTTGACCAACCTCATACCTTGTAGGATGAAGACATCTAGTCTTTCATCAGCAAATGGTAGCACATCATTGATCATGATGGTTTTATACTGCTGACTAACCGACTTCTTTGATGAAATGACAACTGATTTAGCAGAAGTGCCGATATGCAAAAGAAATTATTGGACAACAAAATCACTGTCGTGATAGGTTTATGTGCATGTGTACATAATGTCAATCACATTAATATGGTTTTTTAGGATCATGATGAAGGTTATTTGGATGCGCTTTCCGATGCTATTAGATCTCGGCAGACATCACAATCTGACCTGGTCAATCCCTGCGGTGGATATGAAGGGTTTGTAGAAAAAACATTGTTTGTCGTTATGTGTGTGACACATTTTTGAGGAAAAATATTTCATAAACCTTATTCTGCAAACGCTTAAGCATTTTCACAGCTGTACTTTATCAATGGTGTCACATTGTCTCTCTATGTTTTCCAGGACACTGTTTTACGTCCCAGGCCATATTAGCCCACAACAAATGGAGGCGATGCTAGTGTTCATGTTTGAACTTTTCGGCGGTGCTACTGGACCTCTATATACGTAGGTTTCTCCTAGAGTGGCAGTAATATATGTCGACTCAGAGGCTGGACTTAACTTCAGGCAGTAGAATTGCGTATAGAACTATGAGCTTTTCAGCATGCGTAGACCACTAGTCGCACATGTTAATATGAGCCTCCTGGACATGGAGCGTTGTCTCAGAACGTATGAGGGACAGAAGGTTTGAGACATTTCATATTTCTATCTCACGCTAGTTGAAATTGCTGCTAATAGCATGATTACCATCACTGTATATCTTGTGCTAATCTTTTTCTTCAATGTTCTACTGGTTTGGGATTGAGAGGATGTTTGGAGCTTGTTTGCCAGCCAGTACTGCACTCTTCTTTACAGAAACTCCTGCGTATACTAAGAAGTGCTCCTCAGCCACCGATACCTCAATGCATCATCGAGTTAGTATCTGCAGATTTTTATTACTCTCACTTTTTTAAGTTAGACATTAAAGAGTTGTTTTCAGGGCTTGTGAAAATCTTGCGAGCACAAATAGAACTCAGCTAGCGAATGAGAATCTTTCTCCCACCTGTTCGGTTTCTAGTTCACAATTGGAGAACACTGATCCAACTCATTTGCTTTCGCCCCTATCTCAAGGTGTTTTTCAAGTCCTTCAGATCATCGCAAGTCTTCTTTCAAATTTTCCTCATAATCAAAGCATTTCTTAACTAATGCAGAACACCACTTATAGGCAATTTTTGTGGTCACATATTGAGCCGGTAGCGACTGTCCAGCCTGTTACCCATCATTATAATAGTGAACGTTTTCTGACTATTAGACTGTACAGATTATATAAAATTAACAAGGTGTTCCTTTGGAAATAATATAGCCTTGTAAGCTCTACGGATGGGCTGAAATCAGTGTAAGGGAGAGGGTGAGCAAAAGAAAGAAAGAAAGCGGTGGCTATTGACGACTATTTTTCGGTGTTCAGATGAACTTTCGACGCGTATCAAAAGGGCGAACGTAGAATACAGTTTAAAGGATCCGTCTGAATTCTTCTCCGTTTCGAGTGGCGGCGAGCAGTCCCCGGTAAAAACTTCCTTCGAGATGTTCACTTCCTGCGAGAACGAATTCGGATTTTCCGATATGTCTGAGCTATCCGACAGCTAAAGCAAAGAGGTTTCTTTTAGAACATCAGTTGTTGGCGTCATCTAGAGTTATCAAGACCAGTTAACTCTGCAGAGCAATTCAAAAAGTTTGATGAATTGAGGCATTAACTTTTGACTGCACTAATGTCCACGTAATAGTAACGGTGATACAAAATCCAATAGATTATTTGATAGGGATGAAGCTTGAATAGGCAGTGTGGCGACTAGAAACGTATCAGGAGGATTCAAAACGTAGTGTATGTGTGAATAAAAAATCTCCTTCGAAGACTTTGATGATATGTAGTAAAATAGAAGGTGCTTCCTCTTTTTCTAAGGAATAATGAGTAAAACTCTCATACAACTGCTTGTGGAAGTGATTCTATCCATATCTCGCTCAAACAATAAGTTTCCGGTACCATTTCAATGTACTGAAACTAGCCTAGCGGTGCTCCTGAGCAAGCACGATGCTCTGGAAGAGGCGGGCGTTTCTTGTTCGAGGTCGGAAGTTGAGCTAAATA
The DNA here is from genome assembly GCA_019055375.1 of Parelaphostrongylus tenuis. Taxonomy (NCBI): domain Eukaryota; kingdom Metazoa; phylum Nematoda; class Chromadorea; order Rhabditida; family Metastrongylidae; genus Parelaphostrongylus; species Parelaphostrongylus tenuis. The sequence goes on along the minus strand of JAHQIW010003415.1, from coordinate 2,249 downwards.
CCACTCCAAAAAACGAGTGCGATATAGAGAAAACAATGCCCTTATGATAACTTTCAAGTGAAAAGAAATATCAGTAACCATTTTTCAACTCTTTGCTACTGATCAAAAAACAAATCAATAATAGTGCGCTTCTGAAAAATTTGAAAACGCTGAAAGGTTAACCAGGAATACCAATTTTAACTAGGAACTCTGTGGTTTTATAAGCACATGAACATTAAGATCCTCTCATCAGCTGCCTTCAGAAACTATGAAGAGTAAGCATATTCTGGCTTCATGGGGGCTACTCGGATGTCATTACCATTGTCGGTATTAGCACATAATGCGACAGTAAATAAGATAATGCTCTTTCTCTGAAAAATTTGGCGTGAAATACTCTACTTCCAAACACTAGAGCTCAAAGTATGCAACAATCACCCCATGTCGCAACTCTAGCTGCCTCATGACGTCACATATTATAAAGGACATTTAGGTGGGAAATGTCTATTTCCTGGTCCATACGTAATCTAGGCAAATTTTTTAGGTAAGCTCCACCGATTCGCCTAGTATGTCTACAGACAACAACTGATCCTGCTCCATAGCGGTTCTGTTTATGAAATAGCCGTATGTGTCAGATTATGCTAGCGTTATTGTGGATTACGTTGTGCCGATCTGATACTGTTGTTAATAAATCGTTTTGGTTATACGTTTACAACAATCGAACAAGATTTTTGTGCTTCTTCCAATATTCCTGACTATGGAACACAGCATCAACTATTGTACGAAAGCGTGTGAAAACGGCTTAATAATAATGACAGGAGTCTCTCTGAACTGGTCGAGCTGAAATATAGCTTCTGATTGGAATGATATTTTGAACAATGATGGGAGAGCTCTACAGTGTACTTCCACTTTATATATATATACATATACGTATATTAGAAATATACATATGTATATATATATATATATATATATATATATATATATCACACCTTGTTCACTAGTGAGAAGGTAACCAATCACACATTCCCACAGTAAGTTCCAAGATATGTTTGAGACAAAGAAGAGATTATATATCTAATAATGTTGATTAGTGTGCAGAAGTTTAAATCTTGAGGATTTGCTGAATGTTGCTCACCTGAGCTCCTCAATAAGAATTAGACCTGGCTCAACTCTAGACCGAGGTTCGCAGTCTTGCTTGTCACTCATTTTCATGGAAATTGTATTTATAAAGTTGTTTCACTGTCGAAAAAGTTGCAGAAGTTGGGAGGATATAGAACCAGCGTTTTGACATAATGAGTTATATCAATTGTCAGTAATTATCAATTGTTACCAGAAGCCGTGTAGAGCAATGGCAAATGATGCGGTGTATGAGAAAGTGAGATGACAAGATGTTGGTTATACATCTTCGCAAATTCTGCACTCAAACAATGAGCACCGCAAAAAGCGCCTTTGAATGACTACTTCCGAGACTGCAACAGAGTTGCTCGACTGGCATTCAACGGCATTCACAAAGACGAAATTCTCAGGAAGCAACAGAAGCGCAACGTGTCGGACTTTTGTTAGGATGAATGACGGAAACGAACTTCGTGCAAGAAGCTCTGGGATTTGCACAGTAGAATGTGGTAACGGATTGCGTAATATGTGTAGCTCAACAAAAACCTATTAGTTCTTTTCGGTTATCCGATGACATATAATTATTCAGCACCATTCGCTGGACATGAAGTTTTCAGAAGAATGTTGGTAATCATTTGAAAGCTTACTGTAACTGCAGCGCTGCATGGCAGTTTTCGAAAAAGAAGCTTCTATAAAGTTGCAGCACACAAAGTGATAGTATGTTCCACACCCGAAGCACCTTCATTTTTGCCATGAGCACAATTCGCTGGAAGCACGAGAAGCATATTCTCGTGTAGAGGAAAGCTCATGGCGTTTGGGTCAAACATTTTAAGCAAAGTTTTTTTGAACCAGGAAGACAATTGCTATTTGAATAACAGCAATCGCACTGTACTTGCGAGCTGTCAGAGACATCGATTGATCACCGTGTTGATGCCCTCCCCCTGTGCCCATTCTGATCCGTAGATTAGCCAAGATGCTCGTGTGTAAGTCAATCTTATTTTCCCATTTTCGCTGTTGCACCTCAGAGAAGCGGATTTTGCTGGAAATAATCGCAGCAGTTAAATCGTTGAGTCTTGTGATATAAGGGAAAAATTACCAAGAGGTCAACGATAGAGCTCTGTTTTACAAGAATTACGCATGTGTAAAAGGCAAATATT
>JAHQIW010003414.1:0-44078 GCA_019055375.1 Parelaphostrongylus tenuis | reverse complement strand
TTTTTTACGAAAATCTCTCATCATATAACTGTTGCTTTCTTTTGATCTATTTAGATATTTGAAGCGAGGCAGCGCAATTGGTAGTGTACAATGTAAGAACCGAGACCATAAGCAGCTCTGGTTGGATACCTTCCTCCCTCCGAACACTCTCTCGCATCAATCAGTGAGGACTTAGGGAACACCTTAGCTTGGCTACTCCCCTAAATTGTAGTAGTAGTGGAGTAGAGTAAAAGGCGAAAGCGCTGAACTCTATCCATCAATTTGTTGCTTTGTTGAGCCGTTTCAGAGTTCCATTCCTTTAGTTTTTTATCTAACTTGACTTTTTCCAACGGTCGGTTGTTGGAACTTCGTATATCCTTATGTTTCTTATGAATGACCTTAGCGGTCGTGCATTTCGTGCAATGTCCTAAGGATACACAGAACTGTATTGATCACTCACTTCAGCATGTTGTAATAAGTTGCTGGAAATTAGCCCTTCATGACACGATAGCATTTATTCAGTTATTTGAATAATACATTTACTGACGGCCTAAAAGAATGACTTTCTCTAAACCTCGACATCGGCAATTGATATATGTAGACCTCAAACGACGGGAGCGCCGTAGCCCAGTAATTATGATGCTCGTCGAGGCGGCGCGCGCGTGGGATAGAACCTTATCCTCCAACGCTCTTCGTCAGCCAGCAGCGAGCGCTTCATGGAGTCGTATGGCCGGGTTGTCCTCGAGATTGTCAAGAGACGCGCTCAACCAGTATTCTACGACGTTCAAGGAGAACGATGAATGCTAGAAGTACTGAGATCCGCACAGAGAAAAAAAAGCCCTATGAAGACGAATAATACTTAGGTTGGAAGGAAAGTTCTGAACAAACAACAGTATTAACTATTCTTCAAAATGATGGCCATCGTTTTCTTCAACTTTCAGCCAACGCCGCCCAAGTTTCCTCTCTAACTTCGTTGATTTCAGAACTGCAGCATACTGAGAAAGACCAATAATGGCGTAATAAAACACGCTTTTCAATTGTATCGTTTGATATGGCGGCGGCTTGTAACAAATTGAAGATAAGGACGATTAAGATCTAGTTTCTTCAGTTGGGAAAATCCCACATAAGAAACTGTAATATTTCCAAAATAAGCATGGGGATTTATCTCATGCTCAGCAGAGTGCACCCGAACTTCCTTTCCAACCGTAATAAATTGCCAGAAGATCTTGAAGACTTAAAAAATTTAGCTGACGCGAGGTTGGTAGTAATTTTCAAAGTAGCAGATCATTAGCTGACCTTGCGGCAAGTTGGCCTTCAAAACCTGAGCGTACAATGTATAGGACTATCTGGTTGATTCGATGGACTATCGATGCCTTCATATACCTCCTAAGTCAGGCTTAGAGATCAGAGGAAGAAAGGACGCAATGTCTCGCGTGATAAATGACGCATTCGTACTTCCGATTCATTTTTGGATTTTCAGCGTTTATTAAAATGCTTCAAAAGTTGCGCGTTAATGTTTTTGACTACTGCTCCAGGATTGTAGTCATTTCAGAATCGCTATCTCAAAGTATCCTAAAATGCAGAAATGAACCAGAAGGACAGATGCGCCACTATCACGCAGGACATGGTGTCTTTTCTTCGTTTAATCTTTTGACTCGACTTTTGAGATTATCAAAGGCGATGATAAACCATCCAATCATTCAGGTATATTAGATATAACGCGCGTCCAGAGTCCTGAGGACGACAAACTTGTCGAGAGGTCAAACAGCGAGCTGCCATCTACTTATATATGTTGATGACCCTTGGGCAGTACTTTGTGGCCTGTAGTTTTGAATGATACCAGTATCAAGAATAGCAAGGTTAGAGGTCATCAAATTTTGCTTTCTTCCATTAACCAAATTACGCATATAGAGGTTGAATGTTCTCAATCGTGTAGGAAACTTATCCTTGTAGTAATCTAAATGGGATGGGTTCTGTGTGATGCGACTTTATGAATCATGTTTAGGGACTCGCAAAGCAGCGTTAATTTAAAACTGCATTTATATCTTTCTTAGCTTTGTTTTGGGGCAGTTGCTAAAAAGTATCTGTGACTATACTTAGGAACACATGTGCTGCAGTATTTAGGAGCACGCTGCGTCGCACTCAAGATTGAAGGTTCGATCTCGTGCTCATGGCTCACCAAGCCATCCATCCCTCCGGAGTTGGTGAATTGGTATCAGTCCTGGTCTCAGACTAGTCCGGGAGGATAAGCAGAACTGATTTGATCGGTAGGCCACCGCGAGTCGTTGTATAAGCCTGATATACATTCAATCACCTCAAACAAAGGTAAAAATTGAAGACCAATGCATGGAGCATCCATCAGAGACTGATCAACGCCGAGAGCTTTATTTTTTTTATTTATATTTACAAATATTTTAGCGACACTCGATTTCGAATCCTTGAATTCTTCCTCCACACAGGTGTTTGAACATTTCAAGTGTTACTTCAAGTGCTGCTTGAGAGTTTCTTCTTCTTAATAGACGATGGAGAGTGCTGGCTGAGACGATTCTCCTTGCAAACTGCAAACTCGGAAGTAGCTAAGGCGTTCCTTGTAACGTATGCTGAATAAATTGTAAGAGGAGTGTTGAGCGAGGTGATCGAAGTGTTCCGTTACTTATCACCCGGCGTTTCTGATGCACTGAATCACTAACCACGCTGCGCTGCCCCCGCACCCGTTTTGCGTGCATAGTGTTACAAAAATTCACGAAAATATGGGTGAGTATATTTGTGTAAATGTTGTTCTACTAGGATTGTTATGTTCTAAGATGTTTAAGATATGGCACAACTCCAGAAGGCTTGGAAACAACCCAGAGGGTTTTATTGCAGATCAAGAACGTTGGACGAAGTCGTGTAAGTGGTCTTCAGTTATCCGTGATTTCTAAGTGCATTTTCCGAATATATCTCGGGTTCTTCGTCCTGAGTTTCTGGGTGTTTAGAACTCACTTATTGTGCAGGTCTCAGCACTTCATTAAATTTTTTCAGTGTACTGCATGAGTATTGCAATAAGATGATTAGGTATTGGAGCGATAGATGGGTTCGCTTTCAACTCAAAGTTCCGTTGCTTTTGCATCCATTTGACCAGTCAAATTGTAGTTCTGTTTGAAATCGGCGAGGAAGTCGTTGGTGGATTTTCGGGTCTTCGTAGGATGTTCCAAACAACACTCTCTTGGTAACAGCCTTGACGACACTTAACGACCCTTTCAGGTTTTAACAAACGTATATCAAAGTGGAGACTCTCAGACTCGAATATCAAAGTGGAGACTCTTAGACTCGAAAGTGATTGTACGATCTCGGATGTGCTACGTTCTCTTCCAAACATCCTCGATGTTGTGTATCGTTCCCAAATTGTTGATTGATTTTTATTTCTGGTTAAGAACTGTGCATTCTTATAGGTGACATGTGCACTGGCGAGCTATTTTGTTCATAAGTGACGAGAGATGATCCGAAATTTGTAATAGATCGTCTAGGTAGCCTGGCTGCAATGCGCCTTTCAATGTGATGCCGGCATAGCATGTCGAACTTCGGAATAGGGAGGGTCAGGAAGCGTGCCCTTTATTCATGATGTGACAGGGGCTCTCGCATTACATAGGATCAGAGGTTTTAGAGGAAATGTGGACTTTTGGTTGGTTTTTCCGGCCGCGTCATGTCTACTAACCCTATCAAGATTTCAGTAATCCCAGTTTGTTTCCAAGAACTGTTCCAACTTTCATCAAGGCTGTTATGCTACGTATCACTCGTGAGCCCACACAGCGTTGGGGACGACGAAGAACAACATGCTGTCTACGAGAAAATCATGACCGCCAGCGTACTTACGGTCGATGCTTTTGCGGCTACTACGAACAATTTATATTACTTTTTAATTGAATTTTATCTTAACCTTGACTAAAACACGCAACACATGTCTTTGATAATAGTTTTTGTTCATACCCGCCGCGAGACCTCGGCTGTAGGATACCCTAGCGAATATGATTTTTCTTGCTAACAGCATACTACTCTTCGTCGCCCTATCTCTGTCTTAGAGGCCAAAGGCTCTTATGGTAGCGATACCGCCGAAACGCGGTAAGCCACGAACAAAGTATGACGTAACAACCTAGAAAAAGGCCAAGACCGTCTTAAAGACATATATATTGAAGATTTTAATCAAGGTTGTAAAAAACAGTCGACTAAAAGATAATCCCAGTTTTCTTTTCGGAGTTTTGCTTGACGGTTTATGTGATTATGGTTTCTATGTAGACAGAAACGAGGATTTTGTTTAGGCAGTAATCCGTTCCCTGACTAGGCGGAATCTATATTGACAGCAATGTAGTTCTCGTCTTCTACACATTCCTGAAGTAGATTTCGTCATCTAAGTGCTGAAATTCTAAGTTACCATGTTCTGGTTCACATTCATGAGCAAGACTTGTAGACACTAGTAAGGAAAAATTTCCGTTAAAATGATCGATGATGATGAATCTTCATTGAATGAGGATGAGGAGTGGTCTTGGTGTAAAACCAACTCCACTCATCGCTGTATTATGCTCCAAAGGAAAGCTGTTTCTTCTCCAGTATCATATACTCCGTTCAGTGGGGGTCTCCTCTCGTCTGAACTAATCAGTGAGATCTCTCTTGGTCATCTAATGTGCACGATGTGGTTCTCAATCTACAATGCCGACTTTGTCGTGTTCCTCTAGGCATAGATAGCCACCATATTTGGAGAATGATTGGAATTTGTGCCCCTTTAACATACAGCTAGTAAAGTTTCTTTTCTTGAAATCGTGACTATATACACTATCATACAACCTGAGAAAAATCCGACATCCAGGATCTATTTTTCCTGACAAATGTATGAAAAGTTAGCAGTTTATTTGCAGGGCTAAAGTGAACGAGATACGCGCAATAAATCTTGAATATGCTGAGGATCGTATCAAGTTTCAAACTGCTCAATGGGTGCGCGCCGGTTACAGAAATGTGTCTCCGAATCCTCAGCGAGTTATTCCACCGGTAAATGTATCTGAAATAGAAGTAAATTTCAAATTAAGACCATTTCATGTGAAACAGGCCTGTGTTGATAATGTGATCTCCGTGTAATTGAAGGAAATTGACAATGGGAAGCGGCTATTCAACGTGTTAATCGGCAGATACGAGGACATAGTGATTATGCGATTTCTCACAGCAATCAAGGTGGTGGTAATATACTTCTATTTTCTTCATTTTCTTCTTTATTTTTTCTTCTGCTCTGTCAATGAACTCAGTACAGCCATTCGAAGAAGATGTTCCTACGACCGGCTAATATTGAAGCAACACTTCAAATAATTTCTAGTAGTTATGAAAGCCTAGGTATTCAGGAAATCGTGATTTTAAGCTTAAAGAGCAAAAATTCGAATTCCTGAAGTCACTTTTACTAAGCTCGGTGATGTTGAGTAAGTTTACGTTTTCTTGATGAGTAGCCGCGAGGTTTCAATCGTAGTATTTGTTTTGATGTTAGCTGAAGTCTCGGTAGATTTCGCCTTTTGGTTTGGTTTGTAGCTATCTGAAAGTGATGTATCAATGACAAAGGGACTAGTGATTTCGTCTGACTGAATTCTGTGATGCACCTTGTTTGAAGAATAAGCAGATGCAGCGTGATTGTTTTCATCTCTTCAAACTCCCCCTATAAAAGTACTTCATGAAAGTCATAACGACATGTCGAGAAGAAGTCGACAAAGGACTTGAAGTTTATCATCTAGATCAATTGAGCTTTGCTTTCAGAAATCACTTCTTTATTTCACTAAGGATTCAAAAACGCCGTGCTCTGTATAAGGTTCGTTGACTGATTGCATTTGCTTCATTTTGGTAAATTTTCAAACTACATTCCGTTCCACGTCACTATAGTATTTTCTATCCAGCGGTCCGTATCTTTTTGATACAAATACTGTTCATGTCATAAAAATGTGTTCTTGAACACAATATTCTACCAGTTATCAAATAAATTATTGTTTTTGGTGAGCTGACGCGATGTTTGTGTAGAATGTTTATTTCACATTAATCATGAATATTCCTTTATTTTTATTTAATTCGCACAACACCGTCAACACCATCAAACTTTAAGATCGCAGCACTTCTGGTATTCGACCCGTTCCTTCTAGATCCTCTGACAGCGGTCTTCGAAGGTTTCACGCGTTCTTTCGACTGTCGATTGAAGATTTCGTCTTCTTCATGAATAACGTTGAGTGCTAGTTGATAGGATTGAAGATTTCGGATAGTCGAGCGAGACGTTCCTAAGCGTTCAGCTGCTTGTTCGCAAGAGACTGTGGAGGGAGAGGATCGAATATGTGCATAATTAATCAGCTCGCTTTCTGGCACACTTGCATCATTGAACATTGCGCTAACCTCGCCACCACCATTCATCCATAAACAGTGAATAGGGCCATGAAAATAGTCATACTCTCTTCATTCAAATATTTTGGTTACTTGAAAAGGCATAAAATTATCAGTCCTACTAGGTTCTCAGAAGTTTTAGCACTAGAGCCACAAAACACCAAATTTGTTAACCAGAAGTAACTCAAAACTGCTTAACAACACAATTCAAAGTATGCGCCTATAGCCTAGAGCACTTATTTCTGCCTCCTCTCAGGCAACAAATCAGTGTTGCTTTATGTAGAATTTCCTGCGTTTTCTTTTAGTACCAAACTTGTTCATACTAGCCACATCATGGCCACTCAACGTAGCCTGTATGAATTGAGACGCAGATGCACATTTCTTTCGAAAATTTCTTTTTGAAGATTTTTCCAAGAGTTAACGATCCGAATCAGTAGTTGTCACAGACGAACGAGGAACTCCAACTCCACTTCTAAATCGTTTCGCATCAAAGGCTCTGCTCATCATCTTTTGGAACCGGACCGGGCCGATTCACTGGGACCGCTGCAACTGGGTCCTGTCACGTCCACGTCGCCGCAATTTCAACGTGTATCAAGATAACGCAAGGTTTCATGTCGCGAAATTGATAAAAAGGAAGTTGACCGAACGGGGCCGGAGTTGCTGATCATTTGCCTTACGGTCTTGACTTGTTGCCGTCTAACTACCACTTCTTCTGCTCTTGGGGCGCTTGGTTAAGAAGAAGTTCCGAGCCCTCAATCATTTCGCGTCGAGGACTGACCATTTACTTCTTGAATCCGAAGATGACGAGTTCTGTGAGACATGATATAAATTTGTTGCTTGAGGGATGGCAGAAATGTGTCCATGCTAATGGCGCATCACTTTGAATAGTGTTGTTAACCAATTTCAATTAACTTGTGATTGATAATTTTGGTGCTTCATTGTTCAAGCTGCCAAAATATCATGACAACTTCGCTAACTGTCGTAGACGTGATAAATGTTGCAAGTTACAGAAAAAAAAGCGCCAAACCTATAGTTTTTTGTCTTTCGAGAGAGTGAGACCACTTAGTGTAGAGTGCAAATCGGATTATGAAATGACCATCTTCATCACATGAATAATTATTCCACATGTCTGGTTTGAAGGACGCATCTGGCGCAAGGGTTAAAAGGTGCCCTGAGACACGCTCGTAGTCAGTGGTTAGATCGCGAGCTCAAAGCTCACCAAGCGTTTCTCCTTTCCGGGGCCGGCGAATCGATAGGACTTGTTTGGGAGAATAGTAGCACTGATGTTATACTTCGTTAGGCCTCCGCAAGTCATTGTAAATTCCAGATATACACTCAATCACCTCTAACGATTCTCATATCAAATGCATGCGCATCAGTGTGACTGATCAACGCCGAAAACTCCTTTTCTATGTTTGTATTTTATTGATCTTTATCGTTCAGGTGACTAACTACTCTAGAGGTTCTGGTTATGGTAAAGAGCAGTCGGTGAATTGGCAACGCATCACCGAGTTCTTTCATGAGGTAGTAAATCATTCACGCCCACTTCCAGCACTGAATCCGCTTGGTAAGTGGCAATAATAGATAACTCTTGCAAGCACTACTTGTTAAGAATAAGTGGCAATGCATTTGTTGAGGATGAATGCAACTCTCAATACAGTAATTACTAGGTTAGGAATTCTTTTTATTAGACGATTTTTGCGATGACATGTTACAAGTACGTATCCAATCATGTTGAGTGATATTCAAAAACTTTGAACGGAACGAAATCCGAACTCGCAATTCACCTTTTTCGAGATCCGTGCTACTACCGTTTCACTGCGGGCGCTCCAAAATAAAGTTGAACAGTCGAGGATAACAAAGTCGTACTTCTACAAGAATAGCCTTCAAATTTTTTTTGAATGGCATGCAGTGTGCACTATCATTTTTCACAATTTGTCCATTGTTTTCTAATTTTCAAACACTATTGTGATTGATAATTGTTTTTGAGCCATGCATGTGATTTGTTTTGGGCACTTATAGAGTGCAATACAGGCCTTTCGGCCTTGCAGCCTCGTCAGTTGCATGGTGCCCTTTCGTTCGCTTAGTTCCTATTATACATTTTTATATATGTACTGAAGGAACTTAAGGCTACAAAATTCATTTCGCAATATCTAATTTCAATAGTACAAGCTGGTTATGGAAGTGATAACTGGTTTTATAATTATTGTTTTGATATACAGAAGCGAATTGTTATTGAAATAAAAATGTAAAATCCATGGGGTAAAAATATACTTTGTGTACTTGAATAGTCTGTCTTCAGTGAGAGCGCTGGCCCCACCATATCTTCCGTACGTTTGTCTCTCGCGCAATCGTCCATAGCGATGGTCTGTTTCGAGCAAGCAAAAGCACGTAAGGCTCTCTAGCTTCGTTGCCATCTGAGGATGCAGTTTATCGAAGATAGTCAGAAACACGTCCGCCTATCGTTCCGCTAGGCAACTAAGGGACGATTACCTTCTCTTCGGCCTTCAATCATCTGTTCTTCCCATTAAGTGACTCGCCCATCTGTGTTTCGCTATATTTTCCGGATAGCGAAAATTGGCCAGGCACTGAAGGTCTGAGTTGCTCAAAACAGTTAGACGTTATGAGTATCGGATAAAAATCATAAGTCACCGTGCAGTTGCTTTGATGTTAATGTGTAGGATTTTTGACGATGAAGTACCGGCCTACGTCTTTGCTGCATAACACGGTGCAGAAATTTAAGTTGAAAAGGTCAGCGCGAATTTTGGGGTCTTCTGATTGGTAGTTATGTTACGAGGCCGATTTTCCGCCCATGCTGGTCTCTTTCTTTTACTTGATTCCCTCTTCATGTTCTTCTCCATGCTCACTGATAGCTCAATGTACTCATATGTGGAGATCTCCTCGATCGAAGAGCTCAAAGTAATCATTTATTTAACCATTCAAATGTGTTCACCTTCGCCAGCATGGATTGTTCATAAACTGAATCTGCATTCTGTTTATGCATAGTCCATTCTTTTCCATACTTGATTGAGGTCATTAACAACGTGTCTGCTTTACTGGCATTCTTCAGATAGATGAGATGTCAATGTTTGAAGAAAATTCTGATCAATACGTCCGGTTTTGTGTCAATCAAGTGACTCATATCTACTGCAGTGCGATAGTAAACAATTTTGACGTATCATGTCGCCTCGTCGGACCTTTTTTCTTATGATTATGATTAGGAGTCGACGGGAAAGCTCTATTTTCATAGTGCATTTTCGATAGCAGTTAGCTAATGTTTGCGTGTAGGACGGGTCTAAATCATGGTCGACGAGCGATTGGATTGTATCCCTTTCGACACTGTCTCGCGCTTTTTTGTAATCTTTTGAACTCAGGTCAAGGTACGCATAGTAATCATAGTAAGCTTCTATGATCCGTTTACTCAATGCGAATGTGATGCATACAGCAGAATTCCTGTCAGAATATTTGATCTGTTGGTTGTGCCTCGTCTTTTACTCGACATAAATTGTAGGATAATTTTGAGAACGACTTGTAAAATACACTCAACAATAATTTTTGCGATATTTGCGAAGATCCCTTCGATTATGTTCCTAGGCTGAACAACATCATCTACTGGTTTGAAAGTTTTCTCTTTTTCAAGTAAGATGTCCACATAGGATTACGAAAGGTACATGTTATCTATGATTTCCTGCTTGAAGTTAGTTGCTTGTGTCATTGTGGTCCTAACCTGTGTGTGTTCATGTTTTCTATCGCAAACTCGAACTTCGCAGGATGGAGTTCTAGACGATTTTACTGCATAGGGGAAATGGGGTCCGAGATGGAATTGTAAAACGAGGGGAGTGGGAACTATTCTATTATGAATTTCATGTCATGGTGAATATGATAGTAGTCCCTTCTTCATCATCGAAGCTAAGAGCAAGACCTTTGTTATTGCTCTTAATCCTGCAACAATTCTTCAGACTGGAATGTTTTTGAGTTGATTTCAATAATTTTCTGTGACCTCTACTCATGTACATCCAAATCGGATTTCTATAGCTGGCATTCAATGTAATCCGTGTTAGATACTTTGCAGTACGATCAATCTTCAGCTGATCTCTTTTTTTGGGCAACTACGAAAGGGTGATCGAAACAGAGTGAACTTTTGATTTAGAAAAAGCTGAAGTAAATTCGCCACGCTATTCAGAATTTTTGACAAGCATGGTGTAGTTATCTATGAAGCCCTCCTCTATCTGCCATTCATGAAAGAATAGGATTTTTCATTGAGAACATTTTTTGATGCGACTCCATCAATTTGTTCAACGTGTCTAGTTGGCTTTCATCAGCTGCACAGTTTGGTAAAACACAGTTCACGAATGCGACTCTTTTGTGGCTTGGAATTTAGAGATGAAGAATGGCTGGACTGCGATCGGGTATTGTATGAGTTGACGAGCTTTGCTGGTTGAGCCATTGTGGTTCTAGTTCGAGTGCATATTGGAGCTTTCCTCATGTCGTTGCCACAGCAGTTGATTCTCGTGTGCGTCAGGAGTAGGGTTGTTAATCTACAACTCATTTGAATTTTCAGAGCGGAGGTAGTTCCTGATTTTAATTTGTTTCCTAATTTGGGGTTAAGGATAGAAACGACGGATATGTCCTCAGCTTGCAAGACCCTGCTGGGAATATACACCCATGCTGTTGTATATCACGCTTCCACACTCAAGAACGTCATACATCCACATTTAGGCGGTCATATTTCGGAAGTATGTTTATTTTTTGCTATCACCACCACTTGTCGTCACTATCGGCGGTCTGAGTGAGTGGGGTGGACACGAGTGAACTTTTATGTTTTTCCTATCGCATAAGAAGCAGCTCAGTGAACCTTCCTCTCTACAGGGATTCGTTGAGCATCATATCTTTCTTCTAGGCTATTCGTGAAGAATTTCGTCCATCACGAAGGAAAATTATGATGTGTGGTATGAATAGCTTATGTCAAACTGCACATCTTACAAGATCTATTGCTGGTATGGAATTGTAAGAAAAATTAACAAATGTCGGAGCAGGGGGCCTAAGAGACAGCGAGGAAAAATGGAGAAAATTATTGGATACCACAAATAATTTATGAATAAAGCAATTCATGTCTACTACATTGTGAGATGAACATCAATAGTCAGGCAAATAAAAATTCAAAGTGATGGTGAAATTTAGAGACGATGTATCGTAAATCAATGAGAATACATTCCGCGATTTGTCTTGTAATTTATAGGAACCCATAATCCTGTGTTTGTGATCTCAATCTCGAGTTAAAGTGGTTTAGAGAGAGCGTCTAATGTGTTATCACTTCAACAGAGTTAAATTTAGAAATTCAGAATGTGCTATTGTTTTGCGAATGGTCGATGATGTCGAGGATGAGGTAATTCGTTCAGCTGAGTGATGACGATAAAGCGGTGATTCGTGGATGGATGGCCAATATCCAGATGCGTGATTTGCGTGATTTCCTACCGGATTCACCATACTCTGTCGATAGCGCAGCTCGAGTAGGTCGTTATCTGTCGACCTCGACAGTTTTGGGTTAATGAATTTGCAGATTCTTTGTTACAGATGCTTCTTAATCCTCTTCGCATTCATTCTTGGAAAACTCCTGTTAGCACTGCTGAGGATGCGACACATTCTGACAACGTTAGATCACCACCACTGTGACTAAATTGCACTACATCCGCTAGCAGCGTGACAATATGGTTTCTTTGAAATGGTTAACAACTATATCTCTGTGAATAGGAATATGAAGTTTATACGTGTTGTGTTGTCATACCTCATGCTAACCTTTTATTATGGACGGAATGAGAATTGTTGTATTCAATAAATCCTTTCATTATCATTTGAGCCAACTTGTCATGTGGTCTGGTAAGGGCTCTTGTACAGCCCGATACACGTGTTTCCTCCTTACAGACTCGTGAGCCGACATGAAAGGATCGACATTTTGTTATACAATAGGGATTTTTTCCTCGTCTTGAAAGATACTTCAAGGCAGAACTTGTCGTCTTTCGATATTTTTATAGTCAGTTCTCTCGGGAGCTCTACTCCCTAGAGAGATCATCGAAGACGAACGTTTTTGGTCTGGTAAGGGCTCTTGTACCACATGACAAGTTGGCTCAAATAATAATGGAAGGATTTATTGAAATTCGAGCGTGGTCTTAGTGAAGCACTCGAAATAAAGGTATAATATGATAAAAATACCAGCCAACGAGCAATCTAATGTGAAAACACTCTGTGTTAGATGAAAATTTCGCTTGACATAGAGTGTAAAACGTTTGTCTTCGATGACTCTCTGTAAGGGAGTAGAGCTCTTGAGAGAACTGACTATAAAAATATCGAAAGACGACGGGTTCTGCCCGACTGACGAGTCTGTAAGGACGAAACACGTGTATCGGGCTCTACGAGAGCCCTTACCAGACCACATGACAAGTTGGCTCGAATAATAATGAAAGGATTTATTGAAATTTGAGCGTGGTCTTAATAAAGCACTCGAGAAAAAGATATAATTGTTGTGTTTTTTTCCATACCTTTCGGTGTTTCCTCATTGAATATTGCATAAACTTTACTATATGAAGTGTAAATCTTTTACAGTAGTTATATCATAGGGTATATGAAAATATATCACTGAGATCAGCAGCAGCTTTAGTGGAAGTTACTAGGGTGAATATATAAGGTAACGTGAGACTTTTATTAGGAAGCAATTTCGTACTCACAAAGGTGAATTTGTAGGAGAGAGGGACAGCGCAGTAGTAGCGACCCCTTTATCTCGAGTACGGTAATGGTTCGATTTTGCCGCGATTTCATGGAAGATCTTATACCACCGGGTCCTCTGATTGATACGGGCTTCTCTGTGCACTGTTCACATCCTGTTATCCACGTCAAAGTGCTCTATTTCGGCGATCCCGGTACTCCAGGGCTATCGAATCAACCAGCAGCGATATTTTTGAAAAAAAAGCGGCAAATCTCAAGCACCAACCGTACCCACTCGCGGCAGATTCGAAGACATCCATAGATCATGGAAATCAGTAAACGGACCAAATGGTGAAAAGTGCTAATATCCGCACAACAGATACGAAAGCGGATAGTGCAAAACAAAATAAAAAAAAAAGCGTTGAAGTCAATGAGTGAGATGAGACGAACAGAATGCAGTGGAAATCGAATAAAAGGGGATATAAGAAAACGAGAAAGTAAAAGCGTAATAAGAACGTGAAATGGATTTAAAACACAAAAAAGGAGACAAGACGATGTGGAACGAAATGAATGAAATGGAGAAAATGGGACATGTGTTTGAGGATGACAGTGAGACCTACAGAAACGTAGGAGTAAACAAGGAATACGTATAACATACCTTTACGGAAATGATAGGTCTTTATGCAAGACAGCAACTCTGAAATCTTTGAATATCTAGGAAATATGGTGGCAACTGACTCAAGTGCCTGAAAACATCAGCAGTAAATTTTCCCTTGTAATCCCCATATAATCTTGTAGTTTTACGCTCTGATAGCTCCTATATCTGCTTCATTCAGAAGCCATTCTTACATCTGATAGATTCTTTCAAAAGAAAGCCTACAATGAAGCGTTTTGACGAACGAAAAGTTCATCCTCTGGAGTTGAAACAGTTGTCATTTCTGTTGGCGATAGATTTTTTTCAACGAAAGAACGCGTATATAAGAATGGTGTTTCCTTGAGTTTGGAATGGTTGACGTTACACCTGTGCTGTCTTAGTTACTAACATAAAAATGAAACTAATATATCAACGAATTCTGAAATACCTATTTGACTATTTACTTATTCAGAAATGATTTTATTTGAGCGCCACTTGCGGTGCTATGATGTTACAATATACCCAATAATGTGAAGCGTTGTGCAAACTTTGCGCAGCCGGATTGAACCCAGATCTCACTATTTACATATTGTTTTACATGTAAGTCACAACGAAGATAGCTATGTAGCACTACTATAACCAGTTATTTTCGTAACGTTGGAATAAATGGGTTACAGAACGTTACAACTTTTCTTACATGAAGGAAACGTATACAGCGCTGAGAGAGGCTAGCAGATAAGCGTATAGACGACGTTTTAGCGCAAAGTTTGCATTGCTGTATCTTTACGGCTCATATATAATGACGTTGTGATAAAAAACAAATGAATAGTTGGCACAGATAGATGGTTCTCCAACCCACATAAACTTCGTATTTTGTTGGATGATCTCAGTAAAAAAAGTCAAAATGGGAGGACTGTAATGGCGAAAGACGTAGACTATGAATAGAATCTTTTCTGAAAAGATAAATGTCGGATAAGGGTTTACTGAGTTTTCCATGAACACAATTAATTTGATGTGTCCAGGCCCATAGACCCACTGCGTGTCATTGGAGTTCATTTGAAATACTCATTAAAATCAAGACGCACGGTCCATGAGTCCGCAGAGGTTGTTACTCTATCATTCAGTTCTCCTGCATATTTTTTGTGTCACTCTAGCTTTTATGTACTCGGTATGATCTTCTACTTACGTTTCTCATGTTCTTAGAGATCTCTTGTGTTTGATGAAAAGATTCTTCATTATTTAACCGCAAAGTTATTAGCATTCCGCATAATTTTGTGTGAAAATTGTGATGTATTCTTCAACGCTTACATGTCTTTTATAGTTACAATTCCATTACATCGTCCAAAACCGGCTTTTTGAAAGTGCAGTACCTTGAGAAAGCTCAAATCACAGTTTAGAATCTGTTCTCAACAGGTCATCTAATAATTGCAAAAAGTATGGCAAACAAAAAATCCTGTGCACCACATTAGGTCGGAAAAATCGTGCGCATTGCAATCAAATCTGCGGTTCAAAATGTACAGCACGTAGCTATGGAAATCAATTCAATAGCCAAGAAAGATTCCATTATCAGTTTATTCATAACATTCAAATTATTATACCATCCACTGTTTTTCGGTCAACATATGTTTAAGATCCCTAAATGAATGGCGTTTGCGTTGTTCGCGTAACCCGCCTCTATGCAGTAACGATCTCGCCAATCTCCATAGATCTTATAAGAAATCGAGTTTCTTGAGTTTACTCACATTCCGCGTACATTCTCTTGAGCTAAGCCGGTCGAGCACTAACGCGATTGATGATCGCCATCATCAACTAGGACTGGTTAGAAATCTGGTTAAACTTTGTATTCTAAGCAATTTTCTCAATACAAATGTGGTTCAAATCCAGAGTGTCACCAAATCAATGGAGGCTAATCATGATCAACGCCGATACAATGCCTGACACTGAACGCCCCTTCTATTTGTCTCCAAAGTTTTGCTTTCTATACAACTTTTAATGTTGTAAAAAAATCAAGAATTGAGAAGCCATTTATTTGCTAAAAATAAGTTTACATATTTACATAGTTTCATCTTCATTTGCTCCCAGGTTCAGCACCCTTCCGTTCGCCTCACTCTGATCCAGTTCTTGAGAAAAAACGCGCTTCTTGCTTCTTAAAAGTTAGAACAGTCATTCGATAGCTTTACTTTCGAGGATTTCAATAGTATAATTTATTATTGAAACTTAATACATTGGGACAAAAAAAATCATTATGCCTCAAATTCGGGCTTTTTTTCCTCTACAGAACTATTCGAACTCGACAGAACTATAGTAATCATTCGATAGCAAAATTCTGGACTATTCTAATGGTTTACTTCGTTTTGGAAAAAAGCTTTTTAGTGCGCCATAGCTGCAAGAGGAAGACTGTGTTACAAATTCGGCGCGCATTTCATGACGACTAGGGTGTGTGTAATGTTCCGAAAACGCTATAGATTGATGCCAATGTTGCGAAATTTTATCTAGGTACCGAAATGAGCATGCACACCGTGTGTGAAGTGCAATTTTATTCTCACTGTTACATGGTAATAAAAAATTTGATTCTTTTCGGAATTTGGAAGGAAACTTTTTCCGGGCCTATCCTTTCGCAGGATAAGAAGTATTCATAAGAGTGTTAGTGACTCTTCGAAAGCTCAAATTTCTGGCTATCACTTTTCTGCAAAAGTTTTTCTATAGCGCTGTAACATTCAGAGTAAAATAATGTTCCAAACGCATACGCGTTTTTTGTTTCATCTCGCTTATATTTCGCTCGACAAAACTCCTATAAACTGCTAGTAATCTTTCGATAGCACAAGTCTCAAAAAACTTGAAGATGTGCTTGGCTTTTTTGGTAAAGCTCTTCTGACAAGGCTGTAGAAGAAAGAGTGACATTTGTGCAATACACCTCTCCGGTCAGAGCTCTTCTTTCAGGCTATTAGTAATCATTCCACATCGTAAGTTTCAATAATTCTACCGCCATTTTTATCTCCGAAAAAGACCGTTTTACAGCAATGTGACAGGAAAAATCATATCGAGCTCCACATACTCGGCGAGCTTGGTTACCGGTTTACTTGCGGGTTGGGATGAGGCAATTCATCGTTGCTGATGGGTTGGACATGTGTGACGCAGCTTGTTTTGAATTGGGAATACTTTCTTTGAGCCGAAATAATTTCCAAAGAAAACATTGACTCAGATACTGCGAGATTTCTGCACACGTTCATATGCTTTCGTTTCTCTGGTGAGATGAAACATGTGATAAAATCCGGGCGCGCGACGATTGTGAAACATAATTTTATTCTGGATGCCACAGCGCTAGGAAAATATTTCTCCAAAAACCGGCCACGTGGACTAACCAGAGGTTAAGCTTCCGAAAATTACCAACACTCTTATGGAAAGTTCTTATCCAACGGAAGGATAGACTTAGGAAAAAGTTCTCTTCTTACCCGAATAAGACCGAAAATCTATCAAGAACCAAGTGACCAAAACTGTCGAAATTAGAAATATTTTTGGCAGTTATTTGTAGGAATAACTGCTATTTTTTCATACAAAGTGGCCGTTTCGACTTTTACGCTCCAGCCCACCGGCTGCAGTATTCCACATAGTTGTCCGGTACGTTCGCAGATCCGGCAACTGTTTCCCGTACCAAATGGCCACTTGTGCGAGTGAACTATACATAGCGCAATGAATGGATCTATGGAAAGAAGTGTTTCCCTTCCACTGCTGTGCTGGTAAAATTTCCATAAACTAACGCACTACAAGAATAACTAAGAGAATTGAGTGGTGAGCAAAAAGACTCAATTTTTGCAAACACTCAACTCAACTAAACTGGTTTTTGCTCACCACTCAATTTTCTTATTTATATGAGTAACATCATAACACTGCGAAAAAAGGCAGTAAAAATACTAAAATTTCGAAGTATTAGATATAACAGTGGCTGTCAGCTTAACGTGATGTATAAAGCGATATCGCATATCCGACCAAACGTGTTAAAGGTTGGTGGCTGATAGCTAACATAGAGATGTTGAAGAATGAGTGGTCAGGCAAATGTGCCTAAGTGGTGTAGTGGTAGAGCACGCGTCCCCGGATAGGATGGAACGTGGGTTCGATTCCCGCCTGAGGCCGTGTTTTTGCTCACCACTCAATTCTCTTAGTTATATAAATAGCATCATAACACTACGAAAAAAAAGCAGTAAAAATACTATAATGTCGAAGTGTTAGCATAGAAGAATCTTGGAAAGCGTCACACACACAGCAGTGCCATCTGACTAAAAACGCCGCTTGAAACCTTGCCTTCTATTCAACTATAGTTTGCGAGCCTGCTATGCAGTACTCATATCATTGTTTATGTCTGATGTTAACAACTTTTTATCACGTGTTATTTGTCTGAGTCCTATATAGGCCCATCAACATTACTGTCCTATTATTGCCGCATTATATTACACGTATACCGGTTCAATTACTAAAGTTTGAGGTTATTTCTTATGGCGATGAATATTGTTCGATGGTCCCAGGATCAACAATTGTCATCAAATAAGTGATATAAGGCTCGTGTGGCAGAAATAATCAATAAAGTATAATGAGCTAACGGCACACAACACTCTGGATCGCCTAAAGCCTAACTACTCTAGCGCAATTGCCAATAAAGCTAGACCAGTCCATCGCACTCCTTACTAAACAACCAGGACACTATCGAATGATTTCTGGAAGTTTATAAGGAAAATCTGTCCAGCGAATAATGCCTAAGTTTGAAGCATAATTTTAAGAGAATCGAGTGGTGAGCAAAAACTCGGCCTCAGGCGGGAATCGAACCCGCGTTTCGTCCTATCCGGGGACGCGTGCTCTAACCACTACACCACCGAGGCACATTTGCCCGACCACTCATTCTTCAACATCTGCAATGTTAGCTGTTAGCCACCAACCTTTGACATGTTTGGTCGGGTATGCGATTTCGCTTTATAAACCCAGTTGAGCTGACAGCTATTCTATTCTACTGAATTCTTTAAGTATACAGAAAACATCATAACAATGCGAAATGCATTAAAATACTATCAATTCCGAGTATTAGTAATTAGAATAGCTGTCAGCTCAACTGGGTTTATAGAGCGAAATCGCATACCCGACCAAACCTGTCAAAGATTGGTGGCTGAAAGCTAACATTGAGATGTTGAAGAATGAGTGGTCGGGCAATTGTGCCTCGGTGGTGTAGTGGTTAGAGCACGCGTCCCCGTGTAGAACCAAACGCGGGTTCGATTCCCACCTGAGGCCAAGTTTTTGCTCACCACTCAATTCTCTTAAGTATATAGATAACATCATAACAATGCGAAATGCGTTAAAATACTATCAATTCCGCGCATAATTTTTTCTTTGTCACAACGTAGTAGGAAGGCTATTTTAGTAAAAAAAAAAAAGTACCTCGAATGTATTATCAATAATCGCTTTTCCTTCCCAGAGCAAAAATCAGCTTGCGAAATTTCGAATTTTTTTTACTTCCCACTTCCACTGCTCAAAAAAACGAGCGTTCGGAATTATGGAATGTTTCAAGAAAGCTTGTGTACTGCTCTATTATGGCGGCTCCACTTAAGGTCTTCGATAGAAACGTATTTTTTGCTTTTGCAAGACGTTTTTGTAGTTTATCGATAGCACTTACCAATTAAATTGCAATGGCCTGTTGAATTTCTCAAATGGCTCATTTTTGGCGCTGCATAAGTCAAGATATGATTTTGCTTCTCATTCAAAGATTTCTCACTGGATAAAAGTTTTGTTGCAATGAACTTTTGATTCTTAGATAAAGAAATCTTTCCGATCATAACGGTATAATTGTCTTTCGGAACGGATTTTTTCGAGCTTTGTAACGACCGAGAGAATATTGAGTTTTGCACTCAGTGAGCACTTCTAGTCATTCTCTCCGTCGGTACAAAGCTCGAAGAAGTTTTATCCGAAAGCCATATATGCCGTTGTAATTGGAAAGATTTTCTCTATCTAACAATCAGAAGTTCACTGCAACAAAACCTTTATTAAATGAGCAATTTTCGAATGAGGAACACAATCTTATTTTGGCTTGTACGGCGCCAAAAATAAGCTAATTGAGAAATTAAAAATGCCATTGAAATTCACTTGATTTGAGCTATTGCAAAAACTATGGAAATGTTTTGCAAAAGCAATAAATACGTTTTTACCGAAGCCTTCAATTGATGCCGCCATAGTAGAACAGTACCAAATCTTTTTAACAGTTTTATTGCTAACAATTATCTTGTAAAGGCCAACAATTATGATGTCAAAATGGCAGCACACAATAAAAAAGCTATAAATTCGACATAAAGGTATGCTGTATTCATGAGTCAGATCATAAGTTATGAACGAGACTTGATATACTGCATAACATGCTTGATTACCGTAAAAAGCTATAGATTTCTTTATATGAATCCACTGTGTCTATGAATTCACACTAACGAGTTTCCCGTGTAGACGGACCAGTTCAATATCAGTCATAACATAGAAGAGTGACACACAAGATGAGCAAGTTTGGTGCCAAAGATCATAGTTAGAGATCTAATTGGTAATCCTATAAGCTCGTGCTCGAGGCTCCTCAATTGTTTCTTTGATCACTTGGTCAAGGATCACCTGAAAGTTAATGTGTTTTCCCACCGTTTATGATCGCGTGATGCAACAAAATTAGGTATTTAAAAAACGAGTGTTTTAAAGGACCGTAATTCAACCACCTACTTGGATGCCAATCCACGTTTCTTCACCGATGGGTGTCAGCCAATGTGGCTTGATTTGAAAAGCGAACCATGCTGTAGAAATGATTATCATAATGATATTTAGGATTTTGAAGTAAAATGAAGATCTGTTTATGAATAAAGACAAATATAAAGACGAATATCTTCAAAATATTGAACAACAGTGAACCAACAGAGACTAATGCAAAATTAATATCAACACTTTGTCCAGAAAGAACGATAGCGGAACTGCAGCCCCGGTAGTGGCAAAGTCAGCACGCGGCACCGAAAAAGTTGAGACACGGGTTCAACTCCCAGCTGCAGTTCCTATTTTTACATATCTTAAGCATCTTTTTACTTTATTTGACCTATCTTTACGGCGTGTCTTTTTCACTGCGCAGATCCCAGCAAATCTAGCAGTCAATTCATTTTTTTCGCTTTTTTTGAGCAGAATGCTGATTGAGCAAGTCTCCTTGTGATCTCAGGAACGTCCTGGTTGTGACATTCCATTTGGCGTTCGTTATTGACCGCCGGAGAGGGTTGAGGGGGGGGGGGGGGAAGTGGGTGGGGATAGACTCCGAGCGCGCCGTGACGAGCATCACAACCACTCGGTCACGGCACCCCCATCTTCAACATTACATACTGTGTATATAACTGAAGCATGACATCACTGCTAAAGTAGCGGTTGAATAAGGAATTTTTGTCGATCACATATAACAGTACAGAAGTGAACATTAGACATAGCATTGAAACCGCCGGGGGTTGTATTTTATTTGTAATGTCTACTACTATTGAAAGTACTAAGTCACTTTTCGGAGGTAAATCTAGATATTATCCGTGAGCCGATGAAGAATATCAAAAAGAAAAAATATACCCAGTACCATTTGTTTCACATAGCCATTATGATTTATATCTATTCTTGCGATGATTACGTTACCGCTCATACTTGCAAATTAGAGAGACTACAAGTTTTCTAGCTCAGGCAAAACGATCAATTATCCAACACCTACGAGTAATTTAAGGAAAAGAAAACTGACTAGACAAGTCTGGTGGCAGCTCGAGAACATACACATACTTCGTTGGAGTGTTCTTCTTGATCCAGTCGGTCGCACCACCAGTCGCTGCACCTGTAAATCCTGACACATTGTAACGCCCATTAAACAATTAAGAAAGATAGTAGGTACTGTTGAAAACTCGACTACACCAGTTTTTTTAGAAAAGTATTCTAAAGACTGAGATAACTCAATTGCCATCGGATTCACTCAACATGCTCAGGATCGGCAAATAGGTTTTGGCGAGCCTTAGCAAACTTGGTAGGTTGTTTTTGATAGTTCTTATGATACAGCTGTAGAATTCGCTCACCACTCACCAAGCATATCTGCCGCAGTGCCAATTCTGTACTTAGTCTCTCGGTATGAATACACTTTATCGGCAGCTCTCATCGCTAGGCGCTCCTGAAAGTACGCTATATTCATTGTTTATACTTACAAGATATTCAACCCTCTCGCTATACGCCTAATTTTCGTCCCTTACGGACATTATATGCAAGATATTGAAGATAAGGCGATAGTTTTCTATTAACGAAAGTTGGCGATAGGCTAAATATGACAGAATTGTACAAGAGACTCTGCTTCATTACGACATTTTATTATGGTCCCTTTATTTGCATGCTGGTGTCAGCATTTTCCGAGTGCTTCACAACTGTCCTGTGACTATCTTATTTGAACCAACATCAGGCGCGCAGCCTAATTTAATGATAATGAGTAATTGTGTCGAAAATTTGAATTGACTGAAATCTTTAATCAGTGATCTTTCGAAAAGCGTTTTTTTGTACATTTCTAAATGCAGTATGGCGCTTTTCTGACAAACACCCAACACATCATTTTTGCTCTAAAAACTATCGATCGACCATAAAAGTGGAAATGAAGAACCGCTTACAGTAAGGAAAAAATCAACTGAAGTATACTGAATAAGGGCAGGAGAAATGAGATAATATTTTAGGCTTCGCGGGGCGCCGTGGGGTGGCCGAGTGGTTGTGATGTTGGTCACGGCGCACGTGAAGCCCAGCCCCAGCTCCCCCCCCCATATCTCTCCGGCAGCAAACAAGAACGTCCACTGGAACGCCACAGCAATGCTATCCTCGAGATTGCAGAGAGACTCGCTCAACCAGTTTTCTACGCCGATCAAGAAGACCAAAAACGAGTTGAATGCTAGAAGTACTGGGATCCGCACAGTGCAAAGAAAAACACTACGATGACGGATTATGTAGAAAAAAGTTTAGGCTTGAATAAGAACAATCAACTAACTGCTAATGTATTGGTTGTCCCACAAGTTCTTTCACAATCGACACTTTTGATATTTCAGTTGCTGTTTATGTGAAGGAATTAACTAATCATCATAACCACTATATGCAGTCATTTACTGGTCAAAAATTGATGCCTTCCTCCAGGAAAGAATGAGGTTGGCGATCAAAGATGTCGGTGAGGTCAAGTCTAAGTTAGTTGCAGTCTTTATATTTTCCCCCTGAAATTCTGCTTTAGGCTGCGCAAAGATGATGATGTGACGGAGCATATCAGAGCTACATGATGAATGTGGTATCGTGGCCCAGTCCAGTCTCTCCAGAATTTGGGGAGTCAACTTTGCAATGTGAGGCGAACAATTAATGTATGAGCTCATGTCTATCGATGAGCTCATTTCATCTAGATGGCGAGCAATGAAGCTACAATCACACTCAAGTGTTACTAGAATATTCTTCAATACACCACAATCTTTTGACAATAACTCGATTTTGAATAGAAAGAAATAAATAAAAAATAACGCGGAAGAAATTACTGGACAACCCATTACCTATTGTAATTCATGCGCCAACTTTCATAATAGTTCATTGCCAAAAAAAAAAACGTACCAGCTCTTTGAAGTCTTCGGGATATGTGCGTTTGTGGTAATTGTACGGAAGAATCCACAGTTGGCCATGTGTATGCATGGAAACGAGAGCGTATAGGCGTCCGAAGATTTCTCTTGACAGCACAAAATCACGAACGGCTCTGAGAGAACGGTTATGTATGAAAGCGCATTTAACTATAATCGCCTGTACCATATGAGTAGATAATAGAGTATGACCGCTGGGAGGAATCGAATATATCACTGATGGATGGAGGTGTCACATTAAAGAAACAGGAATTGCTAAATAGTATTGAATTCAATCAACTGAGATAATTGCCAGATAGTCACTTTTTGAGCCACGCATGTGGGCTGTTATATAGGGCAGACTTAGTGAGCCCGGTACACGTGTTTCGACCTTGACGATCTCATCAGTCAGGCGGTACCTTTTTCGTCTTCACCTAATCCTCTCGGGGCGAGTGTACAACACTGCCCATTCAGTGGTAATTTCACTTGATGGTCGGTGTGAAATGTTCGTCGTCGCCTACTCATAGTATAGGGGGACTGAGCGCCCCGAGAGACTGAGAAAAGAATATGTGCACTTGAATCTCTGCAAGTGCATTACCGAAATGTTGCGGCAGCAGCATTACCATGCTGCTCAATTTTGTTTCGTCTTCATCGATATCATTTCTTACACAATAAAATCTATGTATAGTTCTCCTTCCTGACAGTCAGTAATTACTTAAGAGAGTAGTAGAGTAACTAGTAGTTGGAGACACTCAGCTCCGTAGAACGGTGAAGTTGCTTTCTTGGAGGAGACACATTTACCAAAACTTGACCACAGTTGACTTCGATGAACCGTGAGTCGGATCGCTGATTTGTTGGAAGGAACTCACAATAAACCACTGCTCTAACTAACAGCACTAAGAGACGTTTGGAAATTGATAAGGAAATTCGAACCTTGTTTCTGGCTCACTGAATGGATGTGGACCTTGAAACTCGTCCGAGCATGGATTGTTGAACGGATAATTGTTATGGGAAAATCTAAATCGGAATATTCGCTTGCAGTTTTTATAAATACATAATCTACATGATAAGTCGGCCCTAGAGAATCCATTACATAATACATACATACATACATACACACACAACATACACCCATAATATACATACACACAAGCATAGACACAGACACACACTCACACACATAAATGCATATACACACATAACACACACGCACACTTCGATGTGTTTTTCGATCATTGCCAGTGATTCAGTAAAAATCTAGAGTCAAAGATATGGTGGCTTTAAGAGCACAATTCTATTCGACTACTGGTTAGAAAGTGTAAACTTGAGAAAAGGGAGAGGGAGAGAGACGGAGAGAGAGGGAGAGAGAAGGAGAGAAAGAGGTTATTTCAGAAAGCTCCTACAGTTGTAAATGTAATTTAAACCAAAATTTCAAAGGATGAAAAAATTCCAAGTATTGGTGGCATGGTAGCTGCAAACATTAGCAGTACATTCTGAGAAACTGTAGTTTCTACTGAATCGAATCTCACTTATTCAATCGTTCCGCTCTGCAAAAGAGACAAGTCTGTATTAAAAGTAGGCGAAAAATCGGTTTCCTGCACTCCAGAAAATCGTTGTGGTGTTGTGGGATACAAAATGCCGCTTCATTGGAAAAGATCTGTTTACTTTAAAAATTCTATCTTCAACTAATAAATCTGGCTATTGGACGAGATACACTTGCTCAAATTGGAACACCCCAAGCATATAATATTCTAATTAAAACAAGTATATCTCGTCCATACCAACTTTAATAGTTTAAATTAGAACACTTATAGTATCGAACACAATGTTTACGGCAACTCGACGTTGACGTTTTTCGATCCGAATGTTTCTTCCAGTGTATGGACTCTCTGACTTGAACAAAGTTTCATTCCAAATTTGAGATTCCATTCCAGATTGAAATAATGTTGTGAGATGGAGCTGTCCTATCGACAATATTATCAACAACAGCCTGAGTTCTGTTATCAACAACGAAAGAAGTGTACGGTTGTAATGAGTACTTCCATCATCAATCACTGCATGAAAAATCATTTGAGTGCAGTCCACACTACGTGAGATAAAGTGTATTATTGTCAGATGGAGCTGAAAGTGCGATCTCTCAACAAAATCGTATCTCTTGACGATTCCATGTAAATTTACCAAGGTTTGTAAGTTTATGAAGAATGTCGTCGAAGGTTAAACGAATCCTTGATTTGAAATGCGAATTTAAGACTATTGGTGAAGACCAAAAGAGTTTCATGACGCTCGATTGCCATTTGCTAGAGTTTATTCGAGTGAAATGCCTGCGCTTTTTTCACCAGCTCAACTTATTTGGTACAGCTCCAATTTATAATTCCTAATACGCAGCTAATAAATCATATCGGCGTCTCGTTTATATGCGCGATGATTAGGAATATTTCAAATTAATTCTTGAGAAAACGAAAGATCAAAGTGAAGAAAGGTAAGAAAAACGCAGTTCACCTATTGGAATTCAGTCGGCTTCAGTTTTAATCGCTTATGGTCGTGAAGTTCAAAACGAACGGTAATGCTGCGCAATCGTTTGTTTGGAATGGGTATTTTTCCGAAAGTGACAGTTTGCGCTTGGGAAGTGGGAAAAGTTTCCAATTAAAAAATAACTACCAAAAAAATCGACTGCCTTCATGGGCTTCATTTGTATCCTAGCTATCTGACTCACCCTAAATCGTAGTTTCTATTCAGATCCACACCATCACAACAAACGTCTTTGACGAGTGCGGTTGTACCGGAGCAGTTTGCTGGCGCTCGATTCTTTCTCCATTGACGAATCTGTACAAAATCTTAAAATTTTAGACTTTTATGAATGAAGTTGTAAAGTTAAATGTCCGCTTATCATCTAATCAACAGCAGTTTGTTAATTTCAAAACCCTTGCACAGAAAATGACACGTGCGATTCAATACCTAGTCAGGAACCTTAACGTTCATTGCTTCTGCGCGAATTTCATATAATTTAATTTCTACTCAATTACTTGTTTTGCCGCAAAGCAACTTTTTTGCTGCACTTTTGACTTCCAATCAGAATCCTCTCCACTAGATGCAGTGGTAGGCATAGCTCGGAAAAGGTTTGATCCAGACTCCAAGATATACAGAAAGATTTCTGAGGGCAAAGTGCTACATGTAAGAGCATATTGATCACAAATGATCCACAGTTTTTACCAGATAGATAGGCAAGCGTCATGCAGATGTATATGGATAATCGCGCAAGAGCGTTCTAACATATACAGGGAATGAGGTAATTCGACGAAACTCTGACACCAAATACTCAACTAGAAAAGCGTGGAAGGGAGGCTTTGAAAGCCGAGCTTTGGGTCGAACCGGTTCTGTTTTCGCGTAAGTGTATCACTACCACTGCGCTACGTCCCACGTTTATCTAGTAAACCAATTTATGAATCAGAATTATATACTACTAAGAAAATCTTACTTTCTCTTCAAAAGCTTCTTTTTTGAAAAAGTCCATCCCTTTAAGGTTATTTGCAGCTTCATACTTTACAAGACATGTAATTCACTTTTTTTATGAGAAAGCAGAAATTTCATGTACCACTTTTTATAATCATTTTATTTAGAGCAGTTCATCGGTTTACACCATTTTCTATCTCCTATCTGATCACCTTTGTACTCAGCTTCTTGCTCACCTATCATTTACCTTGACATTTACCCTTATTGTTAGTACGTCATTATCTTCATTTTTGTTAGTCTTTAGTCTGAGAGAGCTCTTCTCTGCTCTTTCTCCCTT
The DNA here is from genome assembly GCA_019055375.1 of Parelaphostrongylus tenuis. Classification (NCBI taxonomy): domain Eukaryota; kingdom Metazoa; phylum Nematoda; class Chromadorea; order Rhabditida; family Metastrongylidae; genus Parelaphostrongylus; species Parelaphostrongylus tenuis. Next base: position 16,969 of record JAHQIW010003414.1, on the reverse strand, counting down.
GATATTGCAAGTTTTGATATCACCTATGTTTGATATCACTTATGTTCTTTAGATGAAAATAAGAAGTAATTTTGCACTTTCTCTCGAATCCAAGAATTAGTTCCTAGAATCCATTTTTTTGACCTTGTCATTACTCCATGATTTCTTATTTTTTCTTTTCAAATTTAATATGAGCTTCTTATAGTTGAAATTATCCAGACAGCCTACGTTTCGGTGATTTCGCCTTTTTCAGAGCCTGAATAGGTCAGGTTGTCTACAACGCAATCAGCCAGACACCTCCAATACCACATTAGAAAAGAATCATCAAACCTAGATATCGACTGCATCAAGCACAAAACTTAACCTTCAACATACCACCACCTTTTATGAGTCCTCCACCGAGTTGTGCAAGTGGAGACCACCGGGCGTAAGGCACATGGACTCGTAATAATATAACCCCCGCATCAAAGAAGTGTCTCATAGGCTGTCTCACATCACGCGCTATTACGAGGCAATTTTTTATTCAAAACGCCTCTAAAATCTTCCGCCCTGCTATTCCTGAGCGAGAATGGTGGCTTCTCTTCCAGGTCTATTCCATTCTGCTTCTGTGTCCCATGTGCTCAACGGGGCACCTGGTCTAGAGTTATCTTTTGCCGCTGAAGTGCTCTTTTATGCGGACACAAAGTGGCCTACCCATTTCGCCAATGTATTCTTGCTTTATGCATGTAAGAGTTTAGGAGAATTGCAGCTATGCTTATGCAATCACTGGCTCTACTGCTGATCTCACTTCTACGATAGAAATGGTTATTTTCTGAGCCAGTTTTGGAAATTCTACACTTTGATCTCCTCCGATACACAAGCCGGTGGCTGTTTGGAACATGTTTTTCACATGCGCCTTTTTTATGTGAGGGTGAGAGAAAAGGTACTAAATTAGGATAATTTGTTACTTAACTTTCGGTATTGTATTCCAAGAAACGTTCTGTCTTGTGGTTGGCCACCTCAAACTAAATGTCTAGATACGCGACATAGATCTCAATTATATTGTGGACCAACAATAGAAGAAACAAACAGTTCATATGAAAAGTGTGTTGTCCTTTCTAACTCGGACGAGAGAAAGTGAGCTGAAATTTTGACACATACCACTATTTGTTTCTCCAGATTCGAGATACTTGACTGGTAGTCAGAGAACGAGTTACAAACAGAAAACAAATAGATTATAATGTCTAGGGTGATTAATACCTGTTCATGAAAAAACCAATCAAATTCATAGTTATCAAACGGTTTTTACTTCATGCATACTTTTGACATTACTTGATGAGTGAATTCTTTCATTTTCACTCTGCATAATAATTCTTCTTCGGTTCATCCATCAAAACTGCGCTTACCATTTTCCTACACGCACACTTTCTATGTAGTTACCTTTGCATATTCAGTATTAGGTCGAAGAGAAAGTTCTGGGGAACTTGTAAAAAATTAAAAAATAATGTGTGAATTCCAGACAAAAACACTGATAACCTTTCTTCAAAATAAAGGTTTCCGTTTTCTACAGCTTTTTACCATCGGTTCGACCAAATTTCGGATCTGATCGAAGTGCCATTTCTTCGACTTCGAATCGAAGAACACTTGACATGCTTCTTCGAATTCATCGAACGATTCAAATAGGCGACCCTTCAAAACGCATTTTGTTGATCAGAAAAGGCCAAAGTCGGATGGAGCGCATTCTGGAGTGTAGATGACATGCGGCATAACCCTCGACTGCGTCAAATTCATCAGACTTGTCTTTGGTCTTTTTGGCAGTGTACGAACCCTTCCGCTGTGAGAGACCCTTTCTTCAATAATGACGTAATAAAACAGAACTTCGATTGCATCGTTGGGCATTGAGGAGGCCTATTGTACAAAATGAAAACGAAAGACGACTAATATCTAGGCCTTCAGTGGTGAAGTCCCACTTAGGAAAGTGTACTACTCCCATGATATGTATGGAGCTATCTTATTCTTATCGGTGTGCCCCAGAACTTTCTTCCTAAACCGTATTCTTAACATCATAGTTAGAAGCATCTCTCCTCTACGAAACATAATATTGGAAAAAAATATTTGAAAATCAATCGAATAACCAGAAATTTGATGTCTACTACTACGTAATGATTATAAAGTAAAAAATATGTCATACATCAATTCATCAATGAACCAGTTATGAATCAGAAAACTCACCATCGATCTTCTCGATGAGCGTGAAAAGATAAAACCGTCTGGGTTGAGAACAGGGAAAATATAGATGTCTAGCCAATCCACATATTTGGTTATCCTATCGTCAGTCTGGTAATTTCGAACGAGCTGAAAGTGGTAGCTTATAAGATTGCAGCACACCAACGGCGTGAGAAATCTGCATTTACACTAGTGCAAAAACATGAGTTCTTATAGGATTTTGAGGAAGTGGTTAGTGCCGTTGTAATGATGTCATTCATCACGCGGACGGTACAAACATACTCAGGAGCCTATTTAACCCCGTACGGGGCTCAGCAAACCTCCCACCCTTTGGGAGTCAAGATTATGTACCAGAGCTGTTAGAAAAAGCATACTCCAATTCACGTGATGCTAAAGCACGGTTGTGGCAGTTCTACAAAGAATCGACTTGTTCACACACATCTGTGATGAAAAAAAAATCTTTCAAAACAAACGATACACATGAAAGGAGTATGAAGACGTCTTTGGTTGGTGGCTGAGAACGAGTATAATAAGTGCTATGATGCGCAGAATGTGATACTAAGTTGGAATGAAAGTTCCCATTGTTTGATAAAACATTCAAAATTTATGCATATATTCAGAAAACAGCAACAACAAGTATTTTAAAAATGCAGGCCATCATTATTCACCACTTTTTGCCATCGGTCCGCCAGGTTTCGAATCTGATTAAACTACTACTCCTTCGGCTTTGAATCATAGAACTCTTAACATGCTTCTTCAGCTTCATCAAAAGATTCAAATCGGTGACCTTCAAAATGTTGCATTGATGGGAAAAGGCCGTAATAAAATGGAGCAACGTCCGGACTATAGGGTGGATGCGCTAGGATCTTAACTACGTCCAGTTCCTCGAACTTTGCCTTGGCCTTTTTAGCTGTGTGTAGTTTTGCGTTGCTTTGCTGAAACAATGGGCCTTTCAACGAATTCTATTCTGCAGCAGATATAGACAAATTATATATCAAGAGTTGAGCAAGAAGTAAACCTTGCAAATGATATGAAAATCACACACTGATTCATGCGAAAGAACGATATTCCCATCCAAACGATGGAAATTTTCTTTCCAATTTAATACTTATGATGCTGGGTCAGGTTCTATAATGAGAAGTACGAATTTTCGACAAAAAATAAGGCAGTCGCTGTTAATCTAATGCGGATACGATAGTGTTGAAATTGATAAATTGAAATGAATAAATAAAATAATTGATACATAAAGATGAGTGTGTTCAGCTACATAAACATGAGCATTCCCAGTACATAATCACAAAAGCACAATAGAAATTTATGGCATTCTTGACGCATACACTGCTATCCTTGACGACTTACGGCATCCTTGACATAAACATGCCAAAACTCTGCATGGCAGTTTTAAATACCCATTATGTGCTTCATTACAATAGATTTCTCTGGCTGAAGTTACAGTTGTCTGCTGCACAATATCAAAAGGGCAAGAAAATGATAAATAGGAACGATTTTGAAAGAAGTGGTGTCGTTTAATAATCACTAATTCTTCAGCAGTTAGTAATCATTTTTTTAAATTTGGCAGATCGTCGCTTACCACTTCAATGAAGTAGACAGCAACATGAAAAGCGGGCCATTCTCGGGCGTGATTGCCACCATCGAGCCACACGGCTGGTTTTGTATGATTGACCGCACGGCCGATCTGAATTAGAGAATATGTAGAGATTCGTTATGCTCAAAAATCTCAAAGGCGAATATTTCCACAGAGCCAAATTTTCGAATTGCGGCTTGGTATTAAAAAATCGTAGTCTTATAATAGCACAGAAAGAGTGGTGTCAAAACTGACGACAGTAGCGCAACGGTTGATCACGCGCCCACGGATAGGATGAAGTATGGGTTTGGATACCAGCTGAAATTTGCAGCGTTTGCGCTTACTCTTCATTACTTGGAGAAAGCAATTTTAAAGGGCTAATAACCACTGTCATGATATTAATCTCTCAAAGGAACGACATTCATGTCATAAATTTGCGAGCAAAAATTACTACAAGCTTCGTTCTATAATTTTTTCTGTCAGCAGATAGCAGCAGGTATTGCTATTTGAGATGTCAGTGAAACCTAGTACATTGTATAAATGAAAATCATGCTCGTTTGAACCTCTCACTTTTTGAATAGTCACGAAGTTGAATTCACAACCTCTTGATTACTAAAAATTGCACAACCTTTCTATTGTTCGATCAAATGCATGCCTTGTTGAAATTTAAAAGAATTTCCAACTGTGGATGTTGTGGATCGCCATCTACTAAGTTGTCTCTTTATGTAGATAGCTTTCGACACTTTTGATGATTCGCTGTGGCTTATTTTAAGAAATAAAATGATTAATAGATCCCAGGACCAACTATCTATTAACCTCGGCGTAGTTTATGTGAGTGAGTATTTTCTTCTATTTAGCTTTCCGAGGAGTTATTGATGTTACTTATTGAATATCAGCGTAGCATATAACAATACAGTTGATAATGCAGCATGAATATTACAACAGTCGTGGTGGCTTACGTTTCGGCAAGGTTCGCCATCTTCAGAGCCTCAAAGTAGGTTATTAAACCAATTAACCATAATAAATACAAATAATATCAACAACACCTTGGAAAGGCTGAACAGAAGAAAATACCCAGAATGATCAATAATATAATCGCGATCATAATGGATGACATGCAGTATTTGCTAGGCGAAGATGTTGCTTTCCTCCCGAAAATGAGGCTCGAAATCAAAGAATCGATGAGATTGCAAGGAAACGCGCTCAACCAGTATTCAACGCTTCAAGAAGAAGACCAAAAACGAATTGAATGCTAGAAGTACTGGGATCCGCACAGTGAAAAAAAAAGACTGTGATGACGGATCAAGTAAAGCATTGCTTCAAGGCGCGGGAAAATGTTATTCCAATGGAGCGAAATCAAAGCTATACAGTGGATGTGGTATATTCAATTTCTCCAAAATGTGGCGAGTCGACTTTGCGTGTGAAGTGGTCTACCAATGCATGAGCTATCCTTCAAGACATACTTTGAGGTAGCCCAATTCACAGAGATGGCGAATGATGGAGCTGCGTCGTTTTGCAAGTGTTAATAAAACATTATCCAACGTACCCGCTAGCCTTTTAATATCTCAATTGAAACAGCAAAAAAACTAAATAGAAGAAGAGCTTGTATATGGGACAACTTAACAGAAGCAGCTTGGAAACACTGTATGAAAGCAGGACAAGATGTTCAATAGATAACAACTAATGAGAACTCTCACAAGTCTTAATTGACTAGGAGGAGACGTTCAATGTGAGATGAGATACTGTGTAAAAAATTTGTTTGAACTTTTGTCCTTTTCTGATATATGGAGGTAATTTTGTCATGAAGAAATCAGGAGAAGATCTTTTAGCAAGAGACAAATGATAAGAGAAAAAACTAGGCAAATATATGACTCAAGCAGCACGTGTATGTTATTCTAAAAACGTAACTTCTGTATTTGGTAGTTAGCCGTTTTTTTAGGTAGTAATGTGAATTTAGCAAAGTAAGGCTGGTGATCAATATGAACACTTTGCCTCACCTTTCGGCCGCTTTTTTATAGATACGCTCAAACCGATGTCCCAACAGGACGATGCAAGCGCCTGTATAGCCCTAGACATAAGGGCTCAAAAACATGTTACATTCTTATTAGATTGGATCTTTTTTTGTTGCACGATATCCGATCACATAAAAAGTTCTGATGTGTGGTGTTGAAAATCCTATCAAAAGGCGGATGAATTTTTTAGAATCAATTATATGACAATATTCAACAACATCTCAGTGGGACGTAAAGACTGTGGTTTCACCACGCGACAGAATTCAGAAAAGAAGTAATAAAGGAGCTATAGACGACGTTTGCAACACGTTCAAAGAAAATGCAAGAGATTCTAAAGCTTTGCACGATGTGAAAGACAGAGCATATTTGTGAGTATATGAGTTCGAAGACAGACTAATTTTCTGGAGGACGAAACACCAGAAAATTTGTGAACTCTCTGAAAACACGAGCATCAAAGTGTAATTTTACGGCATGGATGAAGGACGTCTACATATTGTCAAGAATTGCTTATCTTGCAGTATGTAGTCTAAGCAATTTATTTACAGCATAACTAATCATTGTTTTGAAATCAACATTGCCATAGACTCAGAAATAAATTTTCAGTAACGAAGTAGTTTCTTGAGACCGTCGTTCTAATTATCATTTTACAATTTGGGAAAAGTGCTTGAATATTAGAGGGTCGCCTGCATGAACAATTGCATACCCCGTCTCTACTGGGTTTTGAGTGATTTTTGACCAGAAGTAAAATAAGGGAAAATGAAAGGATAAACCTTCCAGCCTTGATCAATCGCAGGAAAGCGACTCGCATCCGACTTTCATAGTTGAAAGTGAACTATTGCATATGTAGCCTTCACAATAACTGGCGGTAGCCTACCTTCGTATCTGGTTAATCCCAGGAGGTCTAACATCAATTTACCGACCTCGAAGAGTGAAAAGCTTGGTAAGTCTGCAATAGTTGCGCTGCAAAACTGAATAAACATAGGAGTATTAGAGACCACAATGCTACAACAACGTTTTTGCTAATTTCAGTCCATGGTCGCATCACTTGTTTTGTACATTATCATCGAATGACTCGTTAGGAATTGCAAAAGCTTCAGTCAACTTCTGCTCTTCAAAGCTGTCTAAGTTTCTTCAAAAGAGCACAATTACAAAAACACTTTAGTTTTGATTCCAGTGAGAAAGCACCTAATAAAATCTGATAGGCTATGAATTTCGGTGCTGAATTTGCTCTAAGCATCTTATTGTATTTGGACCAATCTAATTTTGATAAATTCGATGTAGATCTTTTCTTATCATAGGCAACTTAAACAGTCTTAATTGTCTGCAGTTTCGAGCCACCTAATGAACACCCCCATCACGATACATTATTTACCCCCATAGGCATCCATCTAAGTTGACATATGTTGCTGTAAGATCTAATTGCCATCTTGAATGCTTGCAGTGCACGTTCACAGAAGTCAACCTTAAAATGCTACATAAGGTCAGTTTTCGATGTGATGCGAGACGACTGTTCTGCTTAATAGATGGTTTGCAATCCATCGTAACCTTGCCGTCTCCTTGATGCAAGCAACCGCTCTGAGCGGGTTTCAATGGCACTGTATCGAATGGAAAGCTTTCACTAACATAATTGCAACAGAAAATGAGCCAATTGCAATGTTGTATTTTTTATGAAGCATTCGAGAATCTATTGGCTAGTGTTCATATGATATTTGAAAGTCAATTGGCCCTTTTTAAGAGAGTTACGTTGAACGGCTCGACAATTTCCATACGGGTATATAGCTTCTCTCGAAATCTCAAGGAGCATATAATAGGACGTTTTCCAATCATTACTAAAAGTAGTTGACTCTCGTTGCGAAAGAAAGAAGGTCTACTATTTTGACAGTTCGTTTTTGTACAATGCCAAGAACTGTATAATCTGCCCTGACGGAAAAGAGGGGGATTGTATGAGATCGCGCACGTTTATTTACTAACATGTAAAACATCCGGGGAAGAATATATATGCGAAACGGGTAGACCACTTTTCATCCGCATAAAAGAACATCTAGATAGTAAATCTAAAATAGATAAAACCGAACCTTTAGGTTTACATAGGGCACAAAAAACACAGCAACAAGGATTTTGATGTGACTGTCCCAATCCTAGCGCAGGAATCACAAACGTCCATGCGCAAAACTCTTGAGGCATTTTGGCTACACGCCCAAGACCCCGAAATGAACCGGAAGGACGAGTGCGTCACCATCACACGAGATTTCGCGCCCTTCGTTTGATCTTCTAACCTGACCTAGGCAGCAAATAAATAAGACCATCCGAACAATTCAAATAGACTAATACTACATACGCCCAGGCTCTGAAGAAGACAGCGCCTGAAACGTCAGCAGAACTTCTACGACTAATTTACCAACGTCGTGTCAGTTAATCAAGATAACTTTTCTCGATTTTCATATAACGACTAATTATGCCAAGGTTTATGGAAAGTCGAACTTTTGAATTGTTGCTGTAGTTGGATTGGTGGTGTTGATCCAAAAAGCTCCCAAAATCTTTAGCGCCGATGTTTTTGTTCTTGCGCAAGGATGGTGACTTCGATCTCAAAATCCACTCCATCGTGTTTTTGTGCTGTATCTGTCCCTAGCGGGCTGTTCCGTCTACTAAGACGCTTGTCAGCTAGGTGTTCTTCTATGCAGGCATAGAGCCGCCTACCCGTTTCGTCAACATATTTATCGCTATACGCTTTGCAAGAGATTAGGTAGACTTTACCTACGAACTGTTATAGCCTGTGTAATAAGGCTTACCTCTTGACCACCAAAATGGAAAAGGAAATTCAGAAAAATCTATCGGTATGAATCCAATACGAAGCAAGGGTGCGTATGTAATTGTCTTCGTCTAATGTGCTACAAATTACGTAAGAGGAAGAGGTAGAGCTACAAGAAAAGGACTTCTGTTGAACATACAGTTTGGTCCATCGCCACAAAGATGCGAACCTATTCATGCAAAGTGATGTTTAATCTCATTCATCCACGCAGAAAGTAATTCAAAAATTGCGCAATCTAGAAATCCAATCATTCCTGCCCAAAAAATTGCAGGAATCTTTGCTAACAATTATTGCCCTTCAAATCGGCAGACGTTATCTGTGCTGTATGATACCCAATGTTGAGAGCTTCAGTGTCAGATAATACTTCGTCTAAAATTGAAATTAGTAAAGACCAATGAATCTGTGGTGTTTCAAGTAAGATGGCACTTTCTTAGCGTTGTGAACAGAACCATGCCCATCCTGTCAACGTAATAGGTTGGAGAGAAAGTTCTGAGAAAATGCTTGTAAAACATTTATTTATGCACCTATTACACCCGAACAAAGACAAAACTAATAGTCATAGTACTCCTCTTAAAATTCAAGCACTTCCTGCCACTTCTCCGGCAAAAGCTCGATTCCACGAGCATAAACTGTGTCTTTGCCTCAAGCCAGATTGATGCGTTCGCTTTTCACCGTTGCATTTGGAACCCCAGCAGCCATTCGTGCATCATCAACAACCTAATTTGCTCGCTTGTTGACTGCATCTTGAAATAAGTAGATAAATTATATACCAATCAACGTGGAAGAAGACGGGCTTTCAAATGAGCTCAAAAACTCAAAAAATATGGCCGACACCCAAAAAAGTTACAAGATTTTTTCAGAACTTTTTCTCTGACCTATTACATATCATAAATTTTAATGGTGAAAAGTCAACGAAGCAAATAACAGTTCGCGTTTTTTCACTTTTCCGTTTCTTTCTGCGATCCTCTCAATCAACACAATGTCGGAAGAGGAAACAGTGAAACAGTGATTGAAAAAGTTTTTGTAAAACATCGAAGCTCACTCACCCATACCACCCTCTAAAATGGCATTGTTGTTTCTAAATTTGGGTGATAGATGGTAATATTACCTTTTTTGAGGGAAGAGGAGATTTGACTTAGTAAGCAGCCAGTTAAATCATTAGAAATTCGTGAGAGCGACATTGATATGATTTGGGCGCAATTTTTTCTCAAATCTCGTCGGAATGATATATAAAACAGTTATCACTTTTATTTAAAATCCAGTAGTATCGTATATTTGTTTTGAACCAAATAGAGACCTTTATAGTTGCTTTCCTTTCAATGAATGTATAATTTCGACCTCACAGAATTTCTTCCCTATATGCCCCTGCATTGCGTCAACGTCAATGCGACAGTTCAAAGTATTAGTCACAAAGTAATTTCTCTTCTAATTGCTTCATAAATCAATCAGAACTGTAAAAGCGGATTTGAGAAAAACTAGTGTAAAGCATCGAAAATGAATGCAGGGTAGTGAAACTTACTAAAGGTCGGAACCTCGAACCATAGATGAATATTTCGCCTAAAAATATGACAAAAGCACATTGTGAAGAGCGAGGTGTGAAGAAAAAAGGAAAGAAAGAAAAATGAAAGGAAAACAAGGGAAAGAAAGAAAGAAATAGAAAAAGAAAAGGTGGAAAAAGAAAAAATGAATGCCCAGCATAAGGGCAAAAGATTACAGAGCGAGCAATGTGTACAGAAAAAAATCCACGAAAAATCCGTGCACGAAAGATGATACGGAGAATGACGTGTTTTATGGTCGACAGCTAGTGAGTATTTGATGGTATTCGACCTTTGATGGCCGTAAATCTCATACTTGACGCTGGCCTCTCAGAGGTTTTCGATGGGGTTTTCAAGTGGAATTGATGTGTCTAACACATTGTAAAATAATTATGGGTTTTAGATTCAATTAGAACCATGACTACTAAATAGGTGGCTAGGGCATTGATATTCAATAAATTTTTTTATCCGTCATTAATATCAATGGCGATTTGGAACAAGAACAGGGTGTGTGAAGCAAAACGGATCACAGGGCGAATGAGAAGTGAATAATAAAAAAGTATCTTAGCAACAGTTCAAGCAAATTTCTTCATTGCTCCGATTATCTATTCAAAACCTAGATTGAGCTGCGTAGTAAAGATTCAATTGATACCAGTCAGGATTAAATATCCAGTCTTTGCTTGATCTTTTGCAATGCACTCACCTTGAGCCCAAGCAGAGGTCGTCGTTCGTGGCTGTAACCAATAAGACGTAATTGTACGATGTTCGGATTCGTGCGAGCCACGCTCCTTATGTAGTCTTCGAATTCAGAAAAATCATGGTAACGGGTGAGATCAAAGAAAGGCGTCTCGCCACCGGCAACGATCGCTAACCGTACGCTGAAATTTATGAGATGCATGTTCTTTTCAAGTTTAAGGAATCGTCATCTGTTAAAACAAGTCCTAACAACTGAGGTCTGTTCATTCTCAACTACTATCGCGAGTGTTCTTGGTGTAACGCAGCGCAAAGTTGCAACATCGACATATTTTATGATGTCGTCGAACCAGAGAATGGAAATAGCGGCGATATGACGCCTTCAAACATCGACCTAGCACAGTTTAGCCCTATCAAGGCTAAATTGCCTTTTTACCCCTCTAATTTGATGGATATAAATCCCCATAATCTTGAGTTTTGTCAGACATCTCTTCACTGAGAATGACTACGCCAGCGGAGAATATGAATGCCAAGTCTATAGTTACTGCGCAGCTGGCCTTGGTGAGATTTTTGCAAAAAAAGACATATTGTAGTGGAAGATTGACGTACACGAATAATACAGCTAGTATACGTCGCATGTGAAGTGGTGAAGCCAAGAATGATTCTGATTGATACCTGTGGCATTGGGCGGAGCGTCTCGGCTACCTCTACTGGAATGCAATCATTCGCATGCCATTACCTCGTTCGTCAACATCCTAAAGTGCTATTAGCTGGAGAGGTAATGTTTTTGCGTGAGTGGGAAACCGTCTTGCTTCTTCTTTTTTTGGGGCTCGTAGCAGGTTTTATTTGCGGGAATTTTTTACACAAGGTAAAAAACCCAGCACAACTAACAAAAGAATGTTTTCTCTGCGTAAAAAAATTGTATCATGGTCGTAGCCCATTGTGAAATGGCTGTCTGATACGATATGGCCACCTTTCCTATTCGATAATGATAACCAGTTTTCATTGGCGATCACGCATGCGAAAGCAAGCTCACCCAATATCATGACGGTCATATTGCCCCTAGAAAGAAATTTCACTTAGCAAGCGATGACCTTCATTACTAAATTAGAAGATAAAATTTTTGAGTTATAGAGATTTTAACACCTTTTAACACTTCATAGTTACAATTTATTAGATTTTAACAATATATCAAAGTGTTGTAATTGTCTCAGTACACATTTTGAACTTTCAGCAGACGGATTGAGGAAAGAATGAAAATCCGACTTTTGCCGGTTTTGTCACCTTTTGACACTGAGTGCCCGTTTTGCACTGGTGATCAGTATCACAAATATAATTACAACATGCCAGCGAAAGTCAGACATGGCGCACACCCGATTTGAGCCCAACCATTAACCCTTGGGTACGACAGGGGCATGTCGCTAGCTCCGCCTTGCCGCGCACGGAAAGCAGTCTGTAGTACTGAGTGGTTAGTGATGTCGGCGAACGGGAAGAAAGTCGCTGCCATCATATCACTTACACCATCTCTCTCATCGGAATGTCGTAACACAAGCGAATTTTTATTACTTACATTTATCACGTTACGCAACTCTTAATAGTGCTTACAACAAATTTACATAAGACATACTTACGCATGCAACAACAGCAAAAATACAATTTAAACAATACAATAGCACAATATGAAAGTGCAGTAGATACTGGTTGGGTATGCGTTGGTATCACGTCGATCTACATCTTGTACCAAAAAAAAAGTGACTTGTAGGACAACTAAGTGTTTTTTTTTTGCTATAATAATTACGTAGGAGAGCCTCCAATAGTGTTAGACAACAGAAATTTGCTGTGAGACATCGTGAGAGGTGATCATTTACAACTAACTTATCATATTATCCACATCTAGTCACTAATCAAAAGATGTCCAGTCATTAGTGATCTAATAGATTCTGTGAGAATCACAACAATTCTATCTAACGATTGGCCTCGATTTTCAACGACTTAGAACACAACTTCCGATTTTAGACATAATATCGCCCAATAAAAGTTCGCCGGATCAACGGGGAAACCCTGTAGGTGCCGTCTGTGAGTTGTCACTAAGATTGATTACAGTTTCAGATCTCATTCTCAAGCAACTAGTTTGCGCAGTGTTTGGAGAACAGCAATGCTTGTAAGAAATCAATATATATGATATATATATTATATATATGACTATTTGAGACGATTTGACAATATATCATGTATATATATGCTGTATATACATTTATGTATATATACCACCTAATGCGGCATTACTTTCGTAATCTGCTTATAAATATTGTACAAGGCACACGGCATATCATGTAGTTAATGTAACAGCTCGATTTGACAGAGGTGCACTGCTACAATATCTTTGTTAATTGTCACCAGAAAGGACGCTTTCTAACTTTTCAGTGCACGTTAGCTTGCCCAGAGCGCATGTTGCGCAGTGGCTAGTGGTGCTCTTCGTCGCACACGAGATCGAGAGTTCGGTCTGACGCTCATGGCTCACCAAGCCAACCATCCCTGCGGGGTCGGTAAATTGGAACCAGACCAGTCTAGTCTCAGAATTGTCGGCGGGGATAAGCAGCACTGACTTGGTGCAGAGCGAGGCCACCGCGAGTCATAGTAAAGACCAGATATGCATTCAATCACCTTCAATTTTCAATTCAATTCAATCACCTCAAACGAATTTAGAAATTCAAGACGAATGCATGGTGCATCCGTTAATTGATTGATCAACGCCAAAAGATCCACCCTTTTACCCTTTATTAGCTTGTCTAATTACGGTGAAAGGATACGAAATTTTGGAATACTCAGGCCGTTTCACTGGAAAAGGATCTGAGAACCAAATACACGACATGTCATGCTAACTGATTTTTACTCTGTGTGCTTAATGTCTGAAAACTTTGCTCCGACACAAATCGACAAGCATTTTCTGAAGCAGCAAGTCCCACAAAATTTATGCGATAGCCGTACAAGATCGAAATACTACACGAGCGACATGGGTTTGTCAAGTAACGGGACGCTCATCATCTGCAGAAAAAAGTTTCTCCACAAATTGTCGCTGGCATTGACTTTGCCGTCCACCCCGTTCACAGCCCATATTGTCGCCACCGACAAGATTTTTTCCCTCGAGTGGCTAACCTTCGTCTTCTCTCTAATCAGTGCGTCACGGACATCGCTATCATCAATTTTTACTTACTGACAAGTGCAGTCGAAAACGAATTAGAAGTGCTCTATTATCAATCGATGGTAGTTATACGCAATGACATGTCGTGAATTTATCATCGGAAACGGTTGTGGAAGCAATTACATGCTTGGTAATTTCGGATCAAGGGAAAACGATGACAACAAAAAACCGTCTTGCAAAACCCCTGTTCGCAGAAATTTTATCCATGAAAGTCGTTTTTTCAGAAAAAGAAAAGCCACCACTGGACATGGAAGTCACATAACGGCACGAAGCATGTGGAGATAGACCATATACAAAATATGGTGTCCACTTGGCACATCCGCAATTCCATCATTATGTACCCGCTCTAATCACCGCCTTTTTCGCACGAAGATTCTATTCAGTCGCAAGCTGGATGAATTCACGTCATCGGCCAATTAGGAATAGTCAAGCTGTTTATGATGAAACATTCTAAGCATGATCCTTCCCAAACATGGCTAGCAGATCAAGGAATTCCCCACCAAAGACTACGAGCTCCCCCTCGAAAAACTCGAAAATTGTGCTGAGTTTCTTTGATCATATAGAGTGACAACGTATTTTGAGCCTTTCATGAGGTCTGTTATGGCACTGATACAGGGCATGACAAGTGTTCTGACATGACAGCCTCGTCACAGTGCCCTTCGACCCAATCAGTTCGCTGGGAGACATCCCTATGTAGAGGAGCCTAACCTTGATTTTGAGCTTTAGCTTAAATAGACACATTCAGCGCAGATAATATCAAATGCTGGTCGCAGCATTGGTTTTCAGGACCGACTTACTTCAATACGGTGGATGCAATTGTCAGAAGCACTGCAAAAGAAAACTAATTTGAAGAAGTGCATCGGGCCATGTGCGAACATGGTGGTACGCTGTCAGCCCAAATGAGCGACGATGGTCACTAAAACTCATAGCTACCGTACGGATTCAATATCGGGAACATTTTGAACCAACCTTTTGCATTCCACAATCCTCATTCTCGTCCTAGGTCCCAAAATCCCAGTAAGAGGAACCACATAATTTTCTTTTGATCTAAAGTAAGGAAAAATGTGCAGCTCCATGACTCGATAATATCTTTGCCGATTTCGTTGGAGATGTATTTTAGATGTACTTCGTCATCTTACTCATGAAGGGTGACAGAAGGAATCTTCACAATTATTCTCTGATATGGTTGATGAGTGTGCTTAACAAGCCTGCTGTTTTTGAATTGACAGATGTCAAATCTTTCCTGGCTTTGAAGATGGCGAAATCCGCCAGAGTAAGCTTGTGTGGGATAAAGAAACAATAACAGCCAGTGTTTGCTCAGTAAGATGAACAATCAATCAATAAACATTTATCGCTCCCTATATGAAGACATGATAACAGAATATACACTATTCCATCATATCAGCACTCCACATAAGAGAGAATAAGCAAAAAAGAAAAGAAAGCAAAAAACATCATACCAAAAGAGGCAAATTTACTCTTGTAAATAGCGCAAATAATAATCACACATGTTGGCTCAAATATTAATGAAAGGATCTATTGAAATTTGAGCGTGTTCTTAATAAAACACTGGAAATAAAGAAATATAATATGATAAAAATAGCAGCCAAAGACCAATTGAGTGTACAACACTCCGTGTTAGGTGAAAATTTCACTTGACATAGAGTGTGAAACGTTTGTCTTCAATAACTCACTGTAGGGAGAGTAGGGCATCCGAGAGAACTGACTAATAAAAAAGATTGAAAGACGACGGGTTCTACCCGACTGACGAGTTAGTAAGGACGAAACACGTGCATTGGGCTGTACAAGAGCTTTTATTAGACCACATGACAAGTTGGCTCAAATAATAATGAAAGGACACATGAAATGCTCGGGATACCTTGTTAAATGCAAAATCCACATTTATACATACAAGTTTGTGCTGGCATACTCTGCAAATTCGTTAACAGGAAGACTAAGAGTTCCGAGAAACCACTGAGTGAGCCATTGAAAATGTTGCAAACAACGAAGAATATTGTTCAACGCTCACTAATCTACCTGAGGACCAAACAATATAAACTACCGACATAAAAAATTCAACCAATGTTGAAATCACCACTTACAATCCAAGGATAACACACAGCATCTAGATTTCTATTGAAAGAAGTTCCAATATCTGGATTCTCCGATAACTACACATCATTTTATGAGCTTATGTGAGTATCTGTATACTCCGTAGCATGGATTGATGAATTATGTAGTCACTATTTGCTAAATCCGGAGATTAATAATGTATCGGTGATTTGATAGAAAATCTGTTGTTCCGGCTTCCGCACACCTATCATAAATTGGTGAGCCCATGGACACCTGTTTAGGATTTCGAGCACTTGCCATGAGTGATTGAGCTCATAACAGTGTTTCCGTGCTCGGCAGATTGTCCACAAAACAATGAAGCGCTTCCTCTTCTTTTTTCTTTCGTTTTCATAGCCTGTAAAAAGACAAACTGTATTCGGCAATTCTTGATTTCATTTACAACCTACGCTAGGGACGTACTCATCATTCGTTTCAACACATATGTGTTTTAGCGGAAGCAACGAGGAGTCATAGAATCAAAGTAATTGCATGTTCTATGACAAAAGCCGGTTCTTTCTGATTATTAAGGAACAAATGAAAAACTGACCTCATTCCCAAGTAAGGAATTCTTCATAGGAGTGTTAGTAATTATTCGAGAGCTTAAATTTCTAGCTATAGCTGCAGCTGGCGTTTTTTTGAAAACAACCTTTGATAACGCTGTAAAATCCAGAATAAAACCACGTTCACAAAACTACATATTTTATGCTCGTTTCGCCCATACTTCGCTAGACAAAACTCCTTCCTTAGAGTACTATGAATCATTCGACAGCACAATTGTGAAGAACTCACAAATATGTCTACCTTTTGGAAAAGCTCCTTTGATAGCACTATTAGGTA
>JAHQIW010003411.1:0-49934 GCA_019055375.1 Parelaphostrongylus tenuis | reverse complement strand
GGGTATTGTGCACCATTGCAATAAGATTCTAGCTTTGCAATGATTGCTAACATTCTCATAAAAATCTCTTGTCCAGCAAAAGGGGTCTTTTCATTCCGTACCGTCTAACGGAAGGTATCCTAAGTAACAAGTTGTCGTATCCCACGAATGAAACGGCATGTTCATCTTTCAAACATAAAACTTTTTCGCCTTGCTACAAGCCAAAGAAGCAGGAAAGCTGAAATTTTGTGAAAAAAAACTTACTTAAAATAATTGACTTTGAAGAACTGGTATTAGAGAAATTTTGAAAATACGAGAATAAGTACTCGTGATTATACTTTTGCTTTAAATGAAAGCTTCTTAAATAAATAATTGCTCAGTTGCTTTGTTAGCTCTCGTAGCTACAGAACATAGTCCAACAAGATCATTGCTCGATTGGTTTTGAGAAATAGTTCGAACGTTTATCAAACTGACGTGCATTTTCCTAGCATGAAAACCACTCTAGAACAGCAATAAAATATGTGGAAGAAAATGAGCTGCGTTATCGTGCATGACGTAAATTAGGAAGCCTTAGGGAGCGAGAAAGAGGGAATATACAGATTATACAGTCGGAGAGGCCAACAACTTATTCTGCTGTGCGTTCAACTATTTTTTTTGTTGACATGTCCTTGACTGTTATTAAGGTTTCGATCTAGGAGAGGACCTATCCTGGGAAGCGCGCGATTTCTCAACCTCGGCGCTCTTTTCCGAAAGCTGTTAGTAACATAATTAGGAATGATGGCTCTTGAAACAGCAACTGCATAATTTTTTTTTATAAATTTAACTGTTGCATGAATGTCGCGAGCCTAGACAGTTAAGACATAGCTGCAATTTTCTGACCTAGGAAGTGCGCTGCTGCGGTATAGTATAAACATTGCATTGCAAGGCCTTAAGAAATAAAGTTCGGCAACAGGAACCTTTTTTTCCAAGTAGCAGTGGCCTATTATCACGAATACACTTGAAATGGAATGTTATGCGCTTACATGCGGAATCAGCAGCAACCATAAAGTCGTATCTGCTAGTTTTAACTGCCGGTGATGGGAATGCCGATTCCATTACGTCCATAGTAGATGTTGCAAACAATATCTGTAAAAAGATCGAGTAATTCAGTGGGAGTAACATGACTATGTGAAATTTTGCCGTATATTGCACTGCGAATGCGGGCAGGTACTTTATTTAGAAGAAGCGCTCTAAAAGTTTCTGCGCGCGAATCATCGGCGCCTGTTTCCCGCGAAAGCCAACGCACCAAGGCTAATATCTGATTATAAAGTAAGAGTAATTGACTCCCTTGCGAGTCGCACACTGGCAAGTGGGCCAGTTTGGTGAAAATAAGGTGCTTCAAGGCAACTTCATCATTCTATAAAGTCCGAAAAACCTCTTTCGCCATAAGATAGTTACCTGGCGTGATTGCGGGCCCTTCAATCGAGGAGAGAGCTTTTCCACGCAAATAGAATTTCGACAAGGTGAATTTAGTAGTGTCGTTTAACTGTTTTTTATTGCCAACCAAAGTTGCGAAACGTGCCGAAAACTTTGAACAATCCAGTAGATGGCCATCAAATGAAGGAAGTTCCAGCTTGGATGAAATAGAAACGTCCACAAAATAGATAAGGAGTTGTCATGAGGGATTACGGAGTCAACAGTTGCTGTGGACGAAGACGCCGGTTGAGGACCCTCCCGGAATAAAGTATCGTTTCTGTCTGACGCATTATCGGAAACGCCAGAACGAATCTGCAAACCTCGGGCCATAACTTCAGGATCGAGAGAATACAAGTATTTTAGGTTCTCCATTATAATGACGGATGTGCCAAATGTCTCACGATACAATTTATAATATCTTCGCTGCACTTTTCGCAGTGGTGCGATGTTTCTAAAGCATTATACCGTGTATACCACGTATTAAAAACATCGTACCACTACGAATAATTCAGTTAAAAACATTAGAAATTATACGTATTATATATCACATGGCTGGCATCTCAACTGGGTTCATGAAGCGAAAGCGCATACCCAACCAAGTTGGTTGAAGGTTGGTAGCTGATAGACAACATAGAGATGTTGAAGTATGAATAATGGCGCAAATGTGCCTCGGTGGTGTAGTGGTTGAGCACGCGTCCGCGGGTAAGATGAAACGCGGGTTCGATTCCCGCCTGGGGCCGTGTTTTCGCCCACCTTTCAATTCTCAATGGTGTCTCACGATAGTCTCCGTCGTTGTAATATAGAAGTCGAATCTGTCCTCTTCATCACTGCTACAGTTCAACATAGGTGACCAACCACTGAGAAGCTTGGTAATCCTGTCGTATGCCTGAAGAAGAAACGGCTCTAGTGAGTTTACCTCCTAGTAGAACTATTCAATTTGAGAGTCGCTCAGATGAGCGAAGCAGTTTATCCCGAGCAAACTTTTTATTCCTTGAGAACTACGGAAGATGGCGTTGAAGAAGCGTTTTCGTGAAGTCTATCTCCCGGCGGATAGTAGAAGTGAATGGAGTAGACATAGCTGTGAGAGTGAACTTGAGACAAGAAGATCCACAGAATATTGCACGCTATGCACAAAGGACCTTTGCCAGGTGCACGCTAAGATTGTCGTGGTCGCCAGCTGTTTGGAACTGACTCTGAACTCTCTTGAGATAATTGCAATTGACACTGACCTGATACTGCAATTGTGGAATACTGTAAGATTAAACAAATTTTCTTGAATTTACTAGGAGTAGACTTATCGGATGAAAGGATTGAGTTATGGTAGGATTACAGCAAGCCTAACGACCAACCGCTAACTGCTAACTGATGACAACCGACCTTTCTGCTAGACAAGATGATAGTCTAAAATAGATTCATACACAAGGAACTTCTCACATCACACGGAAAAAGAATTTGTGGCATAGAAAGTGACAAGTTCATCTCGCCATGAGAATGTGAACATAAAGAACGTTTGCCAGCCGCACGTTCGTTCGCCGGCACCGACAACGTACAGAAATTACCGTATACCAAGTTACAAACTCCAAGCACTCGTAGCTGTCACAGTGAATCATATCTCTTCTATGGGCTGCTTTTTATAGACCCGCTCAAAATGATATAATCTAAAAAAGATATAACATGTTCTGAGTTGCTAGGTCTAGTGCTATACCAGTACCTTTTTCGTCTTATTGGGACTGATCAGTAGCACCCTCCTTCGGTTCAGCGGATAGCACTAGACCCAACAACTCAAAACATGTTTTATCCTCATCGGATTACATAATCTTAAGCGGGTCTACAAAAAGGTCGATAGAATAGGTGCGTTTTTGAAATGTAGATAATTCTTTGATGGCTTAAATTAGCAGGATTTCAATGGTGTTATTTACTTTTAAAAAGGCTCTACTGTTGCGCTGAAAGAGCGATTTATTATTTTGTTCCTCATTTAAACATTTTTTGGTGATCGAAATATTTCTTTTGGATATCAAAAACAATTCGTTAGGTGAAATCTCAAGGACTCCGATGTTGCTTTTAGTTTTCTGCACGGACTCCTCTGTGCGCTGTAACGGCAAAAAGAAGATTGAGTTTCGCACTGAGCGCACAGGGTGTGTCCTATCCGAGGACGCTTTCTGAAAGCATGCTTGTAAAAATCGCTAAAATGTTTGTGACACCAAACTCAAGCTTCATTCGATGACTTTTCCTGCACAGACGTTCGGTTTTTGACAATCATGTTTTTGTAGGAATATGACCGAGTCTTTGTGAGTACCTAGTGAAGCATTAGGACTCATAATCGAGGGAACTCGATGAAATCCAGCGGAAAACAATTGGAAGACAATCGATGCGTAGATGACTGGTATCGCTTGTGGCGAAAACTTATTCACATGAGGTAAAAGCGTGTTGGCCCGACGTCAGTATGACGAAATCTAATCCACATACCTCCAAAGAGTCGGCTTAAAGGTGATATCGTGCGCGGCGGAACTTTACATTCCTTTGGCAGCTACAGCGCAACGAGAAGTCGTTTTTCCAATAAAAGAATCGGAGTGTGCAATGATTAAACCATCAAATGAGTGTTAAAAATCTAAAAGAAAAGTTTTATTTATCAAAAATGTTTGAATGAGGAACAGAGTTTTGTTTGTTCTTACAGCTTAATGAAACTGCAGCATTGAAAGCAAAGTGCACCACTGAAATCTTCAAGATTAGAGCTATTAGATAATTACAGATAGTTATAATGAGAGCAAAGGATGAGATCGAAGTAGGAGCGGATA
This sequence comes from Parelaphostrongylus tenuis, assembly GCA_019055375.1. Taxonomy (NCBI): domain Eukaryota; kingdom Metazoa; phylum Nematoda; class Chromadorea; order Rhabditida; family Metastrongylidae; genus Parelaphostrongylus; species Parelaphostrongylus tenuis. The sequence continues at coordinate 45,705 of JAHQIW010003411.1, read as the reverse complement.
ATGGAGTTGATCCAGTTATGCGGAACATAATTCCTTCTTGGAGGTTGTAATGCACTAAGATGTCCGCTCAGAAAACTGAAATTATTAATGAAATCCCAAAATTTGTCCTATCGAATGATTGTCAAAGTTCCAAGAAAAATTCCGGTCACTTAGAGGTTTTTGAATAAGAAACAAAATTTTGTTTCTGCTGTTTCTGCCCAGCAATAAAGCCTTTTTGGAAACAAAAGTCATGTAGGAGATTATATGTGCTATGCAAGGCATTTCTCCGCATTGTGGTACACTCGGAAACTCAATTCGGAGTGAAGACATGTAGGATACTCTCAACAAAAATCAGTTATGATTCACTGATATGAAACTATATCATTTTCAGAGGCAGACAACAAGTTGAAGTAATGACACTACTGAAAAGCTATAAATTCCTGTATCATGAGTTTTTCATTCTACGCGGTAACCATCAAAACAAAATCATCACCATGGTTGGTTATTGTAGCCAGTGTTGGTGAGAACAGAAAAACCGTTACAAAGCTAATTTTAATAAAATCTTTAAGTAGCTTTTAAGCCATTCAGCATCTTTTTATATAAGCTACCGATCTATTAATTATATACCAAAAACTGCAGAAAAATAAGAGAAAAAGAATCGAAAAATGGTACTTTTCCGTTAACTGAGCGCCGTTTCGAATCTTTGAAAGAAAAATTATTTCGCTGTTGTTTTTGACGATCCAGTGACCATTCGATAGCTCAAATCAAAAGAATCTGAGCGGTGCATTCCATCTTCGAGGAGACTTTTTATTGCGCTGAAAGAACAAAAAAATTTTTTCTTATGCAAAGATTTCTGGCTTACCGAAGTTTTTTCTTAGAGCTTAAATAATTAATCGATAGCTTAGTTTCTAAGAATTTTAATGATCTACTTAGTTATAAATATCGACCTCGTATCACGGTGTAATAGCCAAAAGAACATTGTGCTTCGCAAAACTGAAAAAAAGCATTGGGTACGGGCCCAATTTTCTTTTTGTACTTATAAAGCACTAGGAAGTCCGTTGAAGAAGTCAAAACACTATTGAAAATCTTGAAAACTGAGCAACTGTTTGGTTTATGAAACTATAAGAGAGGGGCCCTTTTCAGCGAGAAATCTTCACATGAGGAACAAATCATTATTATCGCTCTTTCAGCGCAAAAACAGGGCTCTTTGAAAAATGAAATACACCATTCAAATTCTTTTGATTCAAGCTATCGCTTGATCGAATGAACATTAGAAACGATCAAAACATACGTTTTTTTTTGAAAAATTGAGGTAAAGAAAGGATCGTTCAAGTGCTTCATTTTTTGCGAAACCCTATCCTCTCTTGGCTGTTACAGCGTATATCATGCCTCTAGTGGAAACCAAACAAATTATTGAATCCCTAAGATTTATCGAACGACTGATTGCTCAAACTCCGGGCGAAAAGCTTTGGTCAGCGAAAAATCTTTCAATGAGAAAGAAAATCTTATCCTGTTCTTTCAACACAATAAGAAGGTTTTATTCGAAGATAAAATACATTTTTCGAATTCCTTTGATTTGTGCTATCAAATACTTATTTGAACATTGAAAATGATTAAGAAATACGTCCTTTACAAAGGGTCGAAATGGCGCTCATGCAAGGGAAAAGTACCAAAAAAAGTTCCCTTGGCTGGGTGCGTGCGTGAAATGGCCATTTACAACAGCAAAGAACTGCATTCTTCTTGTGAAGCAAAGCCTCGAATGACAAATTTGTAAGAGCGATTGACTTATTACGAAACACCACGAATCTCGAGCAGCTTACAGTCACTTGTGTGACAGTCTACGGATAACACCAAAGCTGCCTTCGCTGCCTTAACGATAGAAGCCGCTGCCACGTGAAATTTCCTATAATTTACTTGTTTTCTTGTACGTCATTAGAGGAGAAGCAGGTTGGCGCGATGGGTAGAAGACCCGTTGGTTCAAAAGAGCCTTAGATGCGAAAACTAAAGTCTGATAGGACACTTGATCGAGCAGGCATAAATTGATCATGCTTCAACGTAGATAAAACAGGCAAAACATACAAAGATTCTAATGACATTGTTCTGCAGGATTCAAAATGCACCTGTGCAGTTGGTGGTGACTTTGCTGCAAATCATCTTACTAAGCAACATAAAAGCTGAAAACGCAATATTGCTGCATGAAATCGTTGCAGGGTAGTTCATCTCCTCATCTACGAGATTCAAAACTGCTGAAGATCTGGAGATCATTATCCTATCCCTAGCTCGATGAAAATGCAGATTGGTGTTTGCTGTTATTCCTGCGCCATTTTTCTTTAAATCTTCAACTGCGTATGTTCATTTATTTCACTTCTTGTTAGCCAGCACGACAAGAAAATACTGATCAGCAACATGTTGGCACAAGGTGGAAATAATTGATGTTATGTCGATATGATATGTAAGTTTCATTCAGATCTTACTCCGATAGTGTATAGCCGAATGATTTCTATGCTATTTCCTGCGCAGCCTGGCACAAAAGCGCCACCAAAGGTGGTGTGGTGTCATCTGTATCACCTGTCGTCCCGCTGATCGTCGAGTGACTCGAGCGGGTACCAGCAACTCTTCCATTTTTCCCTATCGCGTGCAAAATAGCCCAGTGGGTCTCTAGCTCTAGGAATTCGTTGTGCTTCATATCTCTCTTCCACGCCTTTGTTAGGAAATCAGACCATCAGGTCGGTGGTCTTCCTTTAGAGCTCTTGACGTCCCGAGGAATCCAGTCGGTAACGGTTCTCGTCCATCGGTTGTCGTGAAAGCGCATCACGTGTTTGGACCACCTAAATTTTGATAGTCTGGCGTGTAGAACGGCGTCTCTAAATTTCGATCATTGACGTAGGTCGGAACTTCGGATCCTTTTCCTCATTTGCGAGATACGGGGTACTCCTAGCATCGACCTTTCGACTGCGCGTTCGACAACGCCAAGTGATCTTTCATCCTGCTTATGTAGCGACCAGGTTTCTGATGCATACGTTAGGGCGGGATAATAGTCAAGTCGAAAAGGTAGGCACGGAGTCGGATGTTCTTTGTCCTTTTCACTACATCTTCGATGCTCTTAAACGCCGCTCGTTTCCTCCTTCTCAACTCTGGAGCTAGGTCGTTTATTATGTTGATTTCACAACCTAGATAGACGTATCTGTGGCATTCGGAGATTGTCGTTCCGTTGAGCGTGAATGGGGCATTCGAAACCCATCCGTTCCTCATGAACATCGCTTTCGTTAGATTTAGTTGAAGGCCAATCATTCCATTGGTGTTGTCGGAATCGGTTAACATTCTTTCAGTTTGGCCAATGCTCAATGTTGTGAGGACGATATCATCAGCGACGCGAAGATGGTTCAATCGTCGACCGTCAGTTTTCACTCCCATATCGTGTTCGCATGACGTTTTGTAGGGTGGCAGTGAATAGTTTTGGCGAAATTGCATCGCCTTGCCGAACCCCTTTTCTTAATTCAATGGTGAGATTGTTGTAGAATGAAAATATGTTGGTCGCGAAATCTTTACAAAGCTCACGAAGGATCATTATGTACCGAGTAGGGACGTACTGGTTATTCAGAACCTTTATAACCACTTTTGTTTCCACTGAATCAAAGGTTTTCTTCAGGTCGATAAAAGTGAGACAGATTGGTTGCTTGTACTCTCGTGAAATTTCAATGAGTCTTGTAGTCGTGTAGATGTGGTTATGGTACTAAATCTTTTTCGGAACCCTGCTTCTTAGCATGGCTGCCCTTCGTAAAGTGTTCTGTCACTCCTCTTTAGGATGACTCGAGCAAAGAGTTTACAGACAACGGACAGCAAGCAGATTAGGCGATAAATGCCTATGTCGTGAAGGTCTCCCTTTTTGAACAACAAAAGGGTCTCGCTGGTTTTCCATTGAATAGGGACTTTGCATTCTGACAGATAGCGAGTGAAGAGCCGAGCAAGGGTGTTAATGAGAACTGGCGACAGGTTCTTCAGGTGTTCTGGTCTAATCCTATCTGGACCGGGTGTTGTTCTGTTCTTCACCGACGATGCAGCATGTCGGATTCCGGATGAAAGGACCGGTGGGACGACATACTCGTCCTCTTTCAATTTATATGATGGTAAGTGGACATGGCTAGCGAAGAGATCCGAGTGTATCGGTGGATAATTTTCTCCACAGCACTTTTGGAAGCTGCAAGTGTCTCTCAGGGTATCGGAGTGCAATCATCTTGGTCTTAAAGATGGCGAAGCCTCGCTGGGCTTTGCGAGTGTTCTTCCCAGCTTCTGCAGCTTCTGCCATAACTGCTGCTCTTCTCTCTTTGAGGTCTCCTTTTATCGCTTCTCTGCAGCGTTCCGCAAGTTCGGACGTACGGTTGATTTTGTCTGCACTCATGCAATTCCACATTGACGTATCAGCTCGAGTGTCTGCGGAGACAGGCGTCTCTTCGCGAACTCAGGACTCTCGACTTTCATAGCGTTAACGTGAAGATGTTCAACGAGTCGTTCGTATTCTTCGTCGATCTTGTCGACAATGGTATCTTCCCAAGAGCCGACTAGTGTTTTGAATACATCCCAGTTTATGGCAGTTCTGGAACTTTGTTGTTTGAATTTAGCGGCTTTCTCTCCCCTCCTCAAAAAACGAAACGTTGCGCGAGGGAGGCTATGGTCTGATTACGTGTAGAATTTAGGAACAACAGCGGCATCGGATAGGCAAAACCTTCGATTTATCAAGACGTGATCTATATCGTTATGGTACTCTCCATTGGGACACTTCCACGTCCACCGCTAGAAAGAGGCTTTTTGAAATGCGAGTTGCCATGGATGGTTTGGGTGGTCATGATAAACCCGAAAGCCTCCCACCCTGTTCATTCCATTCTAGTCCTTGGGTCCCTATGTGACGTTCTTCAGACGTTCTTCTAGGTCCAATTTTTGCGTTAAATTCTCCGACAACGACCTTGAAGAATGTATGATCTTTTCTGAAGAATTTTTCGAAGTCCATATAGAACGCTTCGACTTCGTCTTCGTCATAGCTTCATGTTGGTGCGTAAGCAACGAAGATGGTCAAAGCCGGCATAGAACCACATCGTTTCAACCGTAATCGTGCGAAACGGGTTATTAATTTCTCAAACGAATCAATGCTCACGGTCAAATTCGATTTGACGAGGACGCCAACGCCAGCGACACCTCTGCGATCTCATGTACCGAGGAACAGTTCCTCTCCGGTGTCATAGACAGCGTGAAAAGATGTCGCCTCATCGTCTCAGCCAGGCCAATGACGTCGTACCTTATTCTTCTTGCTTGAATCAATAAATCTTCTACGGCGGATTCGTGAGCAAAGTTCTTGCATTGTAGGTACAGATCGTCATTTTAGTCCATTTCGATCTTGGCAGCCTAGTTTGGTTCTGAAATTTCAGCAGCCTCTCCGTACTCGTCCTACCTGGAGCTGCCGCAAAAGGGGCTTCTTCGGGGTCAGGGGATGAGGCCCATATTTGTTACTGCTTATGGTATTTTGATACCCAACGTATAGCTTGGGAAGCTATTCAAATCCATATTTTACCTCTTCGTGGGCGCGTGCTAGCCATTGCACTACGGGCGCTCGTTTCCAATCACTCTTTCTGTGATACAATTATGTCGAAAAGCACTGTTCGTTCAGTTTCGTCGAATATGATAAGGATCTATGATCGCATATCTGCACAAGCAATAACTACCGGGCTGCTGTAGTGTGGAATCAGCGCTTTTATCCTTTCAGAAGAGCCGATGATCAATTTTTCGCCTCTAAATTGATGGAGAAGTTGACTAATGCAAAGCTCGGTATCAAAACAATGCCTCATGTGGACATATCTAAGAAATGCGCTAATCCGTTTAGGCAGATAAAGAAGGAATTACATTTTATCTCCAATTTTGCTCATGATAAAATGTTGAAGGTACATGTAACTTAATTTGTATCTTTCATTGCAAACAGCGCAACACAATGCACTGCCGTATAGTACAATTTCCGTGCAGACAGAAAACATATTAAATTTTTCTCAGCTATCTTTTATGTGGTAAAACTATACATATGATAAAATATGTGCAATTTAGTACGACTGGCTTGTGGCCGAGTGCTGGAAGAGTGCATGTCGATGAACGGTTGCAAACATATCGTTAATTAAGTCAGTTGTAATGCATGAATTCGTCATAGATTTACTGCCATGACTATGCTCATGTGTTGTAGGGTTGGTTGAAGAAAATTGTATCAGTGGCGATGAAGCTGAATAAGAATGCTGAACAACAACGAAGGAGTCTCAGTATTATGGACAGCATTTCAAACATGGCTCAAGTACATCGTTGAAGTCTGTTGGTAATCATATTCAACAACGTACAATGCGCTAGATTTGAATCACGAACAATGACAATGTCTTGTTTCACAGCTATCTCCTGAATTATTACTGTTCTCAGCGTTTTTGAGAATTGGTACGTCAGTGGCCCACGTACGTTTTGGCGATCTCGCTCGCCTCATCAGAGCCACACATCTCACCAGTCACACTACTAACAGTAGGGCGAAGAGACGACAATGATAAGGCCAGACAGAGTGACGCCAGATCTTGAAAGGGGTAGACATTCTTTCAGAATATACCGCAGTTCAATAACGAGGTTTTTGAAAACGGTCGCTTGAAGAGCAATATTCGCCGAAAGAGAGCAATTTGCGCTTAACACATTTGTGTCGACGCTTGATTTTTTGCTACAGGGATGAATACATTGCTCATAACCACGCCTCTTTGTTCTGTATGAGTGACACATGATTCGCATGGTTTCAAGTGCCTAATCTGTGAATCACCTAAAGTATTGCCAAATTGCCTGTATTACCTGTCCATCCGTCGTTAATCGTCTAATGACTCAAGCAGAAGACAGCCTTCGATCTTTCTTTGTTGCATGAAGAGTTTCCCAAAAGATTTTCCTTCTTTTAGGAAACCGGTGAGCAATACATTCTTCTCAAGAGTTTTCGCGAGAAATGAGGAATCCAATCGACAACGGATCTCGTCCATGGTTGTCGTTACAACTCATAATGTGTCGGCCCGACTTGGTTTTTGATAGCTTAGCGTGGAAATCAGCATGTGCGGTTCCTGATTATTGATGAAGAAGCTTTAGATGCTTTTTTAAAATTTTCGACATACGTGACACTGCTAGCAGCGACCTTTCGGCTGCGCGTTCGATAACGCCGAGCAATTTTTCATCTTCCATCCGTAATGACAAGAATTCTGAAGCATACCTTGAGACAGGAAGAATTACTGATTTGAAAAAGAGCACGGAGTCGGATAGTTCTTGTTTTTTGCACTGAGTCGTCGGTGCTCCTGGAAGGTTCACAAGCCTCTTGCTAGAATTCTGAAGCTAGGTAGTTTGTCGTGTTGAACTTCCTAGATGGACGTGAATGGTTTTCGACCACATATTGGATGGCTGAGAAGTTACTTTTTTGAATAATCAATAATATATCAGAACAATATATTGGATTTGAAACTGTCAAATTAATTACCAAATAAAATCATCACCTCTTGTTGTGGGCTATAAGTTGATCGAATATGGTGTTCTTGATCACATAATCATCACTAGTAAATGAGCCATGGACACTCCAACTACGCTTCGAAATGCCGCTCTTGGGTTAGCTAATCTGACCCTTTACACCTGTTCGGAGGGAAAGAAAAAGATCATACACAAAAGGTTTTTTCTCTAGTACTTGGCAAATCAGCGATGGAATATGCCACCAATACAGTTTTATTTTCGTTATTCAGCTGCCCGAGTGGCTGTTTTTTCTAGTAAATCAAGACGATGACCTCACAATATATTACGCGAGCTTGGCAATTGCATGCTTGCTAGTGTAAAGGTCAGCATTACTTCCTACATTCATTTCTTTTGCATTGAATTTCCACTAAGAGTGAAATTTTCTGAATGTTCGAAATGTGTAACATTGAGGAAATAGGAGCAAAAGGGGAGTGGGACCATTTTTTTCTCACATCGAATCCATTATGCATATTTTTGTGACTTATAAATTTTCCATCCATTGCGTCTGAATGAAGTCACGTTCCGGACGGCATGACTAGCATGGTGTTCATGCATCACTGAGCAGTCTTTATATGTAAACTTTTGAAAGCTGCCTGTTTTGCCGGCAGTTTTCTAGTAATTTTTTCTCTTTAGGGGAAATGAGCAATAGAACAACTGTTCTAGTGATTCAGTTCACTTCACCGTTTCAGCGTGTCACAGAGAATTTATATGTCACCAAATGCACATAGATATCTTGCTACATTTGAACCAAAGAAACGTCTTCCGGAATGTGTTGGATGTCATTGGCACCGCTATAAATAGATGGATATTCATCCATCTTATTTCCTAGCTTTGCCATATAGAAGCTTAGGTGGTAACTAGTAAACCACATATTGAGGGAATAAGTATTGTAGGTAACGTTAAAACTTTAAATGAAGTTGACGCATTTTCTGACTTTATTTGACGCCTACATTCATTTCAGCAGCAGGGCGCAATATAAAGTGTGACCTCAAAAGCACTGAGATACCAACAACTCTTAAAACTTGAAGTGGATAATAACCCGCGAAAATCCCATCGGCAGAAACTGAACTGCGTCCACTACGTTTTCCACTGCACCAATGAGGGTCATCGTTCTGCGTTTTCCTCACCTGTGATTCAACATCCATTCGAGACGGAGCCTTCTCGCTTTTGCCTTGAACTTTGAATGATCGTTCGATAGCTTAAATTTGGAAAACGAAGAAAACTAATTAATTGTTAGAGGTGCTAGGATTCTTTACAATGGAAAAGAAAACTGTGATGACTGATCAATAAAATGCTTAAAAAATGAAATAATTGTTCAAAATGCAACCTTCTTTTCGCCCTTTGAGCGCGTTGTGAAGACCTTTTCGAGAACCACATATAATTTCCGAATCACCGAGATTTATGTCAAATGACTGCCAAGAGTGTGGTGAAAAGCCGTCAAAAGACTTTATCCGAGCAAAAATGCGCACCGAGTTTGAAACGTAACATTATTTTCAGTGTTAGCGCGCACCGTGATAGCTTTTCCAAAAAAAAACGCAGTGTTGAAATTGATGAAATTTATGGCACCGAATGACTACTAAATGCTCCGAAGAAAAGCTCTGTCCACGGAAAAGAGCTGATGATATCGCTGCTTCGACAGAAAACTTCTGCCATGCATTTGCATACAGCTTCAACAAGTTCTCCTAAAAATCCGCTTTACTCTTCTTCATTTAGGAATTTGAATCAGCTGTATTGAATCAGGATACGCTAGAGTTGGTAGAGCCGTTTCTTCTAGCACACGATGCTACCACTTTCGCCGGTGACCATTATCAGTATTCACAAGGGCGTCCAAAAGAGTGGCTCAGTCGGCTAGTTGTCGATATTCCCGATACCACTTTATTTCGATACTAACAAGTGCCGATTTAGACATGAGTTTTCTTTCTATTGTAGGAAAACGAATAACGCTTTGAAGATATTTCCCAAGAAATAGCTCCATCCGTCATCTGAAAGCATGTGGACATTGTGACATAAAGTCGTTCTCTAATAATGAATAAAAATTTTGTTATAAGAAATAATTTAGATTGCGCATAGATTAGCCTCACGATGAATGTTTGAAGAGTTTGAAGCACTAGGGCCGTCGATTTTGATAAACATGGTACCTTACCTAATATTGGGTGAACTAACTGATATCTACTTACTTATCTGTCACAACAATGACTTATCACAACAATAAGTTGAAATTAATTGTGATTCGTCAAATGGCGAGAGTTACAGCACTGATTAATAGGGTAAATTACCATCATATTTTTTGGCATATTTGTGTTTTTTATTGCTGCGTTGAAAGGATATAGCCTCTTCTGCAAATGTTAATACAGAGCGCCCTAATACTTTGTTATTACAAGATGGGTTAGAGCATTCTCCGCATTCCCTATGAAGTTTAGAGTAAGCAGTAGTTTTTTGAGTTTCAAACCGAGTCATTAGGTAAAACCTTATTGCAACAACTACCAGGACAGACTAAAATTTCAGAACACAGTATATTTACTTTGATGTAGACCTATGCTGTGAGTGCACTCACAGTTGTTTTTTAATTCTTATATAATCCTTCATAATATCCAATGATACTGAAAATTTAACATGTATGATATGATATATGATGTAGTCGTCTTTAAGAGCCGGAGAAAATTTTAAGAAGTCTTAGACAGTTCTGCGCTTTCTTTCTAATTCAGCTCAAAAATTTACAGACTTCTTCCAATGATAAGTTAATGCGGCGAGAGGCAAAGAGTACGGCCGTGTTTCATTTCTCGATGGAGGCCGCGATCAAAAAAGACCAAAACAAGCTTGACGTTCTCCACGTGGGATATTACCTTGAAGATTTTGTGATTAAATGCAGGAATTTCTTTTATGAGATCTGTTATGGCACTTATATAGTAAAAATTGAGTGTATCATCTTTGATGTGCGATATTTTGCGCCTTTTCCGCTGAACACGAATTTTACTAAATTAAAAGTCGTTATGCGAGAACTTGAAAACGGTACTCTCAAGACTGTATTTGGTTTCTCAAAAGGCCTCTATTGTGCGCCATAGCAGCTAAAAAATTGACGAGTATTTTTTGAACGGCTTAGTACCGTGGATGGATTTTAAACTTTTAGCAGTTATCTGATGGCTTGAAAAATGTTGATTCTAATGGTAAATTTGCTTTTTCGAAGGCTTTTTTTATCGCGCTGTAGCAACAAAATAAGGTCGCGTTTTATACTGAATATAGTTGGTCCGTGGTTCAAACTTCATGGCGAATTTACTTGGCAATTTGGAATAAAAAAAAAGTTAACACCCATATAAAATAGGAATCTTTTCTATAATTCTATGAGGATCGAAACTTTTGAAGGAAACATATTATCGAAGATTTAAGCGGAGTTATCGATGAAGTGGAGTTGCAATATAGCAATGCAATACGCAAAATCATTTTTAACAAACCTTTCACTGTTATCTAATTCTCTTCACGCATTAGAATTACATATGCACCAAAACATGGGAGAGGTATACAAAATCAAAGCGTGGGGCATCAAAGTAATACGAGAAATCTAGAGATTTTTTTGAGATAGAGAAAAAGTCCGTAATTGACCAACGACAATCGCGCACCTCTTGAATCACCGTGCAGACAGCAATTTTTGGTGATGTCTGAAAGAGCGCGATTTTCGTCATTTAATTAGAACTCTTCCTCGCTTTCGAGAAAACCTTTAAGATTCTTCTGATATGTCGACATTTCACGATTTGCTCTGCACGCTCACTGTGGAACGCAATATTTTTTTTTTTGCTCCCGCAATGCATCAAAAGACTACTCAAGGATGCAAGCACAGTAGTGAAACTGCCGTTTTTCAAGCTATAAAATGACTGCAAAAAATCGAATGGAAATTTGTTTTCAGCGAATCAGGTCATCTATATTACACGCCGTCCCAAAAGTGTTAATAGATGGAAGTGAACAGAAACGACGGCCGCTCTATATTTTGTCATTTCATATCAAAGCACATGAACATCCATGGCTCTATTTTCTTTCTTCTGCCAGCAGAGTACTCATACATGAGACCTTGAATTGCAGTTTTCTGACACGCTTTCATGATTTTTTTAGGGAAATCCTCATATGATTGACGGAAACTGTTGAATGATGTTAATGACAGTGTTTTAACTACGAGAATTCCTCATCTATCTTGATGTGAATTTCGTTTTCACAGCTTTTTTGCATGTTGAAGTGAGCGATGGAAATCTTCATAGTAGGCTACTAATCTCTCACACATCAGCATGTCTTCGAATTGTTTTTGTCCTACGTAGCGCTGTTTAGAAAAAAATTGTCCAGTAATTTGATAGGCAAGTTTTGTCAGGGCCATTGTTCTGATCAAAGCGATCAGAAACAGAATCTATTTACGAGCTGTGTATATCACCATATCGTGTTAAGCGCAACTTACTCTCTTTCGGCGAATATTGCTCTTCAAGCGACCGTTTTCAAAAACCTCGTTGTAGAACTGGGTATATTCTGAAAGAATGTCTACCCCTTTCAAGATCTGGCGTCACTCTGTCTGGCTTTATCATTGCCGTCTCTTCGCCCTACTGTTAGTAGTGTGACTGGTGAGATGTGTGGCTCTGATGAGGCGAGCGAGATCGTCGAAACGTACGTGGGCCACTGACGTACCAATTCTCGAAAACGCTGAGAACAGTAATATTTTGGGAAATAGCTGTGAAACAAGACATTGCCATTGTTCGTGGTTCAAATCTAGGGCATTGTACGTTGTTGAATATGATAATTAACAGACTTCAACGATGTACTTGAGCCATGTTTGAACATGCTGTCCATAATACTGAGACTCATTCGTTGCTGTTCAGCAATCTCATTCAACTTCATCGCCACTGATACGATTTTCTTCAACCAACCCTACAACACATGAGCATAGTTATGGCAGCAAATCTATGAAGAATCCATGCATTACAACTGACCTTATTAACGATGTGTTCGCAATTTTTCATCAATACATGCACTCTTCCAGCACTCAGCCACAAGCCAGTCGTACTAAATTGCACATGTTTTTGCATATATACAGTCTTGCCACATAAAAGATAGCTGAGAAAATTTAAGATGTTTTCTATCTGCACTAAAATTGTACTATACGGCAGTGCGTTGTATTGCGCTGTTAGCAATGAAAGCTACAAATTAAGATACATGTACCTTCAACATTTTATCATAATCAAAATTGGAAATAAAATGTAGTTCCTTTTTTATCTGCTTGAACAGAATAACGCATTTCTTAGAAATGTCCACATGAGGCATTGTTTTGAAGCCGAGCTTTGGATTAGTCATCTTCTCCATCAATCTAAAGGCGAAAAATTGATCATTGGCTCTTCTGAGAGGATAAAAGCACTGATTCCACACCACAGCAGCCCCGTAGTTATTGCTTATGCAGATATGCGATCATAGATCCTCATCATATTCGATGAAACTGAACGAACAGTGCTTTTCGATGTAATTGTATCACAGAAAGAGTGGTTGGAAACGAGCGCCCGTAGTGCAATGGCTGGAACGCGACCCACGAGGAGGTGAAACGTGGATTCGAATCGCGTCCGTTGTTCTAAAGTATACTGTTCAAAGTCAAATATAGTATATATATATATATACGTAACATCATACCAGCGCTACATGCTGTTGAAAAAAATAGTTGAAGTTATCTCTATCAATCGTCTGTCATCTATGTGATCGAAGCGATTAAATTTCATGTTCAACAGCAAAGCAAGCGAGATGTAGTTATCTTCCTTCATAGGTATGTCAACTGATTTAATAATAGAGGTCAATCCACTAAAATCCGTGAAAGGTTCAAGAGCTCTAATGCTCCCTTTACCTAAGGAAACAAACTCGTGACGGATTTCAAGGAGCGCAATGTCTCCCTGCGTTCACCCAAAAAAAAGTTGACTCTGATAAAAAGCTCTTCAGATTACGTGATACGGAAAATGCTCTCGCCATTACTTTTTCAGCAATTTTATATCTCACCTGACATATTACATTCTTGAGCACAATTCCTGAATTACACAAACTTTCCTCATCGCTATGGGGCTTCAAACAGGACTGCCACACACCACATTTCACCGTCTTAGATGTCACGGAACCGGTGGGACCGGCTGCTTTCATCAAGCAAACGGATGCTGATGCAATGACAAACTCTGCTTAAGTTTGAGTAACTTAAGAAAGCCGAGCAATCCAACCTAGCTATCTAAGTCGTGAATTGTACTGAAATAGATTATGTGATCCAAAGGGCGACTCTCTATTAACCCCAGCAACAAATTCATTACATGTAAGTATCAAAAACATAGCTCTTCAATCTGGAGCAACGTTGGTAGTTGCTAGTGTTTGGATAATACAGATAGAGCACGAATTTTGAACTGTAGACTGACGCTTTTTACTGCTATTCGTACTCACCCAACAACAACAACAACTAGTAACCTCGCGCCAGCCCAAAGAGCTAACTCTTTGATCAAACAATGCCTGTGAGTAGCAGAGCATTAGCTTATTTTGCGTTCAAACACAGTATGCTTGATCATTTACAAGATACAGAGCAGTGAATACACCAGCAAAAGTGACAGACTACCTTGTGTCGCCATAAAAAGACATTCAGATGGAATGTTCAAAACCCGATGAACCTCGAACTACATAAAGAGCGCAAAGAGAGAACAATGAAAATTCTAGTGTGGTAGTCACAGTCTCAGGACAGGGAAATAAAAACGCTTCCCCGTAAAACTTTTGCTGATTTCATTAAAAGTTCGAGGTGCCTTTGGTTGGTAGCACAGGATGTGAAACCGATCCCAATGCTGGACAAGAACTTTTCACAAGAATGTTAGTTCTTATTTCAGAAGCTTTTCAAGCTCACATACGCATACTTCTTGCAGAATAGAGCTCTCTCGTTATATGTTATTAGCCATTCGATAGCGTAAAATTTAACTATTCCAACTCTGTGTTTATTTTTGAAAAGATCGCTTTCCAACAGTGCAGCAAGGAAAATGAGATTGGTTTATATACTCGAGCATCTTATTTGATGTATGCGGTGAAGAAGGGAAGGGAGAGGAGACTGGGCGCAGTGGATGCCTCGGTTTCAACATGGTCAACGAACGACTGCGCTTTGGCGGCTCACATGTTTAGTACGATTATTGTTATTCAATTAAAAATCATTTCTCCGCTGAAAAAAAAGTCCAAATTAGACGTGCGACAATAATACTCTAAGATTTACTTGACACGTTCGCATGATTTGCGTTCTTCCATCGTCTTAATAGTAGAATTGCGATACCGATGTAGAAAATCATTTTATTCTGAATTTTTCAGCGTTCTAAAAAGGTGTTTTAGGCATCGCGATGGTCAGAGATTTAAGCTTTCGAATGGCTATTGAGACTGTTATGAAAACTTTTGACTTAGAGAGAGGGATCGGTTTTCGATTCTGTGCTACCAAACGGGAAACAACCTAGTTCAAAATTCAAATACTACTAGAAAAGAAGAGTTTCTGGAGACTACACGTGATATGGCGAATTGTCTCAGATCGGTTTTCAATTATGAGGACGATTCATTGCGCACAGAGTTCGAGCAGCATACGAGTGACCTTATGCTACCTATGGAGTTGAACAGCGTGCTACTTTCCCTCGTCGCTACGTTTTCGAATAGGTTCTTTTCCAGATTTTCACTAGTATTAGAAAACAGTGGAGTATTGAAATATAGTATTGAATGGCATAACAGTAATAGTAAAAAATAACCGCCTTCCTTCAAAAAAGTATATGCGGGAGCAGGACAGCAGTTAACCCATTTTTGAATGAATCGTTTTCTTTGACTATCAGTATCCAACTACAGAAAACAAATAAGCGCTCTAAGCTGCAAGGAGTTGGAGCCTAGAATGCACAAATTCACACATTGATGCCCTACAGACATGTAGGCAGGTATGAAAATGTTAGTGCCTGGAAGTGTACTTTAAAACCTTGAAGAATGTGCTGGACGTGATTAGAACTGTATCAAAACGGAAATATCATGTTGACTAGTGGAGAGCCTAAAAATTCACTTATTGGTGTACTGAGGCATACCAATGGTGCCGATATGTAGATACTCTAAACTTATCACTAGATTAAATATCCTTACTTCCATGAAATTTATCTCCATAGAGCAAGTCACTTGGCCTTATCAGTG
Organism: Parelaphostrongylus tenuis; assembly: GCA_019055375.1. Lineage (NCBI taxonomy): Eukaryota > Metazoa > Nematoda > Chromadorea > Rhabditida > Metastrongylidae > Parelaphostrongylus > Parelaphostrongylus tenuis. The sequence continues at coordinate 30,009 of JAHQIW010003411.1, read as the reverse complement.
CTAAATAACACAGCGCGCTGATAAAACCCACGGCGACTGCATTATTTCTTTCAGGGCAGGGCAGACAATTTTTGAGAAATCTTGAACAGTTCTGAGCTTTCTTTCTACTTCAGTACAAAAATTTTCAGACTTCTTCCAATGCTTAAGTGAATGCGCCGAGATGCAAGGAGTATGGCCACGTTTCATTCCGTGACGGAAGCCGCGATCAAAAAAGACCAAAACAAGCTTGACTTCTTCCAGGTGGGATATCATCTCGAAGAATTTGTAATTAAATGCAGGAATTTCTTTTATGAGATCTGTTATGGCACTTATATAGTGAAAAGTGAGTGTATCATCGTTGATATGCGATATTTTGCGCCTTTTTCGCCGAACACGAATTTTACCAAATTAAAAGTCGTTATGCGAGAACTTGAAAACGGTACTCTTAATACTGTATTTGATTTCTCAAAAAGCCTCTACTGTGCGCCATAGCAGCTAAAAAAATTGACGGGTATTTTTTGAACGGCTTAGTTCCGTGGATGGCTTTTCAATAAACTTTTAGCAGTTATCTGATGGCATGAAAAATGTTGATTCTAATGGTAAATTTGCTTTTTCGAAAGGCTTTTTAGCGCGCTGTAGCAACAAAAACATAGTCGCGTTTCATACTGAATATAGTTGGTCCTTGGTTCAAACTTCATGGCGAATTTACTTGGCAATTTGGAATAAAAAAAAAGCTAACACCCATATAAAATAGAAATCTTTTCTATAATTCTATGAGGATCGAAACTTTTGAAGGAAACATATTATCGAAGATTTAGGCGGAGTTATCGATGAAGTGGAATTGCAATATAGCAATGCAATACGCAAAATCATTTTTAACAAACCTTTCACTGTTATCTAATTCTCTTCACGCATTAGAATTACATATGCACCAAAACATGGGAGAGTTATATAAAATCAAAGCGTGGGGCATCAAGTAATACGAGAAATCTAGAGATTTCTTTGAGATAGAGAAAAAGTCCGTAATTGACCAACGACAATCGCGCACCTCTTGAATCACCGTGCAGACAGCAATTTTTGGTGATGTCTGAAAGAGTGCGATTTTCGTCATTTAATTAGAACTCTTCCTCGCTTTCGAGAAAACCTTTAAGATTCTTCTGATATGTCGACATTTCACGATTTGCTCTGCACGCTCACTGTGGAACGCAATATATTTTTTTGCTCCCACAATGCATCAAAAAGGCTACTCAAGGAAGCAAGCACAGTAGTGAAATTGCCGTTTTTCAAGCTATCAAATGACTGCAAAAAATCGAATGGAAATTTGTTTTCAGCGAAACAGGTCATCCATGTTACACGCCGTCCCAAAAGGGTTAAAAGATGGAAGTGAACACAAACGACGGCCGCTCTATATTTTGTCATTTCATATCAAAGCACATAAACATCCACGACTATATTTTCTTTCTTTTGTCAGCAGAGCACTTATACATAAGAACTTGGGCTGCAGTTTTCTGACTCGCTTTCGTAATTCTTCATAGGCGAATCCTCATACGATAGACGGAAACTGTTGAATGATGTTAATGACAGTGTTTTAACTACGAGAATTCCTCATCTATCTTGATGTGAATTTCGTTTTCACAGCTTTTTTGCATGTTGAAGTGAGCAATGGAGATCTTCATAGTAGGCTACTAATCTCTTACACATCAGCATGTCTTCGGATTGCTTTTGTCCTACGTAGCGCTGTTTAGAAAAAAAATGTGCAGTAATTTGATAGGCATTTCGCCAGGGCCATTGTTTCGATCAAAGCGATCAGAAACAGAGTCTATTTACGAGCTGTGTATATCACCATATCGTGGATGGCAGGGGCGTGGCAGTTTGAGGAACTTTTTGGCAAACATTTCATAATGAACTTCGACAGAAGTAGTAGCCCACCTCCTAATCCTACTCATGTGTCAGGGCTTCTTGGAGCAGTGAGGACTTTGAAAGTGCAGCACGGCAGTTCTCCTCTAGCACCACTATGTCTTACATCCCATCTAGAACATTAACACGGTGCATAGTCGAACAAGACCGCCAGAGAAAAATCTCAAGTCGTGAACTGCTCCTAACGATCGAGGATTAGACAGGCTTTCCATCCTTAAGCTAAGTTAGGTTATTGGCTCTTTTCGGTGGTATCCGCGTCAGTCTAATTTATAGTTCCTTTGTTCAGTCACCAAAAAAGAATTTCTCGTGCAAGATCTAGACACGTGCGCTTACTTTCCGTCTGAAACTTATGCAATGCATATATTGAATCTAGTCTCACTTAAATAATCTCTAAACCCGTCGCTCAATGTACCAATCTTGTAATTTTTTCTCTCCTTTTCATTTGTTTGCCATCGGTTTCGCTCTTTTTATTGCCTCATTTGTTCCGTCATTCAGTAGGACAAGCACTTTCAATATTTATCGCTCCCATTTCTGCCAATGAAATGTTTGGCCAATACTTCCTGCACTTCTTGTAGGAATATTAATTGTAGATAACTTGCCGGATTCATGCTCCAAGAATTGTTCTGACAGCAAAAACCAGAAGCTAAAGCACTCGGCGATGATCAATCGCTGTAGAATGACCCAGCCATCTCCCACTATGCTTGAATGAAATCTGTGTTTCTCAAAGCCACAGTAATATGTTGTTCTCAGTAACATAACTGACTCTTCAAAGGCCAATATATTACAGCGTGGGTGGTCGTGCATTGCATCAGTATTTATTTCCTGATCAGTAATCAGTGAAGTAGCGACGAACTTAAATTGGAAATTTCTGGAGTTCGTTAATCTGTGTTTCGATTTGTATTATGGGGAAAATTATTGAAAAGGGCTCAAACGATTAAAAATGGTTTCCAAGAGCCAAAATCGGAAGGACGTGATTACGGAAATCTGTACGCACTCGGCGAGATTAACATTTGCGTAATGAGTAAATTATTCGTTCCTAGATGGTATTTGAATTGACCGTTTTTCTGAACTACACCTTTTCTGCAGTTCTGGAGATTGAACTTTATTAGCGGTTTCCTTTCAACATTTGAGCAGTTGCATAAATTCTTCTGTTTCTGTGATCCAGCCAAAATTTTTTATATCTCGCATTTTTTACTGGATATTGCTCGGTGAATAATGGGATGACCTCATTCCTTAAACAGCTCTTACAAAAACTTTTGTGGTGCAAATGTCCTGCACTATTGTGTTATCGTGATAATTCTGCCTTCACTCGCCGACGTCCTTTCAGCTGGAGGTCGTCAACAGCTATACAGGTTCCAGGAAAATAATGCAGTTGAAATGATGCCGTTTGTTTGCACAGGTGAGAAGTTGATAAATGAAAAGCACTCGACAGTCTCCAAATGTGGAAGTGGTTTTAAGCGTGGGAGTGAATGTGCGCAGCATTATAGACTATAGGAGGTGATACACAAGAGCTCCAAACAACTCATATTTTCCTCCACCAAATTCTGCTATTACATCGTTCTCTTTCAAAGAAAAAAAAACACGCAAACATAAGGCGTCACTTTCACTGATGCTTGACCACTTCGACAGTGGCTTTATATTGTTGTCAGTAATAACTGGTCTGATTGTCTTGAGTGTGGCATTTTATCTAGGAGTAACATTTTCCAATTCAGTCACTAGACCCCTTGAACCAGCAGTTGTTTTACTTTCTTATGAAACTTTGGAAAATCCATCTGCTGTCACATACAAGCATTACAGTCGAAACGCTTGCTTGTTTTCGTAGTAAACCTCCAACGACGGATTCTTCCTCTACACAAATAGCAGTTTTTCCTTGTCAAAAAATCTGGTGAGAACATTATGCCGTCGCTACCTGTCAATCAATCATATTTAAGAGTAGTCACCTAATATTTGAGATTTTCATAATTTTCATCAAATTGAAAAATGGAGGAAAATGCAAACGAAATGGGTTAGAATATTCAGCAAATGACAAAGCTTGGTTGTGAAGAATATCATTCTATGCTATAAATCAATTCGATGAAGGAAAAAATCTTCGTAGTCTCCGCTTCAAATCGATTGTTCGAAAGTTTAACACGGTTTTCTTTGTAAGGGTCCAAAACCTGATGCTCTTTCTGAAAACCGGCGATTTAGGAGATTGGAGCGATTGATGCTCTGAAAGAAGTTGCGTCGTCACATGATGGAGTTGCAGTCAAATTCGCCTAAGAAGCACCGACAGTCATTGGTGAAGAAGTTAATCTTCTTCGAAAATTGCTCTGCCTTTGAGCTTTTAAAAGTAACTTTTTGGAAGTTGCTTTGGATTTTTCAAACGATTTAGTAATCCAAGTAAGAAGTTTGAGGCTCTGGATTCCCTCTCTGACGTAGTTTTACAAAGATCAAAGAAAGGATAATACTTCCGGCTTTCTTATGTATAACGATTGGTAATAGAATGGAAATATGAACCTTAACCAACATGGGGACCATGATGCCAACACACTATTGAAGAGCTCTTGGATACGTCAATGAACTGGGCCCTTTTTCCGGTCTAGAATATATTCTTTTCTTTTCTTTCCTTAGTGCGGAATGAGCTATAGAACGACTACATGAAAAAGGCAGCAGACCCCACTCCTATGAGGTTTACGGAAAAAATAGATCGCTCGGTGCAGATAGATATCGTGCTATGAATAGCACACTCCATTTGAGCCAGCTAGCGTGTTCCAGAACAGTATGGCGACCCTGTGAGCTATTCTCAGTGCTATAGTGGTAATTTCTCAGCAGTAATCTTTGATAGAAGTTTCGTTTCAACACACACCATTTGAAATTTAGGAAAAGAACAATCATACTGAACTTTTAGCGCACGCCGACTATTTCTTTTGTGGCCTGGTTATCTTCATTTCACAAGAATGCTTTGTAATAAAGAAATAAGAGTTCTCAACTGCTTACTTTGCATTCAGTTTTCAGGTGCCTTATAAATTTGCACGACAGGTACCAAACTGGACTGTGAACGTCGTCCAGTATTGGGTCTAGAAGATGAGACTCTTTTTCAATATTTCTGCACCTCAGTAACAAACGTTTCAACGCTTTCGTCATCACTAGAGCCACGATGATTCGAGTCAAGTGTCTACAGCGTTCAATATGCGCTGTTGGCTTCGTAGCAATCGTTTCTAGTCGGATGAGTACGATGGATCACAGCACAAATGAATTTGCGTAGTCGACGTGGATTTTTATAGAGGATTCTAATCAGTTCGAAGTGGCTTAAGATCATTTAGCGCTTCTACAAAGCATAGGAGGATTCTTGAGCGATTTTTGACCCACATAATTAGGTTGATTAAAAAGTAGTAGTGGTTCCAGACGGTGATTACGATTGACACACATTTTCAAACATGAATTAAGGCTGCTCGTTCCTGTGGCGTGAAATTCGGTGTCTCAGAGTTCGGCAACTTTTAAGAAATATTTTCTACATCCTGTTGATTTTGGAAGCGTTTTGCGCGCAAGAAGTTGTCGAAATGCTCAAGGAAATGGCAATCGTGGACGCGAGTTCCGACGAATACGGAGGATAAAGCAAAACGTCGTATCCTAGATAGTTCAACTTTTGAAGCATTCTTGAGCGGACGTGTGGCTGTCAGTTGGCTATAATTGAACGGCATTTACTTTTGCACTATCCTTTTTTACCTTTCTGATCTCCTTCAAATGGCGAAAGATTGTAGATTGGTCGACGATGAGTTCTTTTCCAATATCTCGTGTCGTCTTGAGGACTGACTGAAATGACTGACATTGACTGAAATGATGAGGTCATTGTTTGCTCTTATTGGTCGTTGCCCACTTCCCTTGACCGGCCATTACGTTCTTCATCTTCAACATCTTCTTTACGGGATTTCGTATACCGCCACTGACTGTGAGTTTCTTAACAGTTCTTGCGCCGAATCCGTTGTTGATGTTACGAGTCTCTTCTATCTTACGACTCAATTTTACTCACGGTGTTAAGCCGCATTTTTTTCGCACCATATAACATCCTCATCATTTCAGTAATCTGAAATAAATACAAATTAAACGGCAAGTAACACATGCAATAACAGTAACAACAAAACATAATGCGAGAAATGCGCATTGAAATGGTTTATAGCATAAGCACATTCGTGCAGAAATTTATTCCAATAGCAATACTTTCCAGTCGACTATGTTGAGACTTCGTTTAAATATTCACTATAGTCTGATAGAATGTTTAAGCCTTCCAGAACTCTGGTATAACATCTCTAGTGGAAGACGTACGTTCTGGCATTCTCGCACGCCTCATCCGTACCACATGCCTTTCGGTTCACCCCTAACGTAGGTCTATCACTAGAGACGCCATACCAGACCACTGCAAGGCTTAATCATTCTAACCGATTATATCAAATTTTGAAGCAGTGTTTCAACATAGCCTCTGAAAAATATTGTATATACCGTGTTACCAGCCGTGAACCAACTGAAAATCATCCTAGACGGCAACATAAAGTGAAATTTCACTTGACGTGAAGTGATTTATCTTCGGCGCCTCTACTACTAATTGTAGGGGTGAAACAAAAGCCATTAGGCATTATATGAGGTATGTAGTATGAAGGCCGAAACATATGGTTGCCGCTCAAAATGCCACACCATACCTCTGAAAAACTCAGAACATTCTATAAGACTTTATTTCATTATCAAATAGCAAATCTTATCAATGCGCAAACCGCCATTACTTTTGCGTCAGATTGAAACTTGCACTTCGAGCCTCAGTCCATGCTGCAGGAATCAGGCTAGCACTGGCTGACATATAAAAGAGAGCATGAGTTCAACTTTATCGAATTTCGATGTAATTTATCAATATTCTGCTCATATTGATGAGTTAATGCAAGATTTATATGATTTTTTTTTCTGTGGTGGTTAACGTTTCTTCAAATTTGTCTCATTTGACTCAGGCGTTCACAACAGCTGTCTGCACTACTCGGTCTTCGTAACCGTTGTATTGAGACGATTTGACTGGTGTAGATTAATTCACATATTAGGTATCGTCCACTGCGTCTCCCTTGGTGCGGAATTCGACTCATTCTCAACTCATTCGACAGTTCTCTGAAGCACAGAATAGTCCTTGAGCAATCGTCGTCCCAAATATAGCAGTTATCAGTTATAGCAATCCGACGGCTATGCATTGGATTGTCTCTATAGGAAAGACGGAGACCGAACTCAGTGTTAGAGCGAAAAAGTCGAGAAGCAGTTCACTTCAGTTTTTAGTATTTACTTATTATTAAACAACATTGACTTCAATGCGCATCTAAGTGGCACGACCAAGTCGTTTGCCGGATACGGCGGTAGTGGATGCATTGAGTGCTTATCACCACCGTCATCTGGTCGGTAGATGCACAGAGAACCGTCGCTCGTGATTAGCCATTTACACCGAAAGAGGCCTTAGTAAAAATATGAAGGAGTTTGTTTTAGTTTGGCTTTGAAGACTAGGTGGATCATTTTGTTAAGCAGATGGTCGACGGTGATATTCTCTTACGTCTGAACGAGAAAGAACTCGAGCTAGACATCGGCATGTCTTCTGGTCTCCACCGCAGACGTTTTATTCGTGAACTGGGAGGTCTCAAGATGTGTGAAACTATCTTAATCGCTAAAAATAAGCAGTGCAGTCAGCATGATTCGTTCAGATTGCTGCACACTACTCAGCGGTAGATGAAAGTAACCTGGATTAGCTACTCGTGTCACTAAGCCCTGAACTGCCTGTCTACACCTACAAAGTATTGTTGCTCTTTGATTTGTACCCAGTTCATCAAGTTGAACTGGCTAGGAAACGACGCTTCAATGCTGCCTTGTGGAGTTAATAGGTCTTTACTTGGAGCACTAACGGATGAGCTGATGCAGACGGCTTGTGGCATCATTAATCCAATTCATCGACTAAACATGGCTCAAGCTTTCCAAAGTAAGATAGTCCGCTCTGCAATCTATTATCTCCAATATACTCATTACCTCTATCAAATTCATTGAAAGATTTTACAACAGAAAGAGTCCGATGTGATAAATAAAAGGATAAAGCTCTCGGCGTTGATCAATCCCTGAGTGATGCGCCATGCATTCGATTTCCATTTTTTTAAACTTCGTTTGAGGTGATTGAATGCACATCCGGCCTTTACAATGACCCGCGGTGGCCTCCCGCTGAACCGAGTCAGTACTGCTTCTCCTCCCAGACAAGTCGGAGACCTGTCTGGTACCGATTTACCGACCCCGGAGGGATGGATGCTTGGTGAGCCGTGAGCGCGAGATCGAACCAGTGACCTCGCGTGCGACGCAGGGCACCTCTAACCACTGCGCAACATGCGCTCATGCCCGATATGATATGAATAGATAAATATTTTGTACATACTCGTTGTATACGCATTGATCGGTGAATGTTCGATTATATCATATTGTGAAATTTACTTCCTGATGATAGTATTCTTCGGTAGCAAGAATTACTATAAATATCTGATGTAGAAAAGAAGGTCGAAGGTCTTGGCGTTGATTAATCTTCTTAGATTTGCTACGAATTAAACTTCGTCTTACATCATTAGAGGTGATTCGATGTGTATCTGGCGCGACCATTTTATGTAGTCCACTGATGTAAAGGCAGTGCTACTTTCCTCCAAGACAAGTTTACTGTTAATTTGTGCTAGGAATGCGAGATTGCTGCGAAGACCACGTGTACGTTACTGCGAATTTTAACCAATGCGCCACACGCGCAACCTATCCATTGAAATTGTATTTGATACTATGATATGCTCTGTTGCAACGTATTTAAAGAAATATGATCATAGGAGTAGAAAAGCAGGAATGTTCATTTTTAGACGCAAAACATCCCAACGAAATTGAATTAGCCGTGCTCAGCAAACTAATCGACATTTTTACCAGTTACCGAAAAAGCACCGAAAATCAACTTGCCAGTCTTATTGAGGTTTTATTGCAACTGAAAGGTTACAAAGTTTGTACTTGCTAGATGCCATGAAGGTGATTACCATACTCCAATTGTTTGCCGGAAAATTTGGCTCATCATTGCGTAAGAACATCCAAGCAGCTAAGCCTTTCATTCTTGTTCTTACACCAAACTCTCTTGATCGACTTTCGAACGATCATAATGGTGACGACTGGATTTACAAGGAGGTTCGTTCAGTGCTATTCATTTGATTTAACCTTTACGATTATGATTTGACGACCGTGCATTAACAACGTTGCAGTTTGGAATGTGCTTTCGAATATCAAAAAAACATCATCCCATTCTGCGATCAAGCATTTGAATTCCCACAGAATGAAGAACAAATCCCTTAAGACATTAGAGTGATCACTAAGTACAATGAAGTAGAGTAATATATTGTTCGCGTTGTCTTTGATTTATTACCTTTTACCAATAACGTTGCCTGTTCAAAAAAATGTAGTCAACCAGTAGGGAAGCTCGCGTCTATTAATATCTTCCTGAAGTAGAAACTGCTTGGTTTTAGCTATAGATTTATCCGGCCTAGAAAAGAGCTTTTGGGAGCCACCATATGGCGACCATGACAACATTTTTCAGATGGGTCCATGACTACCAGGATGCATGCATGGGCATAGTTGTATCTAAGCTGATGCATCTAAGCTAAACTGAATCGAACACCGAGCTTATCGGCAGCGGTTAGTTTATCTTAATTTTCAACGTATTTTATCCGTCAGTTGCATTATACTAATTTTTTCATTTCAGCCCAGTAGTACTGGTCCTCGAAATCGACGAGCGATTGATGCACGGTCAGCAGCTATACAGTCAGGCATTCGCCAGACCTCAGCGTAGAGCCATCACAGGTTCAGTATCGCGTCGGAGAGCATCCGCCATCCACGCCGTCGAGTAAGAGCGACAGATGTAATTCTTAAGCCACAAAATAGTTGCTATTTCGAGTTATTCTTCATTTCGACAAAATCTGCACTATTACAATTGCGTGCTTAGTCGCATCACTTTTCTTTGACTCTTCTCTGCGCTTCCAAACACAGCCCATGCAAAAAGAGATGATTGGGTTTTTTGGAGGTTAGGTACACAAACTTGGGTGTAGTATCATAGATTTCACATTTTACAGTTACTCCGGCATCGTCGACGGATAGAAATCGACGAAAACATCACACTTCCGTCATAACGGTATACGATCGATCTTGACTGAGTCCAAGATCCGGCACGACTGAAACCATCAATTGATTCTCAGTCAAAATAACTAACTCCGATACGTGCCGCTCATTTATGAATGTTGTTGTGATTTTTGTGTTATTACAAATTCTACGGGACCTTTTTTAAGTGTAACAACACCTCATTTCATTTTTAGTGTATTGAATGATTCGTGATGAGCAGAATTTTACAAAAATGACCTACAATGATTACAGAGTAATTTTTGATCCATAAAGTGAACTTTTTACTTTTTATAAGGGAGGGGACCGATGTTTGTAAGTTAGTATGTTATAGGATTGTTGAACTGTAAACTTCTAGATCCTGGGCTTCAGTAAATGAGAAGACTTGTTGCTTTGTATTCGCAGATGGAAATTTTCAAAAAAATTAATTGCAAAGATTGAAGAAGTACTAAAGATCGAATTCCTTTATATATATATATATATATATATATATATATATATAATTTTATCTTTCGTTTCAAGTGTTTTCTTAAGACCACAGCTCAAATTTCAGTATGCCACATAATCATTTTATGAGCCACGCATGTCAGTGGTCTATCAAAGAGGGCTGACTTACAGAGCCCGATACACGTGTTTCGATCTTGCGATTTCGTCAGTCGGGCAGTTACCCTTTCTCGTCTTTTGCCAATACTGTGTGGGTGCTCCTGTCCCCACACTAAGAGTTAGCGACGACAAACGCTTACACTCTATGGCCAGTGAAATTCTCACCGAACATGAAATTCAAAAAACGATTACTACGCATATTGAAATTTGAACTGTGATCTTTAGAAAACACTTGAAACGAAAGATATGATATATTGAATATACCAGCCAAGAGCAATCGAGTGTATAAAACTCTATGTTCGGTGAGGTTCAGTGGACATGGAGTTTGAAACGTTCGTTGTCGCTAACTCTTTGTGTGGAGATTGGAGGATAGGCAAAAGACGAGGAAGGGTAACTGCCCGACTGACGAAATCGCAAGATCGAAACACGTGTATCGGGTTCTATAAGTCACACCTCTTTAATAGACCGCTGACATGCGTGGATCAAAAAATGATCATCAGGCATATTTTTTGAAATTAAGCCAATGACACTGTGAGGATTTGAGCGAGTTGCTGACAATCTCCACTTGATGACCACTGCAACATATGACGTGCAATATAAATAGTTCAACCTTGGTTCACTTAATACTCATCTCAAGAGCATATACTACAGTGTATACAAACTGAACAAAGAGGTGTACATAAACAAGATTCATTTTGTGCGAAGCAAAAAATTTTTTTTCCGCGAATGTAAGACGTAAAGTATACATACAAAGACCAAAATAATCCAAACTGTGGTTGAGACTCGCTTATAAATACGACATAATAAGGTCTACCGTGTAGGAAAATTCAGGAAAAGAAAGTCTAGGTGATCTGTTAGGGAAGCTGTTCATGGACTGACTGGTGGACTGTATTTATTAATGATTACGCGAATTTCCTCATAGCCTAGGAATTGCTCAACAGGGAAACCCATTCGACTGGCATATTTAGGAAGAATATCTGACATAGCGCAAAGCGACTATTAGTAGAATCTACGAAAGCAAAAGTGTAGACCGAATACGGAAGGAGGACGTAGTGGTGTTCAATTTTTTCATAGTCGGAAAGATCATGCTGATTGCTAGCTAAACCACTGGCTCATAGCTCATTGGCAACGAATTCATGCTTCTCTAGAAATTATTCATCGAAAAGCGCTCGATAATCAGGAAAATTATGATGTTTGTCGAATCAGTACAGTGAAAAATTCTGTCGCTGCAAGACCATACATTTCTCATGCTCTCACAATTCCATGGAATGGAAGAAAATGCTTCGCTAGGTGGAGAGGACTGAACTCACCCAATTAACACTTATGTTATTTGCATCTGTAGGTTTCAGTCTCCAAAGTGCGTACAGCAAATGAAGATTCTGATTCTTAAATTATGGGCGTTTGCTGGTCTTGATATCTCTGAAACGTGCAGGATTCTTATGGTTTGCAGAGGCTGTGGGCGCTATTCATATCTCAGACATCATTCGCCTGTAAGACTCTTAGGGCTGCCTTTTGTTTCTACCTTTCCACTTAAAACGACTTTTTAAAGTCTCAACATCATAAGACATTGCACAGTAGCCAACCTGCCAGTGCTCAAGTACAGATCGTGTCAGTCATCACTTGCCGGTTGAGCATATCGTTCTGATTATCTCAAGCACGTAATACCTAATTTATGCAAATTCTTTCCACATCACTTGGTATACTTTCCAGCTGTCAATATATCTTCTATTCAGTATGCAATTATGAATAAGAAGACTGATAGTGTTATTTGAAAGTCTGATGGAAGATCTAATTCGATACTGTTTCATCCACAAAAGGGTGCGCATGTGGTTCAGTGGCCAAAGATGCTTCTAATACACGTGTGGTTCACAGCTCGATCCTGCGCCTTGAGCTCACCAAGCTTTATATCCCTCCAAGGTTGGCACCTTGGCATCAATTGTCTGGGAGAAATTTAATACAACCTCCGTTAAGCCACCTGAAGTCACTGTGAAAGTCATATATGCATTCAATCACCCCTACGATGCTTGACCCTTTGCAGGCGGCAGCATTATCGATATCGAGAGTGGCGCGCGATCTTCATTCTTCAACAAGGATTTTTTTTTTGTTTTGGCAAATATTCTGTGTTCTTTTTACTACTCTGATAGAACATGATTTCCTCTAGAAGTTTGTATAGTTTTTGTGCATATATATTTCCTAAGTGCAAAGAAAAGAATCTTTGAATGTATACAGAAATCTTATTTTCACTCTCATGGTGCGCCATGAAAATCGTTCTGGAATCTAGATTAAGCATCGGTCCTTTATGACTATATGGGGACAAATAAAAATTGACTTTATTTGCTGGAGAGAAGTTTTCATAGGCGTGATAGTAACCATTGGAAAGGTTAGATTTGTAGCTACAGCCTCACGTCGACGATTTTTGGAAAGACCCATTCATAACGCTGTAAGATCTACACAAAGCTATGTGTCAGAAGCACAGAGTGGAAGCAGAAACTCTTACGCCATGGTATGACTATCAATAGTTCATACGAAAAAGCTCTGCACGACGAGAAATATGCGCATCTGCAACGCAAGAAATGTCCTTCTGTAGCAGCGTAAAAAACGGCTTTTTCGAGAACCAAGGACGAGGAGGTGTAGCATGAAGTTTCAGCTTTCAAATCGTTACTAGCACTTCTATAAAAAATTCCTCTCCAGCGAATGAGGTCGATTTCTCATATGTTCCCTTATAATCAGAAAGAGCTAAGCGTCAAATCTGCCGAATCCTGGGCTATTGAATGGGCCTAGTTTAGTTCAATAAAAACAATTCACAGAGTTTAACTAAACAAATAAAGCAAGCCGAGTGTGAAACATAATTTATTTTTGCTGTCACAGTGTACTACAGAACTCTTTTCGAAAACCAAGCACACTATCGGGATTTTCAAGATTTGAGCCTTTGAATGGTCATTCATAATCTAGATAAAGAGATGTATTCATCGAAAAACGAACTCTCAAAATTTGAGGGTCAAAATAACCCCCATCGTTTGCAAAGGGTTAATCTTGGCATAGCGCATCTATCAGGGATTAGTCAACGTCAAAGAATTTATCCTTATGGTTCTTATTATTTCCATATGTCTATAATTAAGCGAATATTTTCAGCACTGAAGAGCCTCGTAAATACATGTCATGAAATATTTACATTATAAGAGGCATTTATTCGCTTTCATCTTTTAATTGACTGATCAGAGCAACACTGGTCACCTTTCTCTTAACACTTTATTTGATCCCTCATCACAAGTCTTTTTTTTTCTTTTTTCACTGTGCGGATCCCAGTACTTCTAGCATTTCGTTCGTCTGACCGTTTACCTCTTGAACGTCGTTTAATATCGGTTGAGCGAGTCTCCTTGCAATATCGAGAACAGCTTAGCTGTAGCGTTCCATGGACGTTGTTGCTGACTGCCGTTGAAAATTGGGGGATGGAACTTGGCTCCACGCGTGCCACAACGGGCAAAACAACCACTCGACCACAGCCCCACCGTACTGATCACTACTGAGAATATTTCGAAGTGGCCGAAAAATTGCAAAAAACGGATATGCTGCAAGTTGTTGTCTATGAAGCGACTCTCCAAGTGATAAAATAGATATAAATTTGATAAGCAAGGTAGAGGCTGCATATCGCACACTCTCTTTACAATTGTGTCCCCATGGCGGGAAATCTTTCATTTCGATTCGATTGATTTGATCGAGCATTGAATTTGCGGGATTGCTCATTTCGGTCGTTCTTTTCTGCTGGTCGATTGCTTTCTTTTACTCGTACTTTTCTACTCGGCAAATTCTGTAACGTTCAGAACTAACACCGCTTTAAAGTGTCTGAAACACGAGCTACCGGTCTCTGAAGACTTTCCACTGGTCTGTACCATTCCAGTATGTCCCTATTTTACGTTAACGTGCTTTAGATAATGTGCTATTATCTTCTAGAAAGAATCTAGTAATGATGCTGGAGCCGCTGGCACGGCAGATTCGGTGGTCAGAAAATTCGGGTAAGCTATTCTTTATTCCTCTTCGTCTCCGATCGGTGCTATTCCAGCTTCTATCTGACGTAAATATCGCTGTCGTTTTATTCGACTCATTAAATTTGAATAGGTTCTTTATCATTAGGAGGGAACAAATGAGAAACCGACCTTACTCGCTGTAGTAGAAGTTTCCATAGAAATGTTAGTAATTGTTCGAAAGCTCACGTTTCTAAATAGAGTCCCGCATAGCCGACTTACCGGAACACTTTTATAGCGCTGTGAAATCCGCAGAAAACTATGTTCCGAACGCGAATATTTTTCACCGGAAAAAGCTCTTTCTGGAATCAGAAGCGATTACGCTTTTGAATGATTACTGATAGTCCAAAGAAAGAGCTCTATCCGGCGAAAAAGTTTCACGTCTACAATGCGAGAAATCTCTTGTAGCAACGTCATTTCGAAAACCGGCGACGTGGCTGTAGCCTCAAGTCTCAGGTTATTAATCCTATGAAAAGTTCCTCTCTAGCGAGTGAGATCAGTTTTTTCATTTGTTTTCTCAAAATTACAAAGAACCTTTAAATTTAAAGCCTAAGCAAGTCCGGCCGATGGGAGACATCGACGATTTCGACATTGGTCGACTACTTGGAAGGGGAGCATTCGGGTCGGTGTTCATTGCTCGTTCGAAGGAGGATAAGATCGTTGTCGCACTGAAGGCAAGTCACTTCAAGTTTTATGCCTTTCTTGTAAAACTGAATCGATTTCTGCAAGGAATTTCTCGAACCATAAGAAAATCATAATATTTGTACTCTGTTTTCGTAGCAATAATTATTGATAAGTCATACAGTTCTATGCACCTTATTCTGAATGATATTAGTATACCCAATATGTGGAGTACTGTGCAAAAACGTTTGCGTCAGCCGTGATTCAAACCCAGATCTCACTCTTTCCGCGAGCGTGTGCTAAACGTTGCACTACCGACGCTCGTTTTGCACAGCACTCTTATTTACGCTATAACGCGTTGTCTGCCAACAGTCAACCGTCGACGGTATGGCGGGGCAGCCGCTATCGGCACTGGACCCACTTTACTTGACAGACATTGGATATCGATAATCAGTCATAATTCATTCTATTTTGACTGCCACTTGCAGTGGTACGGTGTTAATGGTATACCCAATATGTGAAGTACTGTGCAAAAACGTATTCTGAATGAATTTTGCTATCTCATAAATATTTCTTAAGCCAACATGTCATGTGGTTTTTTATGGGCAACTTACAGAGCCCAATACACGTGTTTCGGTCTTGGCAGCCTCATCAGCTGGGCAGAACCTTTCGTCTTTAGCCAATCCTCTCGGGAATCCTCTGTCCTCCTATATAGATTAGGCTGCCCATGCCGAAAGACGTTTATTGGGCTCCATAAGTTTCTCATAAAAGACCACATGACATGTTTGATCAAGAAATATTTATTAGATGTAATAGAATTTGGACGTGTTTAAATGTCTCAAGAGAACACTTCAAACGAACGGTATGATATTTTGATATCCTTTTTCCATTATACTGTTCAGGTGCTCTTCAAAAAGCAGATCTATAAGCACAATGTGGAACATCAAGTGAACCGTGAGATTGATATTCAGTATTATCTAAAGTGGGTGAATTTCAACTGATGTCGTTCGACAAGTCGCTTGAATTTTACTGATTACTTCTATTATCTCCAGACATCCGAATGTTCTGCAGTTGAAGGGCTATTTCCACGATCAGCAACGTGTCTATATTATTTTGGAATTCGCTGAAGGTGGAAATTTGTACGAGCGAATTACGAGGAAAGTCAAGCTGGGTGAAACTGAGGCTGTCAAGTAAGTATCTGATCTGTCGTTTAATTTGATTGATTATTTGATTTAAGTGACTCATGAGGTTTTGCGTACTTGTTTATTAGTGTGGTTTGAGAATGATGTTAGTAGAGAAAACTTTCAACTCCAGCCAGTGGTTGAACTCGCGCCTCACCATTTGCCGTTGAACACATTTCACTCGCTACTGTTATCGAGTCGGCAAGAAATTTCTGGACTTTTTCGTTTTTGTTTATTATTCTTCATGCACTTAAGTCTTTGTTCCAGCTGTTTCTTAGAATATCTTTTTGCGATTATTTTGATATCTAACACGCATTTATCTTAGGATGGAACTGTCCCGAGAGCAAAAACCATTGTTGATGCTAAACGGGTATCGTTGTGTGCCAGTGCAGCACTTGAACCCAACCGATACTCGTGTAACATCAACAATCGTTTTTGCTCTTGCAACAGTTACATCTTGAAACAAATGTGTAAGTATTTTATATCAAACTAATTGCAACAGGCTGCTCTGAATGATAGTAAAAGCAAAAACTCAAATGCATGACAAATAATTAACAAGAACGAAAAAGTCCGCAAAATTTCTTGCCCATCCAATAGAGATACTGTGCAGCGCAGATATATCAAGCTCTTCAAATCTATGTCGACTACGTCGCCTTCCCTCCCATATTGAGAACTAAACACCAAACTGAAATATGAGGTGCTCCCATCGATTCACAACAGCCTGCGACGTCTGCAGTGGAGATTGAGGGAATGTTTGATTTATCCCGAAATCTTCGAACGGTAGCCGAACTCGTAAGCAAGTCCAGTAACTTTTGTGGATAGCGGATGTAAGGCAACGAACGAAATGAAAGGGATAGAGTCTGCTTAACATGTAACGACTGACGACATAAATAAGGTATATTTCGATTGTTTTATTATGACCTCGCTCAAATTTCAACACATCTCACATTTATCATTTAAGCCAGCATGACATGTGGTCTGCACAGCCGATACACGTGTTTCGGCCTTACAGCCTCTTCATTTTGGTAGGCCTTTGTCTTTAGCCAGTCCTCCTTGGGCTCCTACCACCCTATAAAGAGGTCGGCGGCGACGAACGATTTACACAATCGCCGTCAAGTGAAAGATCACATGATCGGCAAGTTTCAACACTCAAATGTACCAGCCAAGAGCAATCGAGTGTCGAAAATTGCCGATCTTGTGATTTTTCACTTGACGCGGTAGTGTAAATCGTTCTTCGTCGCCTACCTCTTTTATATTGATAAAGGAAGTAAGACCTCGAGAAGATCAGCTAAAGACAGATGGCCTGCCCAACTGACCAGCCCGTAAGGCCGAAACACGTGTATCGGCTGTACAAGAGCCCATTTAGCAGACCACTTGGCAAATTGGCTCAAATAATAATTATGAGGTGTAGATAAGTAGTGAAAACATCTATGTGGTGCATTCTCCAGCACTGGATGCTCTCTTTATGCCTGTATGCCTTTACGAACGATAAAAGCCTTTGGGCAGCTCAACTTTTTAGAGGTCTTTTCTCGCTCTACAGGCTGTGGCATCTAGAATTTAGCGGTCATTAAAAAGCTCCAATCCCGTCGGTTTCAGAACAGTGTTTGTTTTCTGAGGAGGCCGTCTTATTACGCCGTAGAGTGAATTAATTAAATTGTTTCACGCTCGGTCTGCATTGTTTGCTCGGCTTAAGTCTGTTGAACGCAGTTTATTAGACTGTACTAGTATTCATTCGATAGTACAAGTCTTGGTAATTTTGAACCTAAATTTCAAACTTCAAAAAGTTTTCGTAGTGCACTGTAAGAGCGAAAACATAATACGTTTCACATTGAGAGTCTTCTTTGCACATAAGAGTTCTATATCCAAAAACTTTATGACCGTGTAGGAAAAATCAGGTTCAATCAGCATACTGCTTGAAACCTAGAGTTTTATGTGAAACAAAAAAAGAAATCTTTATTGAATAACGGAAACTGCGCTCCGCTTGCGATATCGATTATGCTCTTGTCCGCAAAGAGTTAATTAAATCCACTATTTTACAAAATAGCCGAATTCTTTTGGTGGTTCGCGGTTTGTACACGTCTGGAAGATAGAGAATATGTAGAAGATAGATGACAGACACCTGTTTTTTTTTTCATAGACTATGTGACTTTAGATATATTCGTCAGTTGGCCGATGCCCTTAGTTATTGTCACGTGAGACGGATCATCGACCGTGACATAATACCGGAGAACATTATTTTCGATAGGAAGGGAAACACAAAGGTAAGGCTTACAACGCACTAAGACGAGCTGAGCGGGTTATTTTAAACGCTTTTGGATTGCGTAGACATTCAGAAATTCGTGGAGTTAAAGGAAATAGCGTAATTTCGTCTAATTGATCGGCAGTTTTAGGTGGTTTCTTCAAACATTAATAAAGCCTATTTTTTCTTCAACTTTTTCAACTTCCTATTTCTTCAACTCCATTCTCCATAGTGAATACTTCAGCGAGATTTCAGAACGAGGTTTAATCTTTAAAAAATTTAGCACTTGTAGTTTTTCTTTTTGCCAGATCGCTGAATATGGATAGGCTGTGGTGTCTGCCGATTCCCGCCGCAAGACCTTTTGTGGCACTCTAGACTATATGTCTCCAGAAATGATCAGTAAGAAGACTCATGACCACATCGTGGGTTTTTTCACGTTTTAACTTTTCTTCTTTTGAAGATAATTGTCGCAATACAGCATTGTGGATTGGCACTTGTTTTCAAAGCAATGTAATTTTTTATAATGAAGTTGTCATTGGGCAAATGTCGTGATATCATTTCTAAAGGAAAGACGATTGTGATAGTAGGAAAGGAGATTACCGAAGGATGTTATTATAAGATAGAGTGACACATTTTTGCTACGAACATCGACTCAGAAAGGCAATCTCAACTCTTAATAGTTTAGCTGTTTCATTATCATATCATTTGGATACTTCAATGACACGACCTCGTGGATTGCCGGGATCCCATCACAGCTAACATCCATTTCTTGTTCAGGACCTGATGTAAAGTGGATGTCTACTGCAAACACGACGACGTCCACGTAATTCATGATTTGTTTCCACCCGGTTGACTTAAGTATTGATCACGTCCACTCATTTCATAGGCTGTTACCCTCGACAGTGTCTGTGCACGCTTCACAGTGTTTCCCATTCGTATGTCAATGATGATGTTGTGGGTGGCGTGGCCGGGAGGTAGTGATGCTCGTCGCGGCTCGCGTACGGTCGAATCTCCCGCAACGCTTTCAGGCAGTGAACAACGAACGCCTATGAAACATCAGAGCCAGGCTTTCGTCGAGACTGCAAGAGGACGCACTTAACAAGTATTCTACTGCGTTCAAGAATAAGACGAAAAACGATCTGAATGCTTGAGACACTGAAATCTGCACAGTGAAGAAAAAAGCTGTGAAGGTGGATAATAAAGTGTTTATCTCGTCGACGATATTCATTACATGGCTTGCTCGTATATGTTTCTGTGTTGAAATGTATTGTTGACCTTGGAGATTTAATACTTCAGAAGTCTGAGCAGTTTGGCTGAATGTTTTGATTTTTGGTTATATCTAAAATAACATCATTCTGCCGCTATGGAGGTGATATAGTTTTGTGAGATTTTAGAGCGAGGTCTGTGATTTTCTTATTCTATCCAACCTCAATGGTTTCCCATGATCATGAGGCGCCATTGACGCTTTGAAATGCGGTCTCTCACTCGTAGAGCCGTCTATAAGCGTTTCAAGCACTTCACTATCCGTCTTCACTGTTTTTTTTTCCGTGGGAGAATCCCATTACTTCTAATATTCAATCATTTCTCGCCTTCTTCTCAAACGTTGTAAAACAGTGGTTGTGCACGTCTCCTTGAATTCTCGAAGTTAACCTGGTTGTAGCGTTCCATAGAGCATTCGTTGTTAATCGCCGAAGAGTGCTGGAAGTGGTGTTGACCGCATTTTATGTTAAGCTGCTACTCTAGAGGGAGTGGGAAAACGCGGATATAAGAGCTGTTTCTGAGTTGTCGTTGTGATTGTACTCAGAGTTTTTAAGAAGGGCTCTTTAGTCGATGAACGCTGAGAAGTGGCTTTTGTTTTTAAAATGCCAACGCTTCTATTTTCCTTGTTAATGAAGTAATCAGCACAATGTTTACTACTGAAAAAAAGCCCTATTCGACAGGCGTTCCCTCTTCTCCTTCCTTGTTAATAAAGGTTGTAATGAGGGAAGTCTGGGGTGCTCTCTACGATTCATTCATATACTTATTGTGCTAAAGTGGCATCCGAATTTGATATCTCATAAAACTGTTCTCTCGTGTGAAGTTGATTTTCTGTTTTCACGAAAAATAAATCATGGAGAATTGGTGATGTAGGCAGGAGCTCAGCAAAGTGGTTTCCTTGATGATTGCGGTCTCTTGCTCCACTTCCCTTACTTCAACCACGGCTTCATCCTTGAGGCTTTTTCTGCCATTTATATATATATATATATGTTTATTTATTTATGAATATATATGAATTGTAGTTTATGTGTATGTCTCTACACCACATTGTGAGGATCCCAGAATTTCGTTCATTCGATTCGTTCTACCGCAACATTCACTCACGAAGTTGTTCAAATTTGTGTGAGGGCTCGATTGCTGTCTGAAAATTTCGACTTTCTTATTAGTGTCATGGCGTAGCGTTTGAGTAGATCATCAATCTATAATATTGAGAATAAAGGTGATCGCAGGTCTTTGTGGACTCTCTACTGCTTGTGCTGCTGGGGTTGAAGATAGAAGTTGGACATGCGAGATAAAGAAGTCTTATGTGATCTGACAAATTATGTAGATAACGAACACAAGCCGGTATATATAGCTCAAACTATTCCTACTATGATCAGATATATGCCGTGCCGTACCCAGCGCGGAATTAAACGCTTTTAGGTTGATAATTGGGCAATCGGTATCCTCTTACATGGAATGCTTGTGGGACGGCCGCCATTTGAATTAGCTGAAAAGGAGGAAACGATGCAAGCGATTTGTGCTTGCAAATTTACAGTGAGTTCAAGGGTTCTCCATGTCTTATTGTCTTTACGGTGCTCACTATGCAGAACCATCTTGTTTACTAAGTGTAAGTCTGAGAACAGTCGGAAGCTGTGAGAGAATGCGGTCATTCTATCACATTTTATGACTGCTAATCCTTTCTTGTCCTCTATTCATATCATCGAGAAATTGGATACTTTTTTGTTTGGCAGCACAAATTTTTAAGCCTATCCTAGACAGTAAATTTTCATAAAGAGTGTTAGTATTCATTCGAATGCCTAAATATCAAAATAGCGCTGTACGTGGCTGATTTTTTGCGAAGCCCCTTTTATGACACTAAAAAATATAAAATAAAACTACGTTTCACCCACACATATTTCTCGTAGTACAGAGCTAATTCTTTAAACTATCAGTAACCGTTCCATAGAGTAAATCTACCTTTTGCAATGCTGTGCTCATATTCTGAAAAAACTGTTCCTCCGCAGCGCAGCAGGGAAAATAAGATTGCTCCACATGTGCGAGCAAGTGTTCTTTGGGCAATTCACGAACGATGGGATGGGAGGGCAAGGGTGTGTCGGCGCGCGCATCAATCGATGGCGCTTAAGTGAGGTGTATTTGGTCAGGAATTGTTTCCACGCTTTGAAAGAACCTCCAGATTAGACGTTCGACTTTGACACTTGAAGATTTTCGTCACACGTTCATGTGCTTTTTGTGCTTCCAGCGAAACAGTAGATAAACTGAGTGGCCGATATGAAACATAATTTTATTTTTTTATTCCTCAATGTTATAAAGAGGTCCTTTCAAAAAACCGACTCCATACAGCGCTAGCTTGACATTTGAGCATTCGAATCATTACTCACATCCTTTATGAAAACTTCTTATCCAGCGTAGGGGATACTTTTGCGAATCTGTGCTACCAAACGGAAAAGAATCGAAAACTGCTTAGTTGCAGGTTCCAAAGAATGCAAGTGAAGGTCCGAGTGAATTAATAGGACGTCTGCTCGTGAAGCAACCAAGCATGAGGTCACTTTTTTTTTTACTTTTTATAGCCCACTGAATCTCCGCTACTTCTTGGATATTTAAGGCTACCCCTTTCTAAAGTATTAGCTCATCGCTGGTTGGTAAGCATGTCTACAGCAGCTGCAGTTGACCCTGAAAATCTTCCATGTTCACCTCAAAAAACTGCACGACAATGTGAATAAATGTATTTTAGACATGTTGCACTGCTATCTGTTCGACAAAGTCTATGAAATCCTTTTTCACTCCTACTAACATTCATTTGTGAATTTCTATGCCACCGTGTGAAGACTGACAATCCTCAAGTTCATGGGATCTGCTCATCAGTACCTTCTCATTATGCACTAACGTGTAGATATAATTTAAAATGGCTATCTGAAATTCTGATTCCTTGTAGATGCTATGTGAATCACCATAAAGTTCCTAACAACTACTATTATGTTGTTCATGGGAGACAAGTAGAACGAGGAGTACCCACGCATAGCCACAATGACAGGCGAATATTTCTTCTTAATACTACATAGGCAGAAATTCGAGTAGTGGTCATCAATGAATTGTAGATGAATCTTCCAACGAGTATCTAATGAAGCAGACACAGTAAAGTGTATTTCGATGGAAAGGTTATTTCGATCAAATATTCACGATTTCATTACGAAGATCGTATATCATGACGCATCGAGCAAGACTCTTTGTGTCGAAGCAGATAACTGAATCATGCAAGTACTGATATGCATTACAATGGCGTCTGAAAATCTTGAGTTATCGGACACTGTTGTTAATTTTATTATCAAAGGGTTGACTATCCTTTAGTGTGCACTTTTCGTTCCTTCACTGCTTACAGGAGACGAGAATACAGGTTCCATGCAACTTGTTCAATGCTACAAATTGATAGCAGTAGTATTTATCGTAGCCCCTTTCCAGACTTGGATGGCGTGCCGGTTTTTGTTGAGCGAATTACGCGTTTTCTAGATATATTCATATGTGCATCTGCAGGCCAAAGTTATTTGGACATCCTAAAACGGGGTTGTTCCTTCAAATGAATGACAAGGTTCAACTCTAGGGAAAATCGGATGCAGAAAGTTGAAGCGATCGAAACTGACTCAAAGCCCCTGCAATGATCGAGGAATAGTAATACTTTTACTTCACTATATCAATTATCCATGCCGTTTTATACATAATGACCGAGGTGATCTGAGTGCAATGAATGCACAGGGCAGGGCAAAAATCAACTGACATTTGATCTGGCTAACACGATTGTGAAAAAAAAATCTTGGTGCACTTTTCTGTTAGACGGCGGCAAATGAATAATCGACCCGTTCGCTGGACAAGAATTTTTCGTATGCTTTGGCTAGCGTCCTACGTAACCTGCTTTTCAAAACATCCTCTAATAACGGTGTGAAATCTAGAATAAAACTATGTTATACACGATCAAACCCTCTTTTTCTTATCTCGCTAATATTTCGCTGGACAAAACTTTCTCTTTACAATGCTAGTTCTCTTTCGATAGCACAAGTATCGAAAAACTCAAAAATGTGTTTTCTTTTTAGAGAAGCTCTTTTGATAGCGTCATAGAAGAAAGAAAATTTTTGCTGAACACCTCGCCGGACAGAGCTCTTTCTCTAGACCATCAATAATCATTCAATAGCTTTCACTGCAGTGTAGCAGGGAACAATAAGATCGAGCTTCACATATTCGGCGGCTTGTTTACCAGCTAATCTATGGGCGGGACGGTCAATCCATGGCCTAAAGTGTTAAGCAACTGGGGTGCAACTTGTTATTCGCGCGGAAGTTTTTGCGTTCCTTTGGAAGAAACTCCAGATAAAACGATTGACTGAGATACTACGAGATTTTTTCAACACGCTCTTATGCTTTTCTTGCTTCCAGTGAATCATAAGCGTGATAAAAATGAAGTGCCGCGGCGGTGTGAAACATAATTTTGTTCTGGATGCTGCAGCGTTGTAAAACAGTCTTTTCGAAAACCGGCTCTATAGGGCACTAGCCAGAGACTTAAGCTTTCGAATGACTACCAAAACTCTTATAGAAAATTCTCGTCAAGCAAATGGGGTCGAATATTTATTTGCCGTCGTCTAACAGAAAAACACCAAATTTTCTCCATCGTTCTAAGGATATGATTAGTATGTATGCTATTACCTAGCATACGTCCTTCATGGTTCGTCATACAAACTCGTTACTGCTGCCATTTGGAAATATTTTGGAGCTTCTGTTAAGTTCATTTCACTGTTCCTATATCAGTCCATTCCACACGATAACCATAGCGACTGAAATGAGAAGTGACAATCCATCGCTGTTGAAGTTACCAACCAATAAACTATTCCGAGTAAAGGTTATCTCATTATCTACACAGCCCATGAATATGAATAATACGAGGTACCCTTCTGCACATGACGTGGCTCCATGGCTTGACTCTGTCCTCGGGCCCGCCAAGATTTACATCTCTCTGAATTTAGAAAACTGCTAATACTTGCGTAGGAGAACTACGGTACAACTTGTTCATCATCCTTAAGCGACTTGGAGTCAGTGTAAAGCGATATATACACTCAGTCACATATACGATTCTTGACCTTGTTATATGCATAGTGCATCGGTCAGGCTTTGATCAGCGCCATGAACTTTATTTCTTTAGGTGGGGGCGTGGCGCAGCGATTTGAGAGGCCTTGTATCACACACGTACTCTATTCGATCATTCGCCCTAGACTCACTGAGCCTTATAGTCCTCCAAGGTGAGCAAATCGGCATCACTTGCCTAGGAGAGTTGTAGTACAACTTGATTCATCAGTTGGCTCATGTGAAGTCATTGCAATGGTCAGATATGCATTTATTCACCTCTACAATGCTTGATCTTGTCAAAAGCATTGTGCACACCCGAGGAATTCGTCAAAACCACAAGCATTATCTTCTATACCTAATGTTCAAGAGCCATGTAGACTCAGGCCATGTTCTACTTACTATGCATGAATGATCAGCCTTTATGTTCTGATTAGTTGGACGATAAAAGCAATTTTTGGCTTGAGAGTTGTTATATTCATTGGATGCCAAACGGCAATTTCACAAGCGGCGCTAGACGTCTTCATTACTCTTTCACTAAGAATTTGAACGACCGAAGGCCATACTTCTTGTCCATTACTCCAAAATAGCTACCATTGCCTAGTACCTATATCTGTATTTTTTACATATGCCTAAAAGAATTGAGTGGTGAGCAAAAGCACGGCTTCAGGCGGGAATCGAACCCGAGTTTCATCTCATTCGGAGAAGCGTGCTCTGCAACTACACTACGGGGCACATTTGCGCTACTACTCTTTCTTCAACATCTCTATGTTAGCTATCGGCCACCAACTTTCAGCAGGTTTGGTCAGGTATGCGTTTTTGCTTTATAAACCCAGTTGATTGGAACTTATAGGTATATATGAAACATAGTAGCTCTGCGAAAAATGCAGTAAATACTAGAAGTTTCGAGCATTAGTTAGAGCAATAGCTGTCAGCTCATTTGAGTTTATCAAGCAAAATCGCATACCCGAACAAACCTATTAAAGGTTGGTGGCTGAGAACTGGCACACAGATGTTGAAGAATGAGTGATGGCGCAAATGTGCCTCGGTGGTGTAGTGGTAGAGCACGCGTCCCGGATAGGATGAAACGCAGATTCGATTCCCGCTTCAGGCCATGTTTTTGCTCACCATTCGATTCTTTTAGGTATATAGGGAACATAATAACACTGAAAAAAAAACGCAGTAAATACTGGAAATTTCGTTTGCTTCTTGGATTACTCTTTGTTTGGGATTAAATTCGTACTCATACTGCGTCAGTCGACCGAGTGTTTCGACCGTTCTCTACGAGATACTTAAGGCGTTTCAACCACAGAAAGAAAAGCACAAGGATATGCGCGCATTACTTTTATTGTTCATAAATTAGATTTTCGTTACTTTTGGGCAAAAAATATTAGTTACACATCAAATTATTGACTCTATAAGGCACTACAGTACCTGAACAATTAACATTGAACTATACGGAATAAAGTACTCAAAACAAGTGTTATAAATACAATGCATGAAATCTCGAATGCCTTGAATGAATACACACGTTTGATATCTCTCCTACGCTCTGCTTCCAACGCATTCGCGATTGTGATAGTTTTTCAACAACTACTGACCATTTTCTGCGCACTGAAAACACCTCAACAATTGAAAAAATTTTGCACATTTGGAGAATAGATTTCTCTCTATCGTCAGTGCTACGTATGGTTCTTTTAATAAATTGTTCAGTAAAGAACTGAAGGTTTAGTGAGTCTCCCTCCTCGGACCCAAAACAGTTTCGATATGGCTTCCCAAAAGGTTATCCTTATCCGCGATTCGAAAGATCAGTACCTGTCATCGCGGTAATTTCCAGACTATTTCAATAACTAAAAGACCTGACAAATTAGAAACTTCTTAAGTCTATTTAATTCTCAGCGCTTCAATATCAAGCGTTGAAGAGGCGAAAAATTCAAAGGATTGTATCTTCAAATAGCTACAATCAGGCTACTACTGAGGGGGTTCTAGAGTTCTAATTATCTCCTCATCTCTCCTCTCAATAGAAAATAATGATAACAGAACGATTCGTAAGGCTGCTATTGTTCATCGCATTGAATAAAGAGAATTCAAGTGAAGATAGACGACAGGGATAGTGAGGAAATTATCCTCTTGTCAGCCTTGCCAATAGAAACTCCCGCACTGTAAGCAGGCGTGGCAAACATTTGTGTAGTAACAAAACAGTGGCCTCATTTAGAGGAACAGTCATCTTCTGGCAGTGTCCGACACATGAGAGGTGTAAGCATGGTACCGAGCCATTCAAAATATGCTCATAAGGCAAGCAATTCTAATAACTGTTGATGTGTGTGGAAAAAGCATTATATCAAAATGGAAGTTCAGCACAATTAATTGTCATAATGTTTACGGAGATATTCTTAAACGAAAAGACAGTTCTATAGAAATATCCGATTTGTAACCATCTGTTTCATCCAATCAAATAACCATCTGAGAGGCAGCACTTTCGGAAGAAATTGGAACGAAATCTCAGAGAGGCTATCCAGCATTAGCTTCAAAATAGGTGGGTGGTCGCATAACATGATAGTGGTACCCTACTGTTGCTGCGGTATGAGGATAATTAGACATCGTCAAGGCACCACAGTTTACAATATGATGCCTCATTTGATCCGCTGAGATCCAGAATCATTTTAAGTGTGCTGTAGCATCGAAAATGAAATTGGAATTCACATTTGGCACGGTTTTCGCAGCTCGGATAAGTTGTGTAAACAGGTGTGGTGGACGAGATCTCGCAATTAAAGGCACCGAGGCGGCTAGGGCTTGCAGATCTTTCGACAGGCTTTTAGCAGTTAATTGAAAACACAAACTTAGCTAATTCTGAAGCTTAATTCGGTTTTTAGAAAATCTCATGAGCCTTTGGAGGACAAAAAAGCAGATTTCGGTTTCGCCCTCCTTCAGCTCAAGATACCCTATGACTGGGGGCTTTTGGCGGTTTCTAGCTGGGAATATGAAGAAAATAAAAACCCTCAGTCAAAAAATGGGACATAACAAGGTTTTTTTTCTAGAATTCTAAGCGCAGGACGTAGAGAATGCCTGCTGAACGAAGAGAAATATTTTAGATTAAACGCGATAATGCACGCCAAGTGTTAAAGTCAATTTCACTTTCTCGCTTTTACAGCCATCAAAAAGCGTTTTCCAAAAAACGAGTATGTATTGGTATTGCCGCAGTTCAAGCTATCGAATGCACACTGAAATTCCACTGCAAAGCGCAGAAAATGCTCTGTAACTGGAGCGTTTTGAGAAATAGATTCGATGGACGGAAAAAACCGTTCGTTTTATCTTGATTTGCCCTGTACTTGAGGAGTGCACCTACTTAATCAACTGCCGCCCTGTCCCGCCCTTCAGCTACCGCTTCAACCGTCGATATCGCAACAATCACTCGGAACAACTCCGTCTAAATTACACAGAATTATTATATTGTAACCACAAATCCCTTCATAAAGTTATTGAGATCTCTAACTCCTTGCTAAACTTTTCGATCATAGTTTTTTAATCACTCCCCATGATGTTCGCATTGCCATGAGTCCCCCTTTCTTGAGTCGGAACAACCAGAAGCTATAACCCATGATGTATGAACTCACGAAAGAATCTGTACTGGATCCCCAACTCAGTAAACCCTACTATGGGGCAAGGGGAAGGCATTTCTCTCTCCAAATCAGGTAAACTACATAACAAGCCATTGCTCATTATGAACATTGGGAAAGAAAAGTTTTTCTAAAACGATAAATGGGATAAAGCACCATATACTCTGCTAAAGACAGAGAATGGGGTGCCTTCCCGCGGTTCTCCTCATTTCATTCGTTTCAATTACCAGCCTTAGGCGGCGAAGATCATAGACACGAGCAGGCACAGTTCTTCTTTGGAAAAACTGCAGATGACCAACCACATGTTCGTGCATTTCAATATTTTTCAGAATTTCCGGCTAACTATTGTTTCTTTCGAAGATACGACGGCACGCATCCACATCGTGGGTGAGCGTAGCGAAAGCAGTATTGGCACACCTTGCTAACCGCACATCTTCTTCTGCTGAATAAAGGATCCGTAATTTAAGCTTGTCCGTACCTTCCTGAAATCACATTAGTATATCCTATCACTTCAAAATGGTTATATAATTTGGTTATAAAGGAACTAAGATCACCTTCACACTTAACAATGATATGAATGAACAAGGGAGAAAGAGGTACGTACGCTAACCCTTGACGGACAGCATTTGATCAATATTCTCATGCGACGCGCGATTTTCGTTATTTAATGGAGAATTTTCATTCGTTTCAAAAAAGAAACTTGGAGTTCCTTGTATGACACTCGTACCACATAAATTCTCTACAAGCTCATACTTTACATATGTTTATACATACAAAGGTATGAATATATATATATATATATATATATATACATATAAGCATGCATATTAATGTTAGTACATTTATATATAATTTATATATATATATATATATATATATATATCTTGTACGCGAATTAAACTGCTAATGCGAAACATACTTACATCAAACTCTCTTAATCGACTTTCGAACGATCATAATAGTGACGACTGGATTCACAAGGAGGTTCGTTCAGTGCTATTCATTTGATTTAACCTTTACGATCATGATTTGTCGACCGTGCATCAACATCGTTGCAGTTTGTAAAGGTGCTTTTGAATATCAAAAGAACATCATCCCGATCTTCGATTAAGCATTTCAATTCCAGCAGAATGAAGAACAAATCCCTCAAGATATTCGAGTGACCACTAAGTACAATGTAGTGAAGTAAGATATTGTTCGCATTGTCTTTGATTTATTACCTTTTACCAATAACGTTTCTTGTGTAAACAAAAATAAATGTAGTTAATCAGAAGGGAAGCTCGCGTCTATTATCGGAGTTT
>JAHQIW010003408.1:0-76332 GCA_019055375.1 Parelaphostrongylus tenuis | reverse complement strand
GGCAATAGTGGAGCAGTGTTGTTGTGATGTGCTTATTGTAGAACTAAACTAATATTCATCTAATCTAAACGAATGTACTTTTCGATCGTTCGACAGATACTCTCGCTCGAAGTTGAGCAATGTTTTTTCTGCGAATAGGGCAATAATTAGTGATTGTTTCTTCATGTCGCTTTCTACAATTGAGCTTAGTACTCGATGTTGGCGGAGAGAACTGGATGAGTTTGAAATTCTTCTAGAAAAGACCTGTTTAGTGAATGATCAAGTAACATCAGAACATCAGCATGAGTTGACGCAGTAAGTGGAGGAGAACCCTCGGAGTTTGCATCAACTTTCGTTTTAATCTCCCACAGTACGCTCTGTAAACTCACTAATGGGTTTTGGAGTCACTGTTTCTGTGTTAAAATGGTACACAGGGACGGAACAAATCATAGATAACCCATATGGTCCGAACGGAGCTAAATCATCCAATCCCCCACTTTCCTTGAAATGTTATTGCTGCGTATTTGCAATAAGAATGACATTATACCATTTGCGACAGGAACAGCTATATACTTCCTCATAATATCCTACGAATAGTTTGCTTGTTCTTGGCTCAGTGATAACAACAGGTTCACCTGTTATACGGTTCAATGTCGATATGTGTTTTGCTAAGCTAGACTGTTAAGAGTTGATTGATGACAGAAATACCTTGTATAGCAGAGCGATTGGTGGCAGAGCGGTGGCCTCGGTGGTGTAGTTGGCAGCTCGCGCCTCGGTGTGGGTGAAAAGCTAGTTCAAACTCCCTTCCGAGTCGTGAAAATTGGCATATCAAATAATATTACTTGTAATAGTAGCAGTTCCATCTAAGACGTTACATCGGAATGTTTCGACATTCCTGGTTTTTCTTTTGTTTCTGTGGTTCCTTCTTGGTTCTCTTGTTCATTTGTCTGAATTTGCCGAATATGGTCAACTCGTTCCTTGGAGTTTCAAGCCTGGGTTACTTGTCCGCTGACTTTCTCAGGTCGTTATATCAATCCATTTCACAATCACTACCCCAGCGAACTTACGAGAGAGAACGCGTATGAGGCTGTGCATCGATTTTACATTTGATAAGCTAGATCCCTTCAGTACGCGCCTCAGTAATAGTTGCCGCGCGGCGACCAATTATATATATATATATGCATATATGTATATATATGTACATATATATATATATATATATAGAAAATCAGGTAGAACTAATGACGTAACAAGAAGCAAGGTGCATTTTTACACCGAAGTCAACTACAGGCAGTAAATCTGGCATGTTCGCTTCCCGTGCCCTGGTCAGGCTGAGTAAAGATGCTCTAAGGCAAAAAAAAGGCTGACCCAATTACAAATTTCTGTTTTGACTTCATGAAAAGCGCGCCGATCGCGTTCATCCGCTCGTCAGACCACCGGTGGGCTCATCTACGGAGTTTCTGCTGTTCAGCTCCGTGTTGAAGACCTTTGTAGTTTCGCGAAGACGTCGCGTGGAACTGTGTGGGGACTTTTGGACCCTTGTCGTCGAGAAACACCTTTCTTTTCATTCTCGCTATTCGTATCACAGATAATCTTATCACCTCTCAGGGTTCTTGCATTACTATGGGCTCCTAATGGATTGCGATTGTTTGTGTGGGAAGAAGTAATTTGGAAGTAACTAAAATTTGTTTTCAGATGGTCAGCTGCACAGCCTTCTCATCAACCTTTTGACATGTTTCTCTCGTCCGCAGAAGTCTAGTGCCGTTCCAGCATTGAAACAGCCTTGATCTATCGGCTTTTGAATGTCCTAGTAAGGGATTTTAGTTTTTGTCTGCTCGAAACTTTGTGAATCATCTAGCTTCAGTCTTACGATCATCAAATATATCTAACAAGCAAATTTACACGTGTTACATACTTCAATGTTGAGTTTGAAAAGCTTGAAATTTACTCATGATTATTGTCGAATTACAGGGTCACCATGGGTTGAGTTCAGTGCTGTTGATGACCGTCTTCGTAACAACAGCGCTTCGGAGAGGTCTTTTTTGACGGGATTACCAGAACCACCTAAGTGAGATTGACTCTTTTATGCTAATTCAACTAAATACTTCTCCAATGAAGGTATTTCAGGTCCACGAACGCAGCAATTCAGCGTAACACTAAGTCCGATAAGCCGCTTACTTCTCTCGACTCGTTACTGTCATTTCCCCGAAAAATCATGAAGACGCTAGAGTTGACGCGAAGAACACATCTTCCAAGTCAGCACTTCACGAAAATGGTAGCAAAGCGCTCGATCCGTTAGCGGATTTCTTTACGTAGGGCTCTGTTTTCTGAATTATTGTATGTATTTTCCACCTACTTATTCCAATCTTGTTGTATATTGTGTTCAATTTTTACTTATTACCTGCTTATCTGAAAATTACCATTTTTTTCGGATCGGTGTCAATATATGACGAGTTCGTGGATTGCATAGATTCCAAGTAAATGAATTATCAAAAGGTGCTGCATTTCTGGGCCTTTTTTTACATCCAAGTGGAAGAGAACATCACGTGGGCTTTTTCCCGAAATTCTAACATAATGTATCCTGTCATTTGATGGCGTCTTGCTTCACTATTGTACTCACGTTGAAGATTCCAAAAAAAGTCGCTCGTCTGTTTTGATGTTGTTGTGATTTTAGATAATGGTATTGAGGAGGTTCCACATCACAAATAAATATGATTCGAATGTTGTATGGTATTCGTCTCATGTGAGATTTGCCATTCTAGTTCTTGAAATATCTCCACCTTGACGTAATTCGTATCTTTGTATCAAAATAATTCGCCTTGAAACTATTAGGAGCTCGGGAACTCCATCATCTTTGGGTGATATTATGGGAACGTAAGATGATTTTTCTTGTGAACTGAGCAAAGGGAATGGTGAAAGTACTTCTCCTAATATGTACTATGCCTCCACCTGCTTTTAATCTGAAAAAGTATGTGACGAATAAGTAATGCAGGAAAATTCCTTGGGTAAAGTGCTAAAGGGAAATTTTGGCGTTTTCCTGTATAAAGTACTCGGTTTTTATTAGCTAATATGGACCATTTATCGATGCATTCATGGAAAATCAAATATGAAAGGTATAAAGACGAAAGTCGAAGGATAGCTTGTGGTAGGGTGAGAGGTTCTTATGATTTCCTTATTATCGTTGAAAGATTTCCTTTGCAATTTCTCCATTCCTGACAGTTATATGGATCTATTCTCACTTATTGCGCCATCTTTCTTCGAGTTTAATCACCAGTCGGGTTACTCGAAGAAAAGATTTCGGAGATTCAGACGTTCCCTTCTTTCTTACTGTTGTTATGCAAAGATTATCATAGTATTGTATAGTGTTTTGGAACCTTCGGTAATGACTCCTATCAGGTGTTTCGCATGGCGGTCACATCGCACGTCGCCAGATTTTTTTGGTGGTACAATCCGTGTACATTGAACAACTCGTAGGCATTTGTTCACCTAGCTGTCATCACACAAAAACGATACCGTTTTTTTTTCGACTAATTACGGAAAATTTTTTATTGAGATGTATAGGAACTTGGGTGGCGGTGTAGCGTAGTGGTTAGTGAATGATACGGTGTATCAGGAGCAAGATAGTAATTAAGGCTTTTCTTAGCTCCCGTTACCTTCAGAATTGCAGGGAGAATTGTCTCGACCAGCATTTTACAGCACCTTGTATGATGAAGTTAGCAATGTTGTCTAACATTGTATCATCTCGCAACCCTTGGATCTTCGATGACAGCACGGCTTTTGTGGTTTAGCATCCTTTGTTTTGATGCACAGACAACACTCCTCTATGAGTTCTTTATAAACCTTATTTGGAATCTGGTTATGGACGATTCGAGCAGATATCCAGTGGAATAATACGTGTTGAAATGAGACATTGCAGAGGAGAGAAAAAGACGGAACTATGATGGATTGATGGGATTTCAGTTCTGTAGTTCTATGTTATCTCGTTGCACCCCACGATATGGCATCTCGTAGGTTTTAATGTCTGTTACCTAACCCCATTTTTACACAAAACGTTCAGTGACCTGCGTGACAGGTGCATGGACAAAAGTTAGAAGGATGAAGCTCTCAGCCTTGATCTATCCCTGAGGGATGCGTCATGCAATCATCTTCAAATTTTCTTCTTTTGAGGTGACTGAATGCATATTTGGCCTCTACAATAACTGTCGGTGACCTGCCGCTAGTATCGAGTCAGTGTTGCTTATCCCCCTAGGCCAAGTGTGAGACCAGTCTGGTATCAATCTACCGACCGCGGAGGGATGGATTGTTTTATGAGCCATGAGCGCAAAATCGAGCGGTAGACCATGTGTGCTACGCAGAGCACCTCTAACCACTGCGCCACATGTGGTTTTAGCGTATGGATATGTCGACCACAAATAGACCTCATCAATGAATATGCAGTGCTAGGAAATACGTAGACTGATAGGTTCTCTATGCCGTTTAAACGCAATTACCTTCCGATAGTACAGCTTCCACAGAAGTCCTGAATATGACTTCAAGTTCTTCAAATTGGGCACTAGAAGCTAGTGAACTTGTGGATTTTCCATGAATTCAGATAGCAGTGATTTCATAGTTGGAGTTTAGCTCAGATCGCAGGCTCTGAGGCTTGTGGCTTGCTATTGCAGAGAGTTGCAAATTTTATGTAAAGAGTGGTGGGTTTATTTTGAAATTACAACTTGTATTCGAAGCGATATTAGTCGTGTTAGGCATTTTTTGTGTTCTTTATCTTATTAAGCCTTTTTCCTGCTTCTCACGTATTCATTTGCCGTAGGATCCCTTGCATATCGAGTCAAACTGTGCCTTTTAATGTTGACCGATTTTTAGATTTGATATGAATAGCGTCTTATTTTCTTTCTGAGTTTTTTTTTAACCCTTTGACCACCACTTACAGCAAATCTGACCATCCATTGAAATCAGTATCTATCTAATACTATAAATCAGTCTGAATGCGACGAAATAATTTCTTGAGACTATTATTTTATTTTCCAATTCACAGGGTGGAGAGAACCTTTGAAGAAGGCTTCAAAGTCTTGGAAAAATCTTTCTAAAAGGTCACTGTTGTCAGTTTATACGAAATTGTAATGAGACTATTATTCGGTTGATATTTTGACGTCTTTTTCCTCTTTTTCCTAGCCGTATTAATTCGAGTCAGCTGAATAAACCCGTCGTTTTGTGCAATGTGGATCCTAGCAAGAAAAGATTGGACGAATCTTTACTGTAATCGAGCACCGTTCAATTTTTGAAATAATCTCGGTGGTGTCGCTTCCATTCTTCAGGAGTCGTCTTTCTCATTGCATTTGCCTTCTGATTCCTAAGAGAACTGAGTGGTGAGCAAAAACACGACCTCAGGCAAGAATCGAACACGCGCTTCATCCTCTCTGGGAACGCGTGGTCTACTATTAGCTCAACTGGGTTTGTAAAGCAAAGTCGCATACCCGATCAAATCTGTTAATAGTTGGTGGCAGATAATTAAAATAAAGATGTTGGAGAATGAGTGATGATGCAAATGCGCCTCGGTGGTCCAGTGATAGAGCACGCGTCCCCGGATAAAATGAAACGCGGGTTCAATTCCCATCCGAAGCCGTGTTTTTGCTCACCACTCAATTCTCTTAGGAATATATGAATGATCATAACACTGCGAAAAATTCAGTAAAAATACCAGCGATTCCTAATAAGTGCTTTTTGATTGATTGTTTGATTGCTTTTTTGCTCTTTTGATCTCGTATCACAGTACTCCCTGTATCTAGTCATGTCCATATTCAAACTATGATCATGTGTAATCTTGAAAATATAGTTCACAAAGTTAATTTTTTTTCGTGCAGAGCTTCAGAAAACCCAGCAAAAGAAGGTGGAGAAAGGGGTGATAGCTGTTTTCATGGGAGAATTTTGATTAGAGCGCACGTGAATAATTCCGAGTCGCAGTGTTTTCATTATCTAATCAGAGCTACATGGTCCTAAATATTGTACTTTTGACCTCACGGAAAGTGAGATATCTGTGCATCGGCTACAGCGTTTATGGTGTATATTCTCTTCAGCAGCAAAATTGTCTTGTGCGAAATGAGCTCATCCATAAAGAAAGCTTTTCGTAAATTATCAAGTGCGAGGGATCGCTTTTGAAAGGCGACGCTCTACACAGCATCTTTGCTGATTAAAATATTGATTGAACAAAAAAACTTTATCATAAACGCCAGGCAAAATAAACCACTGAGAAGCCCACGCATGCACTGTGATCAAAACATTTCGTCTATTGCGACCTTCAAGCATTTAACTCATTCGCGTCATTTTCAGGCATCATGCTGTCCATTTTCGTCTCACTGGGTCTCAGGACTTTTCTACCACTTAATCAAAAGCAGCTGGAAATAGGACGTGTGGGACAGATAAACCTCCCTTAACCTTGATAATCTAGAACAACCTTCGTTCTAATAAGTTTATTTGGAAGAGACTGTGACTTTAGCTCGCTGTGATCATTTATCGTAATTTTACAGGACATACGAGTATAAAATATACCAAAGTAAAATTAGCATAGCGTACAAAGTGCTTCCAAATGTCAGCAGCAATGCATGGTGGACCATAGTAAAAACGTGGTAAATAGACTCCGACAAACAGTCATTTGGCGCAGTGGTCAGAGGTGCTCTGCGTCGTACAAATCTTGTATCGGTGGTTCGATTACGCGCCCATGACTTATCAAGCCATCCATCCCTCTGGGGTCGGTAAATTGGAATCGGACTTGTCTCAGACTTATCTTGGAGGATAAGCAGCATCGATTTGGTGCAGCGGGAGGCCACCGCGAGTCACTGTAGAGGCCAGATATGCGTTCCATCACCTCAGACCGAATTAAAAACTGGAGACGAATGCATGGCGCATCCCTCAGGAATTGATCGGCGCCGAGAGCGTTTCCTTTGTCCTTATCCTTTATCTAGAACTCTCCGCGTTGATGGAACCCTGAGGATGTGCCGTGCATTCGTCTTCAATTTTTTCCGTTTGAGGTGATTGAATGCATATCTGGCTTTCACAATGACTCGTAGTGGCCTGCTGCTGTATCGATTCAGTGCTGCTTATTCTCGTAAACAAGTCTTAGACCAGTCTGGCACCAAATTACCGACGCCGGAGGGATGGATGGCTTGGTGAGCCATAAGCGCGAGTGCGACGCACAGCACCTTCAACCACTGCGCCACATGCGCTCAACATTATCCATGCAGCAACCATAGATTAGTTTAAACGCAACGAGCTAATTTACTGAGACCATCATTGTATTTTCCGGTTCACAAGGTGGGGAGAAACTCTTAAAAAGGCTCTGGAGGCAAAGAAAAATTGTCTCAAAAGTCACGACTCTTTTGCCATATGTGCGCGAAAGTGTACGCATGGTTGTAAAAGTGTTAAAGGGTTTCTGAATGAGAATATCGTCTAAATTACGTTCTTTCCTCTTCTTCCTGGCCGAATAGGTCCGAGTCACCTCGCTACAGACGTGGTTTTTTAAGTGGTGGATCCGCACAAGAAAGTCGGACCGCACGAATCGGGTACAGTAATCGGCCACCTTTAAAATTTCAGTTGATCTCGGCGGCGTTCCTTCCATTCCTCAACACTCATCTTTTGTGATCACTTAAATCTTTTGATACCTTGTTTGATTGCTTTCCCACCTTCATTTGCGACCTGTTATCAAATATTCTGCCCATCTAGTCATCTATATATTCATATCGCCATTTGTCTCACATGTACAATAAGTTGTATACTAATGCGTTCTTCATAACAGTGTATATAAATACGGCTAATATGCATATACATATGTATATATATGTACATTATATGTATATATGTATATGTATATGTATATATATATATATACATGCATTTGTACATATCCATGTGCATATCTGTGCGCAAGCATATACAGGTGTATAGTACTTACACGCATACACGCATGGTTGTTTTCGTTGCTCTCACGTGTTTATATTGCTTTATAATTCCGACTGAGAGTAGAAATGGGTGTCGATTAGGGTGCAGTGAGCCAACAAACTGATTATCTAGGTGGTGTCTGCTTGTCCACACACTATGCAATTCGCTCGTGGTACAGTGCTTCCTGTATGGAACAGCTTGCTCATCCGAATGCTCCGTATTGGTGGCGCGAGGCCTGCCACACACGACACGGAGCTTCTGCCGAAGGTATTAGCAGTTTTGTCGAGGACTCCATTGTCGATATGTGAGTTATCCTATCAAAGATTTATATGATCAGTGAATGCTCTCTTTGACGATAATTTTTGACATACAGTATGATTTTTGGGAATGTTTAAAGCCTTACCCGGGGTCGGTGCGTCAGGGTCAGTCAGGGTTATACACGCGTATTTTGGGGGTCTAACCCTCCTCGTCAGTGACCCGCGCCCCACATTAAGCCCTGCATTGTAGCACAGAGGGTGATGATGAAATAGTGATGGCACAAAGTCATTGTGCACTGTCCCGTCATCACATACGCCCCCCTCTGGATCAATTTTTGACATATCAACATAACCACATTTTTGCTCAAAGGGCCTTGGCATACGTGTTGCTTTATTCTGTACAGAATCTTTAATAGATTTTAACGATGGCGTGGAATTTCTGTTTAAACTACAGATTTTCAATAATTGCTGTCCAAAAATTCTTTTTTCAATTCTTGGTTCTTTCTGATTAGGAGGGAGCAAATTGAAAATCGACCTCATTCGCTGTAGGGGAACAGGAGTGTTGGTAACCATTCGTAAGGTGAGACTTGAGGCTACAGCCTCACGTGGCCGGTTTTTCAAAACGTTATCCTATAACGCCGTGATTTTCACATAAAATTAGCGCTTATTTCTCGCCGAGCAAAGCTCTTTACTTATTAGTGTTAGTAATCATAAGATAGCGTAGTGCTTCCTGATGCCTATGCTGTACTTCTGTCCTGAACAGACCGCTTCTTTGCAACGCACCAGGTAAAATAAATTGAATTCGATGTGTGAGAATGGACGATCTGAAGCCAAATGACGCGGCGGTGGTATGGCAACCACGTGACTGCTGACGCAGTACTTCTCCACGCGCTCACAGAACCGTTCACTGGCTACGGCAGCTAACGCCCACGTGAATCGCCCTCGACTTCGTTGCTTCCACGTGGGAATTCGACTTATTACCAGTTGCGTTGCAGCTTATTTTACCTACTGCGTTTCAGAGAAACGGTCTTTTCAGGACATGAGCATAGCATTGAATTCAAATTCGATTATGCTACCAAATGATTTTTAATAGTCTAAAGAAAGACCTCTGTCCGACGAGAAATATGCGTGTCTGAAGCCATGAAATCTGCTCCTGTAGCAGCGTCATAAAAAGGCTTTTTCGAAAACCGGCGACGTCGGGCTGTAGCCTGAAGTCTCAGCTTTCGAATGGTTACTAACACTCCTATGAAGAGTTCCTTTCCAGCAAATGAGATCGGCTTTCCATTTGTTCCTTTCCAGTCATAAAGAATATGTTTATTTTATTTTTGAGCCCTCGCTTAAAATAGAATAATTCGATATCATTTTTCGAGCCTTTCATGAGATCTGTCATGGCACATATTCAGTGCTGACACGTGTTTCGGCATTACAGCCTCGTCAGTCGCACGGTGCCTTTCGCTCTAGTCAGTTTCACGGAGAGATATTTCTTTCCGACTGTTTGTGAGACCTTGCTCAAAACAATATAATTTGATAACTTATTTTGAGCTTTATATGAAGTTTCATATGACGTTTATACACATACATGCAGTACACATGTCTCCCCGCAGAACTGACTAAGCCCGAAAGCCAGCGTGCGAGTGAACAGGCTGTAATACCGAGGCACCTATCTTGTGCTGTATAAGGCCATAAGTAGAACTCATGAATGTTTCAGAATATGTTACCAGAATTTTTTTTATTTAGCCGCTTCAGCGATATTCAATAATGTTGGTGATATGCAAAATTTGAACGTCAGACAAGAATTGAAACCACATTTTATCCTTTCTACGGGTGTGCACGTCTTGATACTTCACACTTGTACGGTACATCTTCACTGATAATGCAGGCCTCAGCACAAGCAAACCGTGTTGGTTTGACTGTTAGGCTCCCTACAGTCCCAAGGTAGGCGTAGGCATAGCCAGAGCTTCCTCAGGTCATGACAACATAAGAGCAGTCGCCAGCCTTTCTGGATTAGAAAAAATCTACCACCTGAAACTAATAGCTGCCAGGAGGGTAGTCATTCATAAGTCAATTTTCTCACAGCTGGGTTTTCGATGTGGAAAGGTCGCACTCCTTCTCAGCTTGGGTGGCCCTGCTGGAAGGTTAAACACACCGCTGTATTTTGCGTCCGTCACCTAGGAATTCTTCAAGCCACGGTGAGGTCATAAATCTTCTGGGAGGGCATGTCAGTCAACATTATTGAATATATGCCTGATAATTATTTTGGGCTATCTATGTGATCTGTTATGGGCACTTATACAGTGAAATACACTTGTTTCGGCCTTTCAGCTTAGTCAGTTGTGCGTTGCCTTTATTTTAAGCCAACCCCTTTTGGGGTAAAACTCTCTTACATAGTGGAACCGCGGCCGTATTACTTATACGCTCCCTCAAGTGATTAAAATCACCAAACGGGCAGTGTTGCATACTCGATTGTCCTTGGCTGGTAATTATGAACTAACATTTATTCGTTTCGAGTTTTTCTTAAGATCACACTCAAATTTCAATATACCTGGTAGCTGTTTTCGAGCCATGCATGTGGTTTATTATGAGCACTTACACAGTGCAATGCACGTGTTTGTTCTTTCAGCCTCGTCAGTTAGACAGTGCCTTTCGTTCAAGCCAATCCCTTTTGGGGGAGAACACGGAATAAACACTCGAAACAAATGATGTGACATTTCACATCTACCAGCCAAGACCAATCGAGTGTATAAGAGTCCCCGTTCGGTGATTCCAGTCACTTGACGGCGCATGTAAACGCTACGTCTGCGGTTCATCTATATGAGACAGTTCTCCTCAAAGGATCGGCTCAAACGAAAGGCACCGTGCAAGTGACGAGGCTGATGTATTGAACTGTATAAATGCCCATAACACACATGCATGGCTCGAAATATTCGTCAGGCATATTGAAATTTGGACATGGTCCTGAAAAACAACTCGAAACGAATGATTTTATCGAATATATATATATATATATATATATATGTATGTATAGACACATATATATGTATATATATGTATATATGTATATATATATATATATATATATATATATCAGCATAGCTGGGTTCAAGGCCGATAGTGGTTGCTGGGCCACAGATTTGCCATTGCTTGCTGACAAATCGTTGCATTGTATCAGAGAAAGAATGATGGCAGAACAGGAGCGTCGGTACTGCAGTGATCAGCACTGCCCCCCAGAAAGGACAAAATTTGGGTTCTATTTCTCTCTGTCGATCAAATTTTTGCTTATCACTGAATAATATTGGATATCTTCTACCACTTTTTTTGTGCTGTACACCACCCTTTCTATAAACGAAATATTAGTCGAATCCATACTACTATATTGCGTTCTTTTCAGACGATTCGGCCTTATTAGACTTCACTATCCGACTTTTGAAGGAATTCCTCTATCACTTCCCAATAGCATTAGCCATTGCTAGAAGTAGTGTTAGGATGTTCAGTGAAGTACCTCAGAATGTCTTTGATAATCACAGGTATAGTGTTCCAGAAACTTCCTCCACTTTTTGTCTATAGGGCATTGATTTTACTGTATGGACATACTTCTTTTCTGTTCAGTTAATTGAACAAGCTTGTCACAGAGTCAAATGGCCCAGGGCACATCGCCGTCGTTTGCCACTAAGTGGCGCACATCGACGACATAGTCTTAACAGAGTACAGGAAAATCCCGCTCAATCAGACGACAACATGTCTCGACTGGAGGTGGTCCCACGTTGTGCATTTCATTCGTATAGTCGTTAAGCGTTTTCTCATTCAGAAGTCTATTCATCATGGTACAACTGATTCCCACAGTGGCAGTGTTAATCCATTCTCAAGCCGTACTGGTCTTCTGAGTGTGTCTGGTTCGTGGCGCATTTTCCTCTACCTTATTATTATTGTGCTTATTATTTCTTAAAATGAATGTACGTTCAGAAGTGGGAGATATAGAAGAAATCTATTCAATGATGTTCAACAACCACTCTGGCCAAATCAGCTCTTTAGAAGATTTCATAAACGCATTAGCCTGTTTGACGCGTTTCATCTCATACAATAACTCACCTTGTGAGGTAAGTACTTCTTATTCGAGTTGGTTGATTTTGGCTTATTATGATCTTTAATTCATTATGTGACATAGCAGCAGAGTAGAACTAGGAGGTATAAACGATAAGGAAATAGTTCTAACGACGAGCTCTCGAATGGCTATATCGTGCATCTGTTATGTAATATTCCTCATAACCTGCAACTCACTTGGGCGATATCCGATGTCTCTTTGATCTCTTCCTGATACCTGATCAGACGTGGGTAAATATCATGATTCTATATCGCATGATACTGAATGAAAATTTCTATATTCAAAAAATTTTTTCGGAGGAAAAGATCAATTTGCATCTTTTAGTTCATATGTGGTTTTTTTTTATGTCGTCCAGCTATCCATAGGCCTTTCATGATAGTTGAAAATACCTGAACCCCTATGTCCGAGAGCAATTGGCACTTCTAAAAGCTAAACCCTCTTGAATTGTCATTTTATTTTTATCCCTGCGAAAGATGTTAACACAATACTCGTGTGCTCAATTTCGCGTTGTTGCCGTGGTATTTGATCGAAAC
Source organism: Parelaphostrongylus tenuis (assembly GCA_019055375.1). Classification (NCBI taxonomy): domain Eukaryota; kingdom Metazoa; phylum Nematoda; class Chromadorea; order Rhabditida; family Metastrongylidae; genus Parelaphostrongylus; species Parelaphostrongylus tenuis. The sequence goes on along the minus strand of JAHQIW010003408.1, from coordinate 63,535 downwards.
GAACCTCGTCTTCCTATGCCCACCTCGCTGAAAACTACTTTCCAGTCCTTTCGATCCACAAAAAAGCAGATCGTCCTGCTACTTTGGCTTATTTAACTAATATTTCTGCTTTTTTTCTCCCAACTGTCAACAGACAGGAAACAAACTCATGAATCCTTGGTCCCGCCTTGATTTTCGCATGCTACGTGGAGCGGTCGACTGGCTAGCAGGGCGCGCTTGAATGACAGTGTTATATTTTTCTGACGAAATTTAAGATTTTACTGTCACTATAAGGGATTTTGTGTTGAGAAGAAGATAAGTTGTTATTGAAGACGTATCACTGAGGCTATCGGCAGTAAAGACACCGCCAACGCTTCCTGATTAACAATAAAGCAATCAATCATCTCTCGAAAAATGTCGTTTGTTGAAAATGAAATTTGTATTAAGCGTTACCATTGCGCAGTGAAAATCCTTTTTCAAAACCGTTTGTGTGTATTATTGTGAAAAGTCATAAGAATAGTATTGTTATGCTGCTAATCATAGATGCTATACGAATAATCAAGTAAGTTCACCAATCAACTACAAAATTTGTATCGAGTTGCGCACCGGTTACAGTATGTCCCAGTAAGCCAAGAAACGGCGCAATCATTGTCCCATATGTGACACGCGGTACAGAAGGTGTTGAATAACGTTCTGAACGAAAATTGAAATCTGTCTTTCTAACACATCACCTTCAGGCGATATTTATATGTGGTCTTTTGAAGAAAATTATGAAGAGTCTTGACTATGACGAGATTGAAGGTTCACTCCCTAATCAGTGGATTAATTGGCCGATCATTGTGACCCAGGTAGTGCTTGTTCGATTCATCGTTCTTTCATCTAATCCCATATCGGTACTTTTTTTTTCTTGCAAAGAGATTTGTCTTAGCTAAATCATTTAGTGTTCAAAATGTATCTCTCACCTACTATTGTCGGATAGTGATCGTGATGGTGATGAACGAGTGCACATTAAATCTTCTTTTGATTTCCTTTTGGACGTTATCAAGGAGGTGAGGACATATCGTTGCTTTCTGACGCATGGAGTCTTGCTGAAATTCATTTATATGTCTAGTATACCTCTTGTAAAATGCTTATAAAGCTTCTTAAGTGAATATCGAAGGAACTAGGCCAGAGTTATGTACTGAAGAGACAGTACAAACGTTGTGCTTCTTCAAAGCCTCCGATTTGCTATCGTTTTTTTTTTCTTTCATTGCAAAACGGAGCTGTGCGAGTAGCGGCTGAGGTAGAAGATGAGGGTGTTGCGTTGTGAGCGGAGCAACTGATACGAGTTGTGTCTATGGGAAAGATTGTTATTTCTTTAAAGACCGAGCCGTTTTCTCTTTCTCTCCGGACTTCTGGTAATCGGGATTGCTTGGATCTCTGCGATTTCGACACTGTAATTCGATTTTGAGAAAATACCTGTCATTTCACTGTAGCAACTGAAAAAAAAATCTTTCTTACCTCCAGAACTAATTATTTGCACGAGTGGCGTTTGTACTTAGCTTTTCACGAGACTTTTAGTGCTTCTTCGATAGCCTGAAAAGCGGCAATTCTCAGAGTAAGTTTGCTTTTTTCAAAAGGTCTTGGTATGCATTGCAGGAGCGGATAACAGATTTCGATTTAGGAAGGTGAATTTTTGAAATGGATAGAAATTTAACAAATGAGTAGCGATTGTTGGTACTTTCGAGATAATAGCTAATTGAAAAGTTTTTATTGGATATTCTTGCCGTATCGGTTTTTTAAACATGACTTTTCGATAAAATTGCAGGTTTTTGGTATCGTTAAAATAGGCTTTTTCTTGTGAGTATTTTGGTATACGACTTGCTTTCACAAAATGTTCGTAAGAAATACCCAGTTGAGTGACAATTGTATCAGAACGGCACGAATTTTTGCCCAAAATATTAGCTTAGTGCAGTGCGATTTGAGACGCGCAATTTTCGTTATTTAATTAGAGACTTTTTCTCCTTTCCCAAAGAATTTTGCAGCTTTTTCCTTGCAGAATTATAGAAAATTATAGAAAATTATAGAAAAGACATTGTTATATAGTCTATGATATTACTTTTCCATTTTTATTCCATGTTGCTAAATTAACCCCTCTACGATTTCCAAGCAACGGGCTAACTACTGTGAGTGCGAAACGTAATACCGTTCCCTCTTTTGAAGCGCCCTATGCAAAACTAATGAGAAATCAAACTCAGTTTCAAAGTCAACGAGATCTAAGCTATCTAATGACTAGTAAAAGTCGTTGAAAAACCAGCCACAGGCACCAGCTGTGCAAACAATGCGCGCAGAACGTAAAACGTAACTTTTCTCTTGATTGCTACAGCGTAGGGGAAAGGCTGATTTAGAAACCCAGTTTTAAAAAGTCCGTCTCCAGCGAAAAAGGCTGAAAATAGTGGTGCGTTATAAGTGGTCACGTGGTCTCCGAAGAGTTGAATAGTGCATGAAAAAACTGCATGTCTGACTGTTGATGTTTTACTACTTGTTTCTTTAGTGTATAATCACCGTAGTGCAACTGGACGAAGTGCTCCAGCCTGACGGAAACTTGGGAACGATCGAGCAGTGTATTGAGTTGTCTTGTACAGCAACACTAAGGTTTGCTCCTATTTTACATAGAGTGCACGTGACCGATTTCGTAAATCTTCGATGCAGACTAGATGCGGGTCCACTTATTGTTCATTATAAAGATATGGTCAGCAGTGTTTGTTAACAGTCACAGTTTCTTTAGGCACTTATGCTTTATTAAGTTAATTAAAGCATAGTATGTATATGTGTCATATGTATATAGGAATTAGTAAAAGTCTCCTGTTTTGATAGGTAATTTCTCATCTGAAAATAATTATGCTTGACTTTCAGTGTCATTGAAGACGTTCTCAAACTTTATAAAATGTATGGAACCTACGATATCCTTCCCCAGTTGGGAGGAATGATTTTTATGTGGAGCCTCGACAGCTCATTCGCACTAGTGTTCCGTCGATTAATGGAAAACATAAAGCGTGATGTGTTCACACCGCGGATCACCACCGATAGCAGAGTGCGAAGATTCGCATTTGAACTGTTCGCTTCGCTCGTCAATGTCACGTACGTTGGCTCAACAGTTCTAGCCATATAAGACCTATGTGAATTTCTACGGTGGTTTTATTTAGCTACGCGACCACTTATATGATCAATATGAGCCTGACGTGGCCCCGTGGGTTTGACGGAAATATATCGGCATTTGAGCTGATTGAGGCTCTAAGCGCCCAGATCGCTTCTGGCAGGCGTGAGTCTTTCAAGGTACGTTTCTCAGTGTGCATTGAACCTATTTTGAGAGCGTCAAAAAAAAAACATCAAAAAATCAGCTTATGAACAAATTTGGCTTACATCAGAGAATTGTCTCCGTCGTTATACATGTTCTCTGATAATAAATTGAAGTCGGTCGTTTTTTTTTCAGTAGTCTCATCATTCTAGAGTAGGCAAATCAATTTCTAATTGGCATAGGAAATGGCTTCGGTTTTTATCGCAGTTTTATCTAGTGCCTGCATAGTTCTTGTGGTCCTCTAGATGTTTTAATTTGAGGTTTTCGGTATTTTTGATATATTAGGGAATATTGGGCGAAACCATATGTTTTTGGAGCCGTTGAATTTCGTACCGTGAAAATTTTTTTGACCGTGCAGGGGCAGTATGATTTCAAAATGTTGATCTGCCTCTCAGGTGTAAGAAAAGAACTTGTTTCACCTCCCAGTCTCTAAGGGCTAAATAGGAATCTTGTTTGCAGAATGACTTTCAATCATTTAGAACTTAAGACAATGTTTTATATACCTATTTGAAAAAAGGAATAAACATTCAACGGTGAAAAAACTACTGGTTGGCTTACAAGAGAATTTAACTTGAATGTCACATTACATTTGCGTCCTACTGGCCTAGTCAGTTCGGATTTTATATGTAGTTTTCTATATTTCATTTCCGACAGTGACAAGCTAGTCTGACCTGCTAGTGGTGACGATACTCAGCACAAGAACTATCTTGGAGTAATTAGATTGAGCAAAAAACACTGTGGAAACGTATTATAGCTCCAGGTTAATAGCCCTTACCTACTTCAATCACATGTGTTGCTCTACTTACATATGTAAAACTGAGCAAGATCAAATATCTCAAACAGTGACGCATGAAGCTGCGTTCAGATATTTAGCATTAATCCCTGGATTGCTAGATTTTCGGAAAAATACTGAGATTCACAGACATTTGCGGCAGATGCTTTTAACTTTCACAATAAAAGCGTATATTATCTGTTCAAGACCTTACAGTAGGGGTTAAATTCAAATTTTCAAATTTTCTTACCGTAGCAGCGTGCGGAAGCACCGGCAATGAATTCGAGTGCACCATCGCGACTTGTCGCACTGTTAGAATGCTTTGGCTTCAAAATAAAATCCTTAACGCATTGAAAAGACGGAAAATGGTTAATAGGTTTTCAATACTAGAAGGATTGTCAAGTTACATCCTGTAGGAATTTTTTATTGATTGATTTCGGTGCTTACTATTTCAAACGATGAAGTTTTTATGAGATGAGGCGTACGCGGTCAATATTTCCGTGCCAAACCATTCATAACAGAGTCAATGTATACTGGATGTTATGTGTTGGAATTTTGGAGAACGTTTTCAGGTACTGGCATGGCATCTGCCTAAGATGAAGTGGACGCGCAAAATACCTATTGCTCAAGGGAATGATTTCGGTGGTAGCGAAATGCAACCTAGCATTACCATTATTGAGCTGGTAGCCACCATTCGTTGTGTCAATTCCGTTGAATTCCTGGTGAACGTGTGTCGATATCTTTTCAGTAGTGAGTTTACTTTGTTAAGTACCTTACATTAGATCTCTTCAAATAAGCTGAAGAGAGGATGTGAAGGTTTTGCGTTGAAGAAATCATTTTGCTGTAATTTCCTTTGACGTTGAGGCTTAAGAAATCTTGTTAAGCCTAGGAGGAAGTTTCTGTGGAAAAACCTCTTGAAAGCTTAGAGCGATCTAATCTTATTAGAATGGGTTGCATCGTGGCAAAAATATCACTTTCAAGTGGATCACTACTCGTTTTTATTGTTGATCAAAAACATTTATGTGTATTTGAGATTCAATACCTTTCCGCTACTATCCATGAGTTTTTAGTATATGCTTTCAATCGCGTTTTGGGCTAACTGTGGAATCATTCAGTATGTAACGGACAGTGATCACTGAGTGCAAAGCACTTTATCTTAGATGGTCCACTCTCCCCATCTCGCTCTTTTTTCCAAACTTTTACTCTTATTCAATTACTGATCTAAATGAGATGCGTTAAACGTCATTCGTAGGCCAACAAACATGATTTTACCAAAACTTTCTCCAGCGGGTGTGTCCGTCCAGTTCATTGTATTTTAGCATTGAAAATCCACACATAGTGAATCAGCGGAAGGGGTACTTATATAGACATAAAGTTACTATAGATATAGACTGGCAATGATCACTGGTTGTATTTATGGAAGACCAAGTATTCACAATTTTTGCATTCATTTATATACTTTTGCCCACTGTATCTTTGCAAGCAGTCATCAATTCTTATTTGCATTACGCTTTCACCTTTGAATAATCTGCAATTTTATATCATCTTACTCTTTTTCACTAGCACTCACGCTCGCGTAAAGAATGGATAATATAAAGAAATTAGATGTCTCACAACGGTGTAGTTTAACAACTTATAGTAAATATTAGGCCTTCTATGTTTAGGCACTAGAGCATTAAACACCAAATTTATCAACCACAAGTAATTAGAGTTGCTTAACAACACTATTCATAGCATGCGCCCAAGCATGAGCACATTTCTACCATCTCTCAGGCAGCAAATCAGTACTACTTTGTGCAGAACTTTCCGAGCTTTCTTTCGGTACCAAATTTGTCCATACTTGCCGCATCATGGCTGCTCAACGAAGCCTTTATTGCACTTTGCTGCTTTACGAGCACGAATTTTGATGCAGTGCACAGACCGCCTTTGAGATCATCAACCTCGCAAAGGATTTTATGGATTTGTGACCAGGTGAACACGTTTCGGTCCTTTGCTGGGTTTCGCGCCGGCAGCACCAACTTGAAGGATCAACTGCGCTCCGAATCCGGCGAAGTTGGGCGAGAGGCCGTTATCAAGCAATTGAAGAGGATCCGACTTTGACTTCAGGGTTACGACGCATATTTCGAATAGTGTTGTTGAGCATTCTAATTGCTTTTGGTTAATTAATTTAGTCTCTATTGTTCTAATGCCAAAACTAATGAGAAGACTTAATATTCTGTGGAAAGGTTTTCGTTACGGCAGCATATAAAGACGGAATCCCGCTGAATGTGTCTCAGTTACGGAGATTTTTTTTTCTTCTGTTTCCTGATAGTTCTCTTATATTTCTATGGTGATGAGCATTATTTTTTAGCTGTGTCAGCAATTGTTTGCTCGTTTTGAATGTATCTTTCTGATACTGAACACTGAGCAACTCATATATGATTTGTTTTCAGGTGATCTGTTAGCTGAGGATGCTCGCCATATAATTATGAAGTTAATCATACCTACAATAGTGTTCTTGTCAAAGAATATGCCTGTAGTAGAATATTTCGTTAACGTCGGCAAATTTTCTGGAGATTTTCTGTTTGTGGTGGATTTGTTCGAATTGCTTCCTCCACTAATTGACATATATATTGCGGAGGTTATGATAAGGTATGCCACCTGAATTCTATAATATCCTAGCTCAAAACTTCAAGTTTGAACTTTCAGAATTGTCCTTGTGCCAAATCTCATTGTGTATATGAGCAATGAGGATTTAGAAGGACAGTCTCATACCCCTAATATCAAAGTGTATTTCTTTAGCACACGCTGTGGCTAAGGTTCGTAGCTTTAGACAGTGATTTAACGCCTCTGTCCGACGTTACCTTCTATAATTTCTCCTTTCAGGAAACCGGTTTGTCCGACTGGTTGTTTTCAAATTTTCATGCATACTGTGAACGTGCTGCATCTCAAGACATATGCGTGTTTATGTCTGACAATACTGTCAAACAGAACCGCTTACAATTTCGTGCTTTTTTCACTGTTTGTCGAGCGCTGGAACTAAATTCATGTGAGTAAAATTCTTATGTTGTTTTTTCTCAAAGTGAAATGTTCTAGTCACATTTTCATCCAAATATATTCTTCGTGTGTCATAGCTGTCATTCAAGTAAAGATTTGCAAGTTGGATGCCTCATTTCCTCCAATTTTCGATTTGACCAGTAGAGACGTTTTTGATTCGGTCATGAAATGGCTTCAAATTTCCTTCTGTGTAGGTAGCACATGTCATGAATCTTAGAAAGGGGTTTAAGAAGTTGAAGTTTTAGAAGAAAACATTCCACGCATCACAGATTTGTCAATCGCGTCAGTTGTGTAGCACATGTCGACGACCTTGAATAGGTTACTATCAGCACATTCATGTTGACGCCTAGGTCTGTCCTAGTGACTCAGTGGAGCGACACTCAATTATAAAGTACCGCAGGTCATGTGTGACCCATACCGTTCGCTCCGCCTAACGGACATCCGTGCCCCTTTTGTTTACTGTGCTATAATTCGATTTTTGCTCGCAATTATACAGTGTTTCATATTCTGCGTAGCTAATATGTCTTACTAAGCATTATCAAGCTTTTGGAATATATCCAGCTCGTGTTTGTTGAAAATAATTCGGTCACCCTCTAATCACCCTGGCCATCAATTATCCGACCGAAATCATCTATAGGAGAGTTATGCGCGTAGCAGCGTCTAGGATCAATGAGTACACTGTTAAGGGTCGATGAAAATACATGTAATAGCGTGAGTTTTAGATTTCTTACAGTTAAGCGCAGAATACTTTTGACACCTGCAACGCCCTAGTTCTTGAGAACTCTTGCTTGCCAGTCTTTGAGGCGCAACACGTGCTCGTCACTATGTTTTGGTGAGTATGGTGCAATGCCATATCTTTACTACTGAAGTTCGGATTACTTCTGCCGTCTGCGCAGTTGTGAATACTCTGGGCTTCGTCATCTTGACAGCGCAGAGAGAAGTGTTTTCTCCTACTCGCATGTCACCTAAGCTTTCTATTCGTAAGTCAAAGCATGAAAGTCGTAGATTCAAAAAGTGGGCGAACACGAGCTAGTTTCATTTGTCATCGTCACCATATCTTCGATCTGTGGCCTGAGAAGCTCACGAAATTAGGGAGACTGGAGCTAGAGATGTTTATCATATAGATATTCTTATCCATACTACTTGTAATTGCATCATATAGAGCTTTTCTTTCCGTCTGAGATGAATGGAATTCAACACATGACAATAAGGTGATAGAATAGGAGGATATTGCTTCGAAGTTGCTATATGTAGAAAGCCTTTCACTTGCCTCTCAAAAACTCCAAAAGCGAGAAGATTTGCGATACCAACAACTTTCCGGTTCAATGGAAATTGTGATGTAAACTGCGTCATTTTTCGGTAAATTTTGGATACTTAGATACTCAAAAAATGAGTTGCTGTCTACTTCATCAACTAAGTTGAAAGTCTTCTTTGTGCTTGTGAAAATGATGGTAATATAACATTTCGTGCTTTTACAGTGCTCTGTTGAGCTTCATTTTCTACTTATAGATAACAACTGCCGTGTTGAATTATCTTTTGAAATCCGATTTTATCGCATGGCTCACCACTGTCAGTCCTGGAGATAGTTGAGAAGCAGTTGAGGAAAAAGTTTACTGCGAAATGTCACTGATAGTTGTTACTTGCATTTTTTATAGTCTGTGAAGAAAGCTACCGAATTGTTCAAAACAGGCTGTATAATCTACAAGTGTTTGAATTCAGTCCGTTGATATATAGGGCTGTACAGTCCTGCACAGATATATTAGAATGTGAGATATTTGAATAGCAAGATATTGAGATGGTGAAGCAGACAACTGTCCGATTTAGGACTGGTTCCATTGTGTATTACAGATGTCCTACTAGTTTTAACCTGTGCTGAAGACAGCATAGGTGACGTTGTGAAGCGTGCGGCCATTTCTTCAGGTTTATATATGTCCGGATAGAATCTTGGCGTTGTAGTTTGCTGATATTGCATGACTATAGATCCCTGCGATAGATATCCGTGGATTAGTGCAGAATCTAGAAGGTGGATTTGTAGAATAAATACCGACATACCACTAGTAGTCTATATCCTATGAACCGTAAGCTTGCGATTCGGACCGTTCGTTCTTCGAGGGAATCAATATTTACAGACGGGTTCTTATCGGTTATCCAAGGGCTGGGCAAGAAATTTTTGTCAAAGTTATTAATCATTGGAAAGTCTAAACCTTCGGCTACGCGCTGCGTCTACGGCTTTTTTGAAGTATTCTTCTTATAACACCTATGCAAAAAGAAAACATCTGTGTTTCACACACGTATATTTCTTGCTGAATAGAATTCCTCACTCAAATTATTTATAACCATTCGATAGCGTAGTAGCGACCATTCCAACGCCGTGCTTAATTTCTCGAGGGACCGCCTCATTGCAGTGTAGCAGAGAAAATAAGATGGACTTTCAAAAAATTCGGCGCGCTTGTTTATCGGTTAATATACGGTCTGGGTGTCTACTGGTCGTAGATTCGATTCGGCGCCTCGCGATTGATCGGTTGATCGAAATGTGTTGGCGCGTCACGTTGAAGTGCGACTTTTGTTACTGGACTAAGTATTTCTTCTCCACTTTAAAAGAAACACCATATTAAGCGTTTGACTCTGATACTACAAGATTTCCTCTACATGTTCACATGCTTATCGTGCTTACACCGAAGTCATAGTAAAAGAAGCGGCCGATGTAAAACACAATTTTATCTTGAATGCTACAACGTTGTAAAAGGTTATTTCAGAAGAGGAGCTCATAACGTTGTAGCCAGAAATCTAAATTTTGGAATGATTACTTATCCTCTTATAAAAAAATTTTTTTTCGAACGAGAGGGATCGTTTCTTCATTTGTCTCCGGATAGCCGAAATAACCGCAACCATGTCAGTGTCGACAATCAGATCAGCGCTCGCCTTTGCTCATAAGTATCCTTTATGGATTATGCAATATAATAAAGTTGGAATTCACTCAAATGCGTGTCTTTTTCCGTCAACTTTGTTTTCTTACCACAACCACATAGAGTTTGGTTTTATTTTGATTCGCAGTCTCGTCTTCCTGAACAGTTCAAGAACTTAGCTGCGATCATTCTTTCCGTATGGTGGTTTCAACTGTAATAAACGCACTATTGACATCTCAAGTTCAGGTGCTTTTGCCGGATTCGAATGCGATATAATAAAACTGTCATGGAAAGTAATCAACCAGGTGCTTAAATGTTGCAATCGATATCGGACGATCTCAGAATGAACAGAAGGATTTCTGATCTCGTTGCATCTTGCTTCTCACTGCTGCTACTCGTGGCTCCTAATGCGGTATCTCTTATGTTTCACTATTTTACGTCTACAGATCTTCGTTTTGTTTCACATCTACTGTTCTTCGTTATTTTCCTGATTTTATGACTGCTTGTAGAAGGCTGAATTGCGACAGTTCTCGAATAATTTTGCTCGAAGACTTCAAAATCGCCGCCAGTCAACCGTTATCTGTTACATTATCGTTTCTCTTCTCAGTGAGGTTCATCGTTTACAAAAGTTATCAGGTATACGTGCTTCGATCGCACTTTTAATTGCTATATGTTCTTTTCGATTTACTGCAAACTTATTTATCATCTCCTTTTTTAGTGATTTTTCATGACTAGATGAACTAGTTGTTCTAAACACTGTTCTTCGAGTCACTTTTATTATTGTCTTTTTTTATGCTATACTGATTTTTAAAATCAGCATGCACATATTTTAGACAAGATATCAGAGTAGATTATCCTATTTTTTATAATAGTTATGCCCAATGCTTCTCTGTTATTGTAATGAGGACACATTTACAATATATTTGCAAAATTATTGGTTCTTGACAGACCAATTATAGGTGCGCCGAGGGCTGAACGATCAATCGAAATCGAGGATGGAAAAGTTTGCATTCTTAGTATTGTTTATGCGCTGCTTCCTTCGATTCCGCGTTTGAATACTGAACAATGCTTTATGATTAGAAAGCTGTGCAGTATCATGAGTATCATGCCGTCAACACAATACAATCACCAAGTACAGTTCCATAATAGTACAGCTAATGGACGATTAGCTACAAAAATTCGTTTTTAGCTTGTGTGCTTACTTCTCGAAATAAGCAAGTACGTCATAGTGAAGAGCGTTGAAATCGGAACGATAGACGCAGTTCTTCAAATTCTTGCCGACCATATAGAACGTGATCCACAACGTACAGACGTGTCTGCGATGATCTGGTTTCTTGGCTTAGGTAGCAGACTAGAGGTGACGGTGTTGTTAAGTTTGCAAATTAGATTGGATTCCATAAAAGTACAATTTAGGTGTGTCAACGTATTTTTCGACGGTTAGGTGAATTGCTCACTGCCCAATCACGTCCTCCCGTTGCTCTGTTGATGCCACAGCTCCCAGCTCAGTTTCCTCGTGCAAATAGTCAAATATCCCTACAAGCTGCTGTAGTGCAAGCCGATGGCAGAAAAACTGTAAGTGAACTGCTTTCTCGATCAAAAAGGAATATTATCTGCATTGGAAAATATCGCGGAGCGAGAAAACCTTTGGAGCATTAGAAACATAATTCGAAGTTAACAGCTGATGTTGAATGTCTGTTGAAGGTGATGAAGGTTCAGTTGAAGGTCTGCGAAATACATAATCATAAGACCTACAACTTTATTCCATTGTCCAAAGTCATAATAGACGAAGCTATAGTTAATTGATGCATGTTATCAGGAAGCAATGCAAAGGTTCGGCCCTCAGCCTCAACACATCCTTGCAATCACCTGGAAGCGCCTTAGCCTGGCTATTTTCAAAATTGAGAAATCTGTCCAATTAGTATTAACGACTTCACGAAGGAGATAAAATTTTCAAGCAGGTCGAATCATCACGTCAAAGGTTTGAAGACCTCGGGAACGATGACTGCGAGGAAAGAAATCGAATGCTTGAAGTGCTGGAATCTGAATAATAGAATATAAGGAATTGTACAATATAAAAGAAAGTTATGAGAACTAGGACAGTGTCGCCCTTTGCTGCGCTTAGAATTAAGGAGAACTTGAGAGATGTGGTGTTAAATCCCTCACATTATCCTCATATCCTATATGTTAAGTAATAGTGTAGTTGTTCCACGCAAAAATGTTGGAATGTCATCAATTCTTCCCTATCACGGGAATCTTCTCGGTGATTTCTGTTATGTATACTTCTAATCTTTTTACATTCATGTTCAGTGCACCTATGCAAAAATCCCTATTAAATTGTCCTTCCTACTTTTAAGATGATCTTCATCGTCTTCTTCACATCCTAAATCGTGCAAACGTACCTTTACTGTGGAGAAATGTACTGAGTTGGAAAGCTGTCTATGATCTTCATAAAACACCTCATACCTCAACATTTCTCGGTTTCTGACTTTAGCACTATTTTTCCTTTTGTGAGGGACACTTTACTATTTATTATTCATCTCTGTGCATCCCAATTGCAAATGGTAAAAATGAAATGTGATCTTCATAAACCAAATTGTCATAAGTTTTTTCACCCTCAGCTTCTACTTTTTGGTTATTGAAGTTTATACCCAACCCTATCTGGTCGGCGCGTTTTCCCCTCTCTGAAAGAGTTTTATTAGTCACCCGATAGCTTAAATCTAGACAGTTTTAATGTTGTGCAAACGATGTTTTCAAAGTTGATGCATTTTTTGTTGCACGGAGCTCTTCTGTTAGGTTTTCAGAGTAAGTGGAAAGCTTAAATTTGATGATTTTAATACTATAATCGATTTTTAAGAAAGCCTTTTTTTGCGCTATGGTAGCGAAAATGGAATTGAGTTTCGCATCCGGCGCACAGTTTTTCTCAGCGGGGTTATGCGAGTGGCTGTGGTGATCGGATTTGGCAATATTTGCAACAAACGGCACCATGATGGCTAGGGTTTGTGGTGAACTTCTATCACCTTCTAGTATTCGATAATGTTGAATCATGCGCTGGATCCGGTGCGACGTTCAAACTTCTATAGATAACTAAAAATTATTTGATATATTAATATTTGCATATATTTGTATATATATTTACATATATATGTAACATACCACAGTTAGATCGATTACAAATAAAAACGATTCTAGTTGGTTATACAGACTTTTAGTAGTTGTATGATGGCATGGATTCAAATAATTTCGAAGTTGAGTTTTTGAAAAGGTCTTCATAGAGCGCTAGGACGGCAAGATGGCCAATATTCGCACTAGTGGGCTGAGGCTGCCTATGCTGAGGTCTATTAGCGGGTTTGGTGATACAAAATGAAATCAAAAGCCTAGGCTTATAGGCCGTCAGAAGAAAATTTCCTCGACAGTTTCGATACGGAAAGCTGAAAACGTTTACGAACAAAAGAAAATTTTTTCCTATTTACGAGACTCGCGCCCTTTCGAGACGACTTTGGAAGCGATTCGAGAGGCAAACAACGATGCGCGCTGAGTGTGAAACCCAGTTTTCTTTTGGCTGCCACGAAACCCAAAAAGTCCTTTTCGAAAAACCAAGTTTAGCATCAAAATCAGTAGGATATAAGTTTTCTGATGATATTGAAAATCTATCGGTAAGGCTCTGTCCAGGGAAAGCGCGCTGAATGTAAAAGATAATTATATTTTTCACTACTGCAGCGCTCTAGACAGGTTGTTTTAGAAATAAAACACGGCGTCAAAATTGTCGAGATTCATAGCATCGAGTGATTACTAAGACTAAAAGATGCACGAAACGTTTTGTCTCCCAAGGGTAGAGAGGGTCACCGAGAACCGAAGAATTCCCCTAACTTTTAACTAGCATGTGATAATGGTAATCTTTCCACAAAATAGCGCATCTTTTAGTACAGAAGAGGCTTCACGATTAGGGGAACACTTTGTCTAAGGGGAAATTATTGTTCAACTAGGATATAGAACCACTCCTCGACATAGATCTTTTGTACGTTAGTGTCTGTTAAAGTCGATTTACATATATGCAATAATTTTAGACTGCATCGAGAAGTTTGCCCTACAACTCTTCTTCTGACGATGGAGGTACTTCCTCTAAGCAGTACTACTCAGGGTAGTTCATCGATTCATTTTCTTCATTACTTTTTGCTTACTTCTTGCCCATGTTAAAGGTATTCGTAACTTTTCGCATTTTCCACAACTGCTGATAGTTTCGTAATAACTTGAAACCCGATTTGCAACAGTGCTCAAGATACTAGTTATGACTGATGAAATGGGAAAAAGCAGCAAATCACATTCTCCAGAAGCTTTGATCTTGAGAGAAATTTTGGATTTGAATAACAAACTTTTTTCTTGAAGCGAGGTATTGAAATTTGAAGGGGTGATGAGCTCGTGTGACGCAGTGGTTAATAATGATCTGCGTCGCACACCTGGTCGATGATTCAGTTCCGCTCGACCTAGGCGTTACGAGCACGAATTTTGATGCGGTGCACAGACCGCCTTTGAGATCATCACCCTCCGCAAGAGGATTTAGAGTATGGAATTTGTGACCAGGGCGAACACGTTTCGGTTCTTTGCTGGGTTTCGTGCCAGGGCATGCACCAACTTGAAGGATTAACTGGGCACTCCGAATCCGGCCAGAAGTTGGGCGAGAGGCCGTCATCAAGCAATTGAAGAGGATCGGACTTTGACTTCAGTGGTTACGACGGCATACTTCGATAATAGTGTTGTTTAAGCAGTTCTCCAAGTACGTGCTGTGTCCAATAAAATTCTCGCGCGTCTATTGCTCTAATGCCACGATTAAGGAGAAGACTTTAATATTCCCCCCGTGGAAAGGTTTTGCGGTACGGGCTGCACATAAAGACGGAATCCCGCTGAAATGTGTCTCAGTTACGGATGATTTTGTTTCTCTCGGTTTCCTGATAGTTCTCTAATATCTCTATGAGGATAGGCATTATTTTTTAGACTGTAGTCTAGCAATTGTTGTTGCTCGTTTGAATGTATCCTTTCTGTATACTGAACACTGAGCAAACTCATATGATGATTGTTTTCAGGTGATCAAGTGTTAGGTGCGGATGCTCGCCATATAAGTTATTGAAGGTTAATCATACCCACAATCAGTGTTCTTGTGCAGAGAATATGCCACATCGTATCAGTAGAATATTTTCGTTAACGTCGGCAAATTTCTGGAGATTTTCTGTTTGTGGTGGAATTTTGTTCGAATTGCTCCATCTCACTGATTGACACATATATATTGCGGAGGTGATGATAAGGTATGCCAACCTGAATTCTATAATATCCTAGCTCAAAACTTCAAGTTTTGAACTGTTCAGGAATTGTCCTTGTGCGCAAATCTCTACTTGTGTATATGAAGCAATGAGGATTTTAGAAGACAGTCTTCATACCCCATAATATCAAAGTATTTCTCTTAGCAACCCCCCCACCTCCCCCACTGATGGCTAAGGTTACGTAGCTTTTAGACAGTGATTTTAACGCCTCTGTCCGGCGTTACCTTCTATACTTTCTCATTTCAGAAAACCGGTTTGTCCGACTGGTTGTTTTCAATTTTCATGCATACTGTGAACGTGCAGCATCTCAAGACATATGCGGTGTTTATGTCTGACAATACTGCAAACAGAATCGCTTACAATTTCGTGCTTTTTTCACTGTTTGTCGAGCGCTGGAACTAGATTCATGTGAGTAATTCTTATGTTGTTTTCCTCAAAGTGAAATATTTTAGTCACATTTTCCATCCAGGTATATCATTCGTGTGTCAAACCATTGCAGGACAACAACTTGGACATTGCCGATCGTATCTTCAACTCCATTGAAGATGCGTGGAGTCTCTCGAGTTCGGAGTCGACGACTGATTTCAAAGTAGTTTTTTATCTAATGTTTTGGACCCACTGGTAATAGAAAATTCATGTTTTTCATGCCATTTACAGGAACTCACTCAGAGTTTTTCTCTTTGCCGGAGTTTCTAAGAAATCATGAGAAATTCTATTTGGCACACGCTGAGGTGGTGAAGTTGTTGGTGACGTCAAATTACCAGATTGTGTACTGATTCCGATCCTCGGCTATTTATCTGATCCACAGACAAGCTCTGGGTAGGTTAAATTGGTTTCAGATCTTCTTCGTGTTTTATTCAAAGGCTGTTTAGAATCTTCTATTGTACCAAGAATCTTCATTTATGGATTGATTGTGGTGTTTGGCTTTAAACAAAGTGCAGAAGTGCTGTAGACGCCATCAACGTCTTCCATCCATCGGTTTGTGATTTTCGCTTGAAATTTTTGATCTGAATGAAAAAAACATTCTGGAACATCCTTATTTGATTGAGTAGTGCATATATTTGTTTTTTCAGTTTGAAAAAGTTTTGTAAAGTTTTCTGTAAGCTTGACTGCAGATTGCGAACTAGGACTAATTTTGCAGGCTCTCTTTTTGAATGCCTGCTTAGAACTAATGTAGCAGCTCATGTATTTATGAAGTCTTTGCTTGAGTTACTAGATCATCTAGAAAATAATGTATTCGTGTTTTGAAATTTGACGCGTTTTCCTTCTATGATGTTCGTTAGTAATATTAATGCCGCTAATGATGTTATTGTGTCTATCACAAGCAGTACAGGCTCTGTTTTGTTTCCTAAGTGTTGTTGTCGACTGTTTACCAAGGGCAGACCAGTGGTTGCTTTCTAAATACCTATAAAGAAGTTCGTTCCTTTTCTGAATTAGATAATGATATTGAACGTAATTTATGGTGAAGTGGCTTATATTCAGATTTCTTCGATGAGCTTCTCGCCTAAAAATTGTCTCATCGTACTTGGTTGTGATTCTGGTACGATTATCACTTATCAAGTCGACTTCGACGATAAGGTTAGCGCCTCACCTCCTACTTAAGATCATTTAGTTTTCTGTTTCAAGTGCGTATTGCAGAGTGTTAAATCGGTAAAGGAGCGGTTGCATTTGCTCGGTCATTCGCATCCTATTACTGCCATAGGAGTCTGTGATGAATTTAGCGTACTTGTCAGCGCTGATTCTAGTGGGAAAGTCATTGTTTGGGATTGTACAAAGTATGATATTTTCGTTTGCTTGCCATTCTCTTTCATCAAATCATGGTGTTGATATTGGATTTTAGATTGATATTTATTCGTGTGCTAAGACAATCGTGTTCGTCCGCCATCCGATCAGTATGCATCAGTCAAACAACAGCAGATATCGCCATTGCAATCGATGTCGAAGGAGGCAGCATTGTGGAATTTTATACTGTAAGGGTTTTCGAACTAACCATTTTATAAAAAAAATCTGTTGGAACTCTTCATAATCTAGCTTCTATTTCCGAATTTGAATCGAAAGTACCAAACAGTCTGTAATTCGAAAGATGTCAAAGTCAAGAAGTTTCCATTCGATTCTGGATTTCCTTTGTTGTGATTGAGAAATGGTTGATTACGATCGGTGAGAACTCTTGCGCTTGACGAACAGAGTGGGATCTGAGTGAATATCCACACATATACGGGAGGCCCGAATGGGCCGCAATCAGTTGATATCACCTCATTTTACTTGCGGTCTCCTATTTCTTTTCATAAAGGTTTTTATCGTGTATTTCCTCCGACATAGACTGTCTTACTGAGTGGCGATCTCAGCATTTGTGAACTCGCATAAACCTGTTTTTCGGGTGAGTTTATCTCATTGATGAGATTCTCTTGTTAGTGAATAATTCATATGTCAAAAAAACTTGCTGTAGGGGAAGGTAGAGAGTTTTCTTTATCACATGAAGACAAATTTCTGAAGAGATATGCAATCTCTTGGTCGTAGCCTTAGCTTTATAGTTGGCGCATCCAGAAAGAATAACTTCAAGATGGTGAGCCGTCTATCAGCGTTTCCACGTAGTGTCTTGTTTTCAATTCGTATTATCACATCATTTTGTTGGCGCCAAGCGTTAAGAACGACAACAAGTTAACAACTGCGTTATAAAGTGTTGTCTCAAAAAATCGGCTTATTTACATATCTCTGTGGTTAGTCTTCCAAGATATTTCGAACAAAGCTATGGAACAAGGCTTGAGTTTCCTTAGTTTACACTCTAATTTGTGCCCGTAGTTAACAGCGTCATCGAGTCTGGCACCTCCAAAGTGCCGCAAGATAATTTAGCCTTTCAATTCTAAGCAGACAAAGTTCAGATTATGGTGGCCTTTTTAGTTGGACTAAAATCTTCAGGTCTTCACAAATAAGATGCAAATTTTCATCAAGTAGTATTATGAAATTCTATTTAGACACAAGCTCACAGGCTTTCCATCAAGACCTTAAATTCAGGCTGTATGTATAGTTGGTGTTTATTTTCTTGGATGAAACTTCGATTTGATTTTTCATCTTTTTGAGATATAGATGAAAATAACAAGTGGAGAGCATTGTTTTTCCCACACACCTGTCAAATTCTCAACTCCCGAGAGTCTTCACTAATTTAAATATGATAAGAATTGGTGTAGAACCGGCAAGTTTTGCTTTCTCTTGAGCGTATGAAAACCAGTTTTGGCTCGTTGTTGAATGTTCTTCATTTGGATTATTTTCATGTGGAAGTGGCGGATTTCAAATCAGTAAATCATGTCATGCATGTTATGAATTCTTCTTCCCTGTACTGATGCAATAATGGATATATATGTATGTTGGATAGTTCTGTTCATAGAACACAAGAATTTGTAGTGCTCTAGAACCATGGAACATTTCATATAAGAATCCAAAATGTACGTATACTCACATCGAAATTGCTACCAAAGTAAATGGATGAAGTGAACCATAGAGGAAAACGTCCAAAAAGAGATAATGTTCGTTTTTTTGGGAAACGATTTGGTCAGCATGACTTGACCTCAACTCATACGGAGTGCATGAAAAATTCGACGTGGATTAAATCCGGAGTTAAAGCGAATTCAGGCGTCTGGATCGTATGACGGGCACTGTTGGTAGCCATGATCATTGATGATCAAATAAGCTTCTTAAAACCTCGTCTATGAAGCGCGTTCGAACAGCCCGAAAAGTTCTGTAATGCGTCGATAAAGAACAGCCCCTTAGATTCTTTCTTTATGGGGCAAAGCACTGCTGTCGTCGCAGGAAAATAATTACCACTTCGATGATTTTTTTTTAGGTAAATGGAGATCTGATAAACAAGATCGATGTCGATAAGCGCGTTTTATGCATGACAATGAGCAATCAAAGTGAAGGAACTGCTATCAACTGCCTGGCTTTGGGACTGCTTTCTGGTGAAATAAGGTAATCAGTTCACAACGATATGGCAAGTATGGTTCATGTAAAATCGAAACGTTTCTGCCCTTCGTAGTAAATTCCATTACTTGTCAGCTTAGGCCCACGTTTAATATTTTCTTCTGGTTATTCTTATGTGCTCTATATATTCAGAAAATGCTGGCGGTCATTTGAAAAACTGGACTTTGATAAATGACTTAGTAATAGCATTCAGAGTAATAGCATTCTTCCTTCTGTATATTCGCTTAATTTAAGGTTAATTGAAACTTGGAAACTGTCGATAATACGAACCATTCGTCACCCTGCGTACACAGATCCTGTTATCAGGTTTCGTTTACATTTACTTATAGTGTTCAGCACTTTGCAAACGTGAGTGAACTCACTGTATATATATTTACATTTGTACTCCACTTGGAAATCATCTCTGTTAGGGACTGTGTGCTAATGTTACCATTTCGCTAGCAATTTTACAATAGACGATGTTGTGCAGCCTGAAAATTGATTTTGCATCTCTGTCTTTGCGATTTCTTGCTGTGCTGCATGCGCTTCTTTCTTTACCAATTAATTAATTAGTCAGAAGTAATGCGTATTTCAGCATCGACTATTCTCCAAGTGCTCGAAAGTTGTTTGCTTCTCAAGCAAATTTGGGAGCCAAAAGCCGGTCAGACTTAGTCTCAACTCAGGTGCTGGCCTGGCAATATGGCTTTTATCAAACAAAACAACAGAATGTTAATTTCATTCCCTTAGATGATTCATTTTGATCTGGCTTCAAGTTACGCGGTTTCCTAATATTTTTTTTCAATTAACTGTTCCATCTAAGAAAATCTTCTGCGAGTTTCTAATCACAAGTATAGTATGCTTTGTGTTATGCATTTTTCCCGCATATATTCATATTCGTTCAAGCAAATTCATATTAATTCGTTCAAGCAAATCATCATGTTATACATGTCCTTTAAAGCTTGTTATTGATATCTGTGCTATCGCAATATAACCATTTATTATTCTTGATTTCCTATTCATCTTACGGCGACTGAAAATAAGTGATTGAAAAATTATTTCTGAAAGTATTCTTACGACTGTGTGTGAATACTTTTTTATTTCTTTGACTAACAGACTATGACTGACTGCTTTTCTCCATCTCTGTTTTCAAGCTAAACAGAATCGTATTATGTTAAAGACAAGTGATGAAATCGCTCAAATCATTCCATATCACCTCATTACTGCGTGGCTCTCTAATGTGTAACCGGTAATTTATTTAATCTCAAGGTCATGCTCAGATCTTTCTGCAAGTATCTCATGTTGCTCATTCCAGGACTGTCTAAAGCTTTCAATATGAACCGCTCAAATATCTTGTTGCCCGGTTCATCAAGTCTTTCACAATTGCCTTTTCAGTGTGCCTTATGGTGTTATTGACGAGTTGTTGACTAAAATGTTGTGAAATCGGTTTTTGCTGATATTTCTGGTGTATTCTATAAAATGACGAAACGAATCACTTCCAACACATTTTCTCTAGTGTTATCTTTATTTTTTCCCAATTTGTGCTCTTGTTTCTAGAAGTTCATTGATTCTTTGGATATGCCAAATCAATCTCCCGGTACTACGCTGTAATGTATTTGTGTTGTCTTGATAAACCATTGAATTTTCCTTACCTCTGTTTGCTGACATAGGGTTATAGGGTTTTTCATGCAAAAATTTGCGGCAATGATTTACTAAATTCAGCCACTTTTTTCTCAAGAAATTTGGGTTCCATGATAAATCATGCTCTAGAATTTAGGAGGCTGATTTCAAGATATGAAGAATTATCACGTTATTTAGAGGTGTACTTTTTTATACATTGTTGACCAAACAGTAGAGTGGTGAGCAGAAACTTTTGCGTCAGGTGGGATCGTTCCCACCCGACGCAAGAATTTTTCCACTGTTACACATCATTGGGTAAATTAATACAATGTTTCAAACTTATTTAAACGTTTGATGTGAATTAGTTCATACAAATAATTCGCTTCGCTATTTCTTCTGATTTTGTGTACGTACTCGTCATATATCCGGTTAATTTAGAGACAGACGTGCATCATAATGTTCTCACCCATGCTTGTCGCATCTGAGGGATGTGTAACGTCCGCCCATCGCAGTGTCTTCATCTAGTTAACCTTTCGGAAGCCAGCTTTGATAGTCACGTGACGATCAGACAAGCGGCATCTGCATGTCTGCACATGCTTGTCTGACTGTCTGCCTGCTTTACCACGAAACACGACGCCGCCATTACAGCGAGATTTAACGTCGTACGGTGAACATCAAAAAGACCCGCATGGTCCTCAAAGAGTTAATTTTCGTAGAAACTGGTCGGTCGTCGTGAGAATTAGTCGGACTGCCGTTACCTAGTTTAGATTGTACTCGTGGATAACAGAGAGTTCAAATACCACATTCGCTCTTTAGGCAACTATCGCCACTAAGGAAATATTGGGTCTTCGAAATGTTACTCCGCACTGCGATGTCGGTCAATTGAAAATTTGAAGCCCATACCCATTTGTTTTGGTTTTATAGGTTCGTTGTAGTAGAGAAGGGACTTGTGAAGTCAAAACGATTACTTCGACTTGTAATAGGTATGAAAATAGCATTGCTAGGTGGGCCCACGGCGTTGGATCAGGAAGTAGAGTGCTGAAGATTGAATTTTCGTTCGAGCGGGAGTGTGATGCGGTGGTAGGTTGGTAGCTGCTTGATAATCAGTGATGCGCTCATTTTGATATGGTTCATGTTTCCACAGCGTATACCTCGAGGCTAGGCAATCAAATGTGTATTAACAATACTAATGAAGCAATAACAGTACGGATTTTCCATCAACATGAAAGCAGGTAGTTTATCTGTTTTGCCGCAAAAAAATTGAAAAGGAGGACTTAAATGAAAATTTGAGGAGAGAGTCTTAAACGAACGAGAAAACATAAGGTATTTCCATAGAACGGTAAAAGTCCTATATTGTCCGAAGTGGGAAGAGCTACTGATCGAGAGAACTTCAGTCGCTAATTGCAAAGGAATGCTCAATTCCTTCCCAAACACTTTATTCTGAAAGAACAAAACCTCCTCAGATCTTTGGGACCATAAATGCGAGGAAGTGCAAAAGTAATCAAATGGAAAAAGTTCGGGGATCCGTACAGTGAAATGTGATAACAAGTCGTGTGAAATATTCTCAAATATCATACAGTAATACAATGGAACCGAGATATACATATGTCATAACATTTTGTGGAATGTCTCTTATGTCAGTGATTTGCTTTATTCAGAAAACAAATTCTATGGGAATTCGAAATGCCACATTAATTCATAGTTAAGTGAGCATCATTATCGCACTTTGCTCTAACAGTAAAGACGGCGACAAAATGAGTTCGAACACGGTGTAGCTGATTGCTCTAAAACATCTACGTTATGTATCTTTCTGAATTCTCCCTGCTGCATAGGTGTACACATGTCAAATTTCTCTAAACTCTCGACGGTGCAGATTGTGTTTCTGACACCGTGAAAATTTGATCGGTTTATCCCGTTTGATATGTTCTTTCTAAGCTGAGTTCGCCGCGTCTTGAGTATCAAGGGTTCTTGAAGAAACCAGTAAAAAAACAAACTCAGATGTAGAGAGATAAGCAAGATTGCAGTTAGAGTCGGTGAATGACAAAAGACTAAAAGGTCGCACGCTTACTTATAGTCCATGTCTTTACCATTATTGAAGAAGACTCTAACCACTGACCCAAGTATGCATGTTAACATGTTCTAAGCTCATGCGTTTAAGGTTTCGTAATCACTGAATCGTTTAGTGTATTAGTTCACTACTTCTTGTCTTAGGACTGTTAACGTTCTTATTTGTGTTGAGTGATACAAAATTGAGATATATAGAATTTCATTTAGCAGGAATGGACATTCCCGTCATATTATTGTAGTAACCGACTACATTCATGTCTTTTGTGCGTGTTCTTTTCCTGAATGTTACGCTTAGAACTGATCACTGATCATTGCTAGGTTAAAGCTGTAGGCGTTCAACAATTCCCGAGGGATTTGCCATGCATTCAACTACATTTGTGGAGTCGTTAGAGGCGATTGGATGCACATCTGGCTTTTAGAATAACTTGCAGCGGATTACCGATGTATCAAATCAGTTCAGCTAAACTCCCAGACAAGAGTGGTACCAATACGCAAACCTCGGAGAAATGGAAGGCTTGGCGAGCCATCAGCGCGGGTTCGATTCATCGATCATGTGTGTCGTAGACCACCTTTAACCATGATGTACACACGTTCATTCATTTGCATTAGAAGGTTAAAAATTTCAGAAATACGGAATGTACCTAAAGAGCATCACTATGATCGAAGCAAGTCACCACTATTGACGAGGAAGTTTCTAGAAGAAGCGACTGAATCCCGCAGCTGTCATGAAAAAGGCCATCCTGATGTGAAAGTACGCATTGAGCTTTCTATGGTGAATTCAGCGCTAATCAACAATAAGGATATTTTTATGTAGGAAAGACTCAAGGATTAAATAATGCGCTATAACATTTATTGCGTCACTTCCAAGATGTGCAGAAAGCTTAGTAGTAATACAACATCTCTAT
This sequence comes from Parelaphostrongylus tenuis, assembly GCA_019055375.1. NCBI lineage: Eukaryota > Metazoa > Nematoda > Chromadorea > Rhabditida > Metastrongylidae > Parelaphostrongylus > Parelaphostrongylus tenuis. Next base: position 39,650 of record JAHQIW010003408.1, on the reverse strand, counting down.
ATGAATATGGTGATATATGGCTAGACCCAGTATGCAGCCATTAACCTGAAAGTAGAAGAATCATCATGAAAATCTCGTAATACATATAAATAGGAAAAGCGATGCGAAAAAATGGACAGCTGTCAAGATAAAAAGTACCTGAAGTACACATAAAACAAAAAGGATTCCGAAAATAGCGGAGAACTGCAGTCGATTTCTGAAGAACATGTGAATTATGCATCCCTATGAAAACATTTCCTGCTTTCAAGTTTCCATAAAGCAGCATTACAGTTGAGACTATTCCTTTAAGTTATAGGAGGAGGATCTTTGAAAGAGAATTTCCCGCTGAAGAATATATTTTCTCAAGACCTCTAGTATTCATTCGAAAGCCCGAATCTTGGAGAAACAAAAATTTAGATATTTGCTAATTTACAAAGTTTTCATTGAAGCGCTCTAGCACTATGAATAGCTTTGGTTTAACACATGTTGTATGTTTTTTTCTGCGTTTATGCACGTTATCGCTCGTATTCTTTCCACGACAAAATCTTTATGTAGACTGCTAGTAATCATGCAATAGCTTGAATTTCAAAGTTCAGAAAAAAATCTCTCCGAAAGGAAAAAAGTTTCCAAATAATCAACGGAAATCTGCACGGTAGCGCGCGTTGAGTTCGAGACGCAAATTGATTTCTCCTCTACAGCTATATAAAAAAAACACTCCTTAAGGCCACCTTATTTTTGAACTCACCGAGATTTACGTTATTTGATGGTTAATGATAGTTTGTGAAAGAAGCTTTGTCCATCGAAATTTAGACGTGACAAGAATAAGAGCACGCGGTGCGTGAGAGACATAATTTCGCATTGAATGCTTCAGCGTTGACAAAGGCCATTTCAGAAAAAGGTAAATTTTTAGGTTTCTTGAAATTTAAGCTTTCGAACGAAAACCAACAGTCCTATGAAAATTTTTTTCCGAGCGATAAAATTTTCTTCCAATAATTTCTCCGGATAACGGAAAAGAATCGCTGAGACATGTGTTGGAGGTTTCATAATGTTTGTTCTTGAAATTGAAGTGGTACAAATGAACGTCGGGATTGCGTCGGGTATCATTTCAAAACAAACCTTTTATACACAATACAATAATCTATCTTTATATTCTCTTTCACTTCCAGTGTTTGACTAATTATGATTAACTAACAACATATACGAGCTGCAGGCAATGCACGCTTATGGTTTAACATGAAGCATCAGCATAAAGATTGAAGCAGGCAGGAAATTAAAATATGGAGCAAACCTGAAAATGTATACTTGTGCAGTCACATCCTGAGTTCAGAAAAGATCGTCTTCAGACGTAATGGAGTCACAAAGCCAGAAACCCACGATTATTCCAAACACCTACAAGAAGCACATGCAAAGTTTTCTCTTCCCAAATAAACATTTTAACAGAAAAAAGATCAGAGATGCCAGTTCCAAACTCTGTCACTAGTAACGACAAGAAGATATTTACTTAGTATCAGAATATTCAGCCATCACAAAATATTTCGATCATATTTAGATCTAAATCAAGGACAACCTTGCAGCTATCGATCAGATCGTTTATAGTGACACAGTGGTCTAAAACTGATCACAGTCACCTGTATCACAGCAATTAGCACCACAGTCCACGAAACAATTTTGAAATGTGATGTAAGCTCTTGGAAAGACTCGGCTATTTTATCATAACATCCCTAAATTGCATGCTCCAGTTAGAATAGTCTCGTCTGTAGCGCAATGAAGAATATGTTATATAGTAATAATGGACGGATCGTTCTTTAGATGCTAGCTTATCAACGAGGTGTCATTAATCGTTTGTAGCGAGCTTCTTGCCATGCATATCCCTATGATATCTTGCAAGTTCATCTAAGTAATCAACAAATTTCTTTCTTTAGAAATATATGGAACTCACGTCTTTATGCCCTGAAATAAAATTGCAGATGGGCTTGAGCTTTCCGTCAGAGTCAGGAGGACAGCGAGCCGGAGGGAATATATATCGACCTTTTGTCAGGTGGAACCAACCAGACTCGTTGAACTCTCCAAATTTGAATCCGCACCACAGCAATTCTTCTAAAAATGAACACCTACAATGGCAAATAAAAAAGACGGTCACTAATACCCAGTAATGTGAAGTGATGTGCAAAACTTTCGCGTCGGGCGGGACTAGAACCCACACCTCACTCTATCCGGGAACGCGCGCTCTAAGTCGTTACACGGTTGACGCCCATTTTGCACAACGCTCTTCCTACGCTTCAGCGCATCTAGTCCCGCCTGATGTGAGGGTTTTGCACATCACTCTACAATGCTGGGTATATCTATGAAGTTTTATCACCGTTAAAAAAGTGGTTAAATAAATATAATTCCATACATTCACTAATGTCGTGATATCTCTTATTTCCCTCAACGTGCCATATATATATATATATATATATATATATAATATATATATATATATATATATATATATATATAAATTATATATATATATATAGAGAGAGAGAGAGAGAGAGGGAGAGAGTGAGAGCGAGTGATATCGGCAAGATTACACTTATCGAGGAAAATTTCTGGTATGAAACCGAAACCGTGCGTGATTTTTGCAAGCGGGCAATAGTGGAGCAGTGTTGTTGTGATGTGCTTATTGTAGAACTAAACTAATATTCATCTAATCTAAACGAATGTACTTTTCGATCGTTCGACGATACTCTCGCTCGAAGTTGAGCAATGTTTTTTCTGCGAATAGGGCAATAATTAGTGATTGTTTCTTCATGTCGCTTTCTACAATTGAGCTTAGTACTCGATTGTTGGCGGAGAGAACTGGATGAGTTTGAAATTCTTCTAGAAAAGACCTGTTTAGTGAATGATCAAGTAACATCAGAACATCAGCATGAGTTGACGCAGTAAGTGGAGGAGAACCCTCGGAGTTTGCATCAACTTTCGTTTTAATCTCCCACAGTACGCTCTGTAAACTCACTAATGGGTTTGGAGTCACTGTTTCTGTGTTAAAATGGTACACGGGACGGAACAAATCATAGATAACCCATATGGTCCGAACGGAGCTAAATCATCCAATCCCCCACTTTCCTTGAAATGTTATTGCTGCGTATTTGCAATAAGAATGACATTATACCATTTGCGACAGGAACAGCTATATACTTCCTCATAATATCCTACGAATAGTTTGCTTGTTCTTGGCTCAGTGATAACAACAGGTTCACCTGTTATACGGTTCAATGTCGATATGTGTTTGCTAAGCTAGACTGTTAAGAGTTGATTGATGACAGAAATACCTTGTATAGCAGAGCGATTGGTGGCAGAGCGGTGGCCTCGGTGGTGTAGTTGGCAGCTCGCGCCTCGGTGTGGGTGAAAAGCTAGTTCAACTCCCTTCCGAGTCGTGAAAATTGGCATATCAAATAATATTACTTGTAATAGTAGCAGTTCCATCTAAGACGTTACATCGGAATGTTTCGACATTCCTGGTTTTTCTTTTGTTTCTGTGGTTCCTTCTTGGTTCTCTTGTTCATTTGTCTGAATTTGCCGAATATGGTCAACTCGTTCCTTGGAGTTTCAAGCCTGGGTTACTTGTCCGCTGACTTTCTCAGGTCGTTATATCAATCCATTTCACAATCACTACCCCAGCGAACTTACGAGAGAGAACGCGTATGAGGCTGTGCATCGATTTTACATTTGATAAGCTAGATCCCTTCAGTACGCGCCTCAGTAATAGTTGCCGCGCGCGACCAATTATATATATATATATGCATATATGTATATATATGTACATATATATATATATATATATAGAAAATCAGGTAGAACTAATGACGTAACAAGAAGCAAGGTGCATTTTTACACCGAAGTCAACTACAGGCAGTAAATCTGGCATGTTCGCTTCCCGTGCCCTGGTCAGGCTGAGTAAAGATGCTCTAAGGCAAAAAAAGGCTGACCCAATTACAAATTTCTGTTTTGACTTCATGAAAAGCGCGCCGATCGCGTTCATCCGCTCGTCAGACCACCGGTGGGCTCATCTACGGAGTTTCTGCTGTTCAGCTCCGTGTTGAAGACCTTTGTAGTTTCGCGAAGACGTCGCGTGGAACTGTGTGGGGACTTTTGGACCCTTGTCGTCGAGAAACACCTTTCTTTTCATTCTCGCTATTCGTATCACAGATAATCTTATCACCTCTCAGGTTCTTGCATTACTATGGGCTCTAATGGATTGCTTGTTTGTGTGAAGAATTAATTTGGAAGTATAAAATTTGTTTTCAGAGTCAGCTGCACAGCCTTCTCATCAACATTTTGACATGTTTCTCTGTCCGCAGAAGTCTAGTGCCGTTCCAGCATTGAACAGCCTTGATCTATCGGCTTTTGAATGTCCTAGTAAGGGATTTTAGTTTTTGTCTGCTCGAAACTTTGTGAATCATCTAGCTTCAGTCTTACGATCATCAAATATATCTAACAAGCAAATTTACACGTGTTACATACTTCAATGTTGAGTTTGAAAAGCTTGAAATTTACTCATGATTATTGTCGAATTACAGGGTCACCATGGGTTGAGTTCAGTGCTGTTGATGACCGTCTTCGTAACAACAGCGCTTCGGAGAGGTCTTTTTTGACGGGATTACCAGAACCACCTAAGTGAGATTGACTCTTTTATGCTAATTCAACTAAATACTTCTCCAATGAAGGTATTTCAGGTCCACGAACGCAGCAATTCAGCGTAACACTAAGTCCGATAAGCCGCTTACTTCTCTCGACTCGTTACTGTCATTTTCCCCGAAAAATCATGAAGACGCTAGAGTTGACGCGAAGAACACATCTTCCAAGTCAGCACTTCACGAAAATGGTAGCAAAGCGCTCGATCCGTTAGCGGATTTCTTTACGTAGGGCTCTGTTTTCTGAATTATTGTATGTATTTCCACCTACTTATTCCAATCTTGTTGTATATTGTGTTCAATTTTTACTTATTACCTGCTTATCTGAAAATTACCATTTTTTTTCGGATCGGTGTCAATATATGACGAGTTCGTGGATTGCATAGATTCCAAGTAAATGAATTATCAAAAGGTGCTGCATTTCTGGGCCTTTTTTTACATCCAAGTGGAAGAGAACATCACGTGGGCTTTTTCCCGAAATTCTAACATAATGTATCCTGTCATTTGATGGCGTCTTGCTTCACTATTGTACTCACGTTGAAGATTCCAAAAAAAGTCGCTCGTCTGTTTTGATGTTGTTGTGATTTTAGATAATGGTATTGAGGAGGTTCCACATCACAAATAAATATGATTCGAATGTTGTATGGTATTCGTCTCATGTGAGATTTGCCATTCTAGTTCTTGAAATATCTCCACCTTGACGTAATTCGTATCTTTGTATCAAAATAATTCGCCTTGAAACTATTAGGAGCTCGGGAACTCCATCATCTTTGGGTGATATTATGGGAACGTAAGATGATTTTTCTTGTGAACTGAGCAAAGGGAATGGTGAAAGTACTTCTCCTAATATGTACTATGCCTCCACCTGCTTTTAATCTGAAAAAGTATGTGACGAATAAGTAATGCAGGAAAATTCCTTGGGTAAAGTGCTAAAGGGAAATTTTGGCGTTTTCCTGTATAAAGTACTCGGTTTTTATTAGCTAATATGGACCATTTATCGATGCATTCATGGAAAATCAAATATGAAAGGTATAAAGACGAAAGTCGAAGGATAGCTTGTGGTAGGGTGAGAGGTTCTTATGATTTCCTTATTATCGTTGAAAGATTTCCTTTGCAATTTCTCCATTCCTGACAGTTATATGGATCTATTCTCACTTATTGCGCCATCTTTCTTCGAGTTTAATCACCAGTCGGGTTACTCGAAGAAAAGATTTCGGAGATTCAGACGTTCCCTTCTTTCTTACTGTTGTTATGCAAAGATTATCATAGTATTGTATAGTGTTTTGGAACCTTCGGTAATGACTCCTATCAGGTGTTTCGCATGGCGGTCACATCGCACGTCGCCAGATTTTTTTGGTGGTACAATCCGTGTACATTGAACAACTCGTAGGCATTTGTTCACCTAGCTGTCATCACACAAAAACGATACCGTTTTTTTTTTCGACTAATTACGGAAAAATTTTTATTGAGATGTATAGGAACTTGGGTGGCGGTGTAGCGTAGTGGTTAGTGAATGATACGGTGTATCAGGAGCAAGATAGTAATTAAGGCTTTTCTTAGCTCCCGTTACCTTCAGAATTGCAGGGAGAATTGTCTCGACCAGCATTTTACAGCACCTTGTATGATGAAGTTAGCAATGTTGTCTAACATTGTATCATCTCGCAACCCTTGGATCTTCGATGACAGCACGGCTTTTGTGGTTTAGCATCCTTTGTTTTGATGCACAGACAACACTCCTCTATGAGTTCTTTATAAACCTTATTTGGAATCTGGTTATGGACGATTCGAGCAGATATCCAGTGGAATAATACGTGTTGAAATGAGACATTGCAGAGGAGAGAAAAAGACGGAACTATGATGGATTGATGGGATTTCAGTTCTGTAGTTCTATGTTATCTCGTTGCACCCCACGATATGGCATCTCGTAGGTTTTAATGTCTGTTACCTAACCCCATTTTTACACAAAACGTTCAGTGACCTGCGTGACAGGTGCATGGACAAAAGTTAGAAGGATGAAGCTCTCAGCCTTGATCTATCCCTGAGGGATGCGTCATGCAATCATCTTCAAATTTTCTTCTTTTGAGGTGACTGAATGCATATTTGGCCTCTACAATAACTGTCGGTGACCTGCCGCTAGTATCGAGTCAGTGTTGCTTATCCCCCTAGGCCAAGTGTGAGACCAGTCTGGTATCAATCTACCGACCGCGGAGGGATGGATTGTTTTATGAGCCATGAGCGCAAAATCGAGCGGTAGACCATGTGTGCTACGCAGAGCACCTCTAACCACTGCGCCACATGTGGTTTTAGCGTATGGATATGTCGACCACAAATAGACCTCATCAATGGAATATGCAGTGCTAGGAAATACGTAGACTGATAGGTTCTCTATGCCGTTTAAACGCAATTACCTTCCGATAGTACAGCTTCCACAGAAGTCCTGAATATGACTTCAAGTTCTTCAAATTGGGCACTAGAAGTAGTGAACTTGTGGATTTTCCATGAATTCAGATAGCAGTGATTTCATAGTTGGAGTTTAGCTCAGATCGCAGGCTCTGAGGCTTGTGGCTTGCTATTGCAGAGAGTTGCAAATTTTATGTAAAGAGTGGTGGGTTTATTTTGAAATTACAACTTGTATTCGAAGCGATATTAGTCGTGTTAGGCATTTTTTGTGTTCTTTATCTTATTAAGCCTTTTTTCCTGCTTCTCACGTATTCATTTGCCGTAGGATCCCTTGCATATCGAGTCAAACTGTGCCTTTTAATGTTGACCGATTTTTAGATTTGATATGAATAGCGTCTTATTTTCTTTCTGAGTTTTTTTTTAACCCTTTGACCACCACTTACAGCAAATCTGACCATCCATTGAAATCAGTATCTATCTAATACTATAAATCAGTCTGAATGCGACGAAATAATTTCTTGAGACTATTATTTTATTTTCCAATTCACAGGGTGGAGAGAACCTTTGAAGAAGGCTTCAAAGTCTTGGAAAAATCTTTCTAAAAGGTCACTGTTGTCAGTTTATACGAAATTGTAATGAGACTATTATTCGGTTGATATTTTGACGTCTTTTTCCTCTTTTTCCTAGCCGTATTAATTCGAGTCAGCTGAATAAACCCGTCGTTTTGTGCAATGTGGATCCTAGCAAGAAAAGATTGGACGAATCTTTACTGTAATCGAGCACCGTTCAATTTTTGAAATAATCTCGGTGGTGTCGCTTCCATTCTTCAGGAGTCGTCTTTCTCATTGCATTTGCCTTCTGATTCCTAAGAGAACTGAGTGGTGAGCAAAAACACGACCTCAGGCAAGAATCGAACACGCGCTTCATCCTCTCTGGGAACGCGTGGTCTACTATTAGCTCAACTGGGTTTGTAAAGCAAAGTCGCATACCCGATCAAATCTGTTAATAGTTGGTGGCAGATAATTAAAATAAAGATGTTGGAGAATGAGTGATGATGCAAATGCGCCTCGGTGGTCCAGTGATAGAGCACGCGTCCCCGGATAAAATGAAACGCGGGTTCAATTCCCATCCGAAGCCGTGTTTTTGCTCACCACTCAATTCTCTTAGGAATATATGAATGATCATAACACTGCGAAAAATTCAGTAAAAATACCAGCGATTCCTAATAAGTGCTTTTTGATTGATTGTTTGATTGCTTTTTTGCTCTTTTGATCTCGTATCACAGTACTCCCTGTATCTAGTCATGTCCATATTCAAACTATGATCATGTGTAATCTTGAAAATATAGTTCACAAAGTTAATTTTTTTTCGTGCAGAGCTTCAGAAAACCCAGCAAAAGAAGGTGGAGAAAGGGGTGATAGCTGTTTTCATGGGAGAATTTTGATTAGAGCGCACGTGAATAATTCCGAGTCGCAGTGTTTTCATTATCTAATCAGAGCTACATGGTCCTAAATATTGTACTTTTGACCTCACGGAAAGTGAGATATCTGTGCATCGGCTACAGCGTTTATGGTGTATATTCTCTTCAGCAGCAAAATTGTCTTGTGCGAAATGAGCTCATCCATAAAGAAAGCTTTTCGTAAATTATCAAGTGCGAGGGATCGCTTTTGAAAGGCGACGCTCTACACAGCATCTTTGCTGATTAAAATATTGATTGAACAAAAAAACTTTATCATAAACGCCAGGCAAAATAAACCACTGAGAAGCCCACGCATGCACTGTGATCAAAACATTTCGTCTATTGCGACCTTCAAGCATTTAACTCATTCGCGTCATTTCAGGCATCATGCTGTCCATTTTCGTCTCACTGGGTCTCAGGACTTTTCTACCACTTAATCAAAAGCAGCTGGAAATAGGACGTGTGGGACAGATAAACCTCCCTTAACCTTGATAATCTAGAACAACCTTCGTTCTAATAAGTTTATTTGGAAGAGACTGTGACTTTAGCTCGCTGTGATCATTTATCGTAATTTTACAGGACATACGAGTATAAAATATACCAAAGCAAAATTAGCATAGCGTACAAAGTGCTTCCAAATGTCAGCAGCAATGCATGGTGGACCATAGTAAAAACGTGGTAAATAGACTCCGACAAACAGTCATTTGGCGCAGTGGTCAGAGGTGCTCTGCGTCGTACAAATCTTGTATCGGTGGTTCGATTACGCGCCCATGACTTATCAAGCCATCCATCCCTCTGGTGTCGGTAAATTGGAACCGGACTTGTCTCAGACTTATCTTGGAGGATAAGCAGCACCGATTTGGTGCAGCGGGAGGCCACCGCGAGTCACTGTAGAGGCCAGATATGCGTTCCATCACCTCAGACGATATTAAAAATTGGAGAAGAATGCATGGCGCATCCCTCAGGAATTGATTGGCGCCGAGAGCGTTATCCTTTATCCTTCATCCTTTATCTAGAACTCTCCGCGTTGATGGAACCCTGAGGATGTGCCGTGCATTCGCCTTCCATTTTTTCCGTTTGAGGTGATTGAATGCATATCTGGCTTTCACAATGACTCGTAGTGGCGTACCGCTGTATCGATTCAGTGCTGCTTATTCTCGTAAACAAGTCTTAGACCAGTCTGGCACCAAATTACCGACGCCGGAGGGATGGATGGCTTGGTGAGCCATAAGCGCGAGTGCGACGCACAGCACCTTCAACCACTGCGCCACATGCGCTCAACATTATCCATGCAGTAACCATAGATTAGTTTAAACGCAACGAGCTAATTTACTGAGACCATCATTGTATTTTCCGGTTCACAAGGTGGGGAGAAACTCTTAAAAAGGCTCTGGAGGCAAAGAAAAATTGTCTCAAAAGTCACGACTCTTTTGCCATATGTGCGCGAAAGTGTACGCATGGTTGTAAAAGTGTTAAAGGGTTTCTGAATGAGAATATCGTCTAAATTACGTTCTTTCCTCTTCTTCCTGGCCGAATAGGTCCGAGTCACCTCGCTACAGACGTGGTTTTTTAAGTGGTGGATCCGCACAAGAAAGTCGGACCGCACGAATCGGGTACAGTAATCGGCCACCTTTAAAATTTCAGTTGATCTCGGCGGCGTTCCTTCCATTCCTCAACACTCATCTTTTGTGATCACTTAAATCTTTTGATACCTTGTTTGATTGCTTTCCCACCTTCATTTGCGACCTGTTATCAAATATTCTGCCCATCTAGTCATCTATATATTCATATCGCCATTTGTCTCACATGTACAATAAGTTGTATACTAATGCGTTCTTCATAACAGTGTATATAAATACGGCTAATATGCATATACATATGTATATATATGTACATTATATGTATATATGTATATGTATATGTATATATATATATATACATGCATTTGTACATATCCATGTGCATATCTGTGCGCAAGCATATACAGGTGTATAGTACTTACACGCATACACGCATGGTTGTTTTCGTTGCTCTCACGTGTTTATATTGCTTTATAATTCCGACTGAGAGTAGAAATGGGTGTCGATTAGGGTGCAGTGAGCCAACAAACTGATTATCTAGGTGGTGTCTGCTTGTCCACACACTATGCAATTCGCTCGTGGTACAGTGCTTCCTGTATGGAACAGCTTGCTCATCCGAATGCTCCGTATTGGTGGCGCGAGGCCTGCCACACACGACACGGAGCTTCTGCCGAAGGTATTAGCAGTTTTGTCGAGGACTCCATTGTCGATATGTGAGTTATCCTATCAAAGATTTATATGATCAGTGAATGCTCTCTTTGACGATAATTTTTGACATACAGTATGATTTTTGGGAATGTTTAAAGCCTTACCCGGGGTCGGTGCGTCAGGGTCAGTCAGGTTATACACGCGTATTTTGGGGGTCTAACCCTCCTCGTCAGTGACCCGCGCCCCACATTAAGCCCTGCATTGTAGCACAGAGGGTGATGATGAAATAGTGATGGCACAAAGTCATTGTGCACTGTCCCGTCATCACATACGCCCCCCTCTGGATCAATTTTTGACATATCAACATAACCACATTTTTGCTCAAAGGGCCTTGGCATACGTGTTGCTTTATTCTGTACAGAATCTTTAATAGATTTTAACGATGGCGTGGAATTTCTGTTTAAACTACAGATTTTCAATAATTGCTGTCCAAAAATTCTTTTTTCAATTCTTGGTTCTTTCTGATTAGGAGGGAGCAAATTGAAAATCGACCTCATTCGCTGTAGGGGAACAGGAGTGTTGGTAACCATTCGTAAGGTGAGACTTGAGGCTACAGCCTCACGTGGCCGGTTTTTCAAAACGTTATCCTATAACGCCGTGATTTTCACATAAAATTAGCGCTTATTTCTCGCCGAGCAAAGCTCTTTACTTATTAGTGTTAGTAATCATAAGATAGCGTAGTGCTTCCTGATGCCTATGCTGTACTTCTGTCCTGAACAGACCGCTTCTTTGCAACGCACCAGGTAAAATAAATTGAATTCGATGTGTGAGAATGGACGATCTGAAGCCAAATGACGCGGCGGTGGTATGGCAACCACGTGACTGCTGACGCAGTACTTCTCCACGCGCTCACAGAACCGTTCACTGGCTACGGCAGCTAACGCCCACGTGAATCGCCCTCGACTTCGTTGCTTCCACGTGGGAATTCGACTTATTACCAGTTGCGTTGCAGCTTATTTTACCTACTGCGTTTCAGAGAAACGGTCTTTTCAGGACATGAGCATAGCATTGAATTCAAATTCGATTATGCTACCAAATGATTTTTAATAGTCTAAAGAAAGACCTCTGTCCGACGAGAAATATGCGTGTCTGAAGCCATGAAATCTGCTCCTGTAGCAGCGTCATAAAAAGGCTTTTTCGAAAACCGGCGACGTCGGGCTGTAGCCTGAAGTCTCAGCTTTCGAATGGTTACTAACACTCCTATGAAGAGTTCCTTTCCAGCAAATGAGATCGGCTTTCCATTTGTTCCTTTCCAGTCATAAAGAATATGTTTATTTTATTTTTGAGCCCTCGCTTAAAATAGAATAATTCGATATCATTTTTCGAGCCTTTCATGAGATCTGTCATGGCACATATTCAGTGCTGACACGTGTTTCGGCATTACAGCCTCGTCAGTCGCACGGTGCCTTTCGCTCTAGTCAGTTTCACGGAGAGATATTTCTTTCCGACTGTTTGTGAGACCTTGCTCAAAACAATATAATTTGATAACTTATTTTGAGCTTTATATGAAGTTTCATATGACGTTTATACACATACATGCAGTACACATGTCTCCCCGCAGAACTGACTAAGCCCGAAAGCCAGCGTGCGAGTGAACAGGCTGTAATACCGAGGCACCTATCTTGTGCTGTATAAGGCCATAAGTAGAACTCATGAATGTTTCAGAATATGTTACCAGAATTTTTTTTATTTAGCCGCTTCAGCGATATTCAATAATGTTGGTGATATGCAAAATTTGAACGTCAGACAAGAATTGAAACCACATTTTATCCTTTCTACGGGTGTGCACGTCTTGATACTTCACACTTGTACGGTACATCTTCACTGATAATGCAGGCCTCAGCACAAGCAAACCGTGTTGGTTTGACTGTTAGGCTCCCTACAGTCCCAAGGTAGGCGTAGGCATAGCCAGAGCTTCCTCAGGTCATGACAACATAAGAGCAGTCGCCAGCCTTTCTGGATTAGAAAAAATCTACCACCTGAAACTAATAGCTGCCAGGAGGGTAGTCATTCATAAGTCAATTTTCTCACAGCTGGGTTTTCGATGTGGAAAGGTCGCACTCCTTCTCAGCTTGGGTGGCCCTGCTGGAAGGTTAAACACACCGCTGTATTTTGCGTCCGTCACCTAGGAATTCTTCAAGCCACGGTGAGGTCATAAATCTTCTGGGAGGGCATGTCAGTCAACATTATTGAATATATGCCTGATAATTATTTTGGGCTATCTATGTGATCTGTTATGGGCACTTATACAGTGAAATACACTTGTTTCGGCCTTTCAGCTTAGTCAGTTGTGCGTTGCCTTTATTTTAAGCCAACCCCTTTTGGGGTAAAACTCTCTTACATAGTGGAACCGCGGCCGTATTACTTATACGCTCCCTCAAGTGATTAAAATCACCAAACGGGCAGTGTTGCATACTCGATTGTCCTTGGCTGGTAATTATGAACTAACATTTATTCGTTTCGAGTTTTTCTTAAGATCACACTCAAATTTCAATATACCTGGTAGCTGTTTTCGAGCCATGCATGTGGTTTATTATGAGCACTTACACAGTGCAATGCACGTGTTTGTTCTTTCAGCCTCGTCAGTTAGACAGTGCCTTTCGTTCAAGCCAATCCCTTTTGGGGGAGAACACGGAATAAACACTCGAAACAAATGATGTGACATTTCACATCTACCAGCCAAGACCAATCGAGTGTATAAGAGTCCCCGTTCGGTGATTCCAGTCACTTGACGGCGCATGTAAACGCTACGTCTGCGGTTCATCTATATGAGACAGTTCTCCTCAAAGGATCGGCTCAAACGAAAGGCACCGTGCAAGTGACGAGGCTGATGTATTGAACTGTATAAATGCCCATAACACACATGCATGGCTCGAAATATTCGTCAGGCATATTGAAATTTGGACATGGTCCTGAAAAACAACTCGAAACGAATGATTTTATCGAATATATATATATATATATATATATATGTATGTATAGACACATATATATGTATATATATGTATATATGTATATATATATATATATATATATATATATCAGCATAGCTGGGTTCAAGGCCGATAGTGGTTGCTGGGCCACAGATTTGCCATTGCTTGCTGACAAATCGTTGCATTGTATCAGAGAAAGAATGATGGCAGAACAGGAGCGTCGGTACTGCAGTGATCAGCACTGCCCCCAGAAAGGACAAAATTTGGGTTCTATTTCTCTCTGTCGATCAAATTTTTGCTTATCACTGAATAATATTGGATATCTTCTACCACTTTTTTTGTGCTGTACACCACCCTTTCTATAAACGAAATATTAGTCGAATCCATACTACTATATTGCGTTCTTTTCAGACGATTCGGCCTTATTAGACTTCACTATCCGACTTTTGAAGGAATTCCTCTATCACTTCCCAATAGCATTAGCCATTGCTAGAAGTAGTGTTAGGATGTTCAGTGAAGTACCTCAGAATGTCTTTGATAATCACAGGTATAGTGTTCCAGAAACTTCCTCCACTTTTTGTCTATAGGGCATTGATTTTACTGTATGGACATACTTCTTTTCTGTTCAGTTAATTGAACAAGCTTGTCACAGAGTCAAATGGCCCAGGGCACATCGCCGTCGTTTGCCACTAAGTGGCGCACATCGACGACATAGTCTTAACAGAGTACAGGAAAATCCCGCTCAATCAGACGACAACATGTCTCGACTGGAGGTGGTCCCACGTTGTGCATTTCATTCGTATAGTCGTTAAGCGTTTTCTCATTCAGAAGTCTATTCATCATGGTACAACTGATTCCCACAGTGGCAGTGTTAATCCATTCTCAAGCCGTACTGGTCTTCTGAGTGTGTCTGGTTCGTGGCGCATTTTCCTCTACCTTATTATTATTGTGCTTATTATTTCTTAAAATGAATGTACGTTCAGAAGTGGGAGATATAGAAGAAATCTATTCAATGATGTTCAACAACCACTCTGGCCAAATCAGCTCTTTAGAAGATTTCATAAACGCATTAGCCTGTTTGACGCGTTTCATCTCATACAATAACTCACCTTGTGAGGTAAGTACTTCTTATTCGAGTTGGTTGATTTTGGCTTATTATGATCTTTAATTCATTATGTGACATAGCAGCAGAGTAGAACTAGGAGGTATAAACGATAAGGAAATAGTTCTAACGACGAGCTCTCGAATGGCTATATCGTGCATCTGTTATGTAATATTCCTCATAACCTGCAACTCACTTGGGCGATATCCGATGTCTCTTTGATCTCTTCCTGATACCTGATCAGACGTGGGTAAATATCATGATTCTATATCGCATGATACTGAATGAAAATTTCTATATTCAAAAAATTTTTTCGGAGGAAAAGATCAATTTGCATCTTTTAGTTCATATGTGGTTTTTTTTTATGTCGTCCAGCTATCCATAGGCCTTTCATGATAGTTGAAAATACCTGAACCCCTATGTCCGAGAGCAATTGGCACTTCTAAAAGCTAAACCCTCTTGAATTGTCATTTTATTTTTATCCCTGCGAAAGATGTTAACACAATACTCGTGTGCTCAATTTCGCGTTGTTGCCGTGGTATTTGATCGAAACGAACCTCGTCTTCCTATGCCCACCTCGCTGAAAACTACTTTCCAGTCCTTTCGATCCACAAAAAAGCAGATCGTCCTGCTACTTTGGCTTATTTAACTAATATTTCTGCTTTTTTTCTCCCAACTGTCAACAGACAGGAAACAAACTCATGAATCCTTGGTCCCGCCTTGATTTTCGCATGCTACGTGGAGCGGTCGACTGGCTAGCAGGGCGCGCTTGAATGACAGTGTTATATTTTTCTGACGAAATTTAAGATTTTACTGTCACTATAAGGGATTTTGTGTTGAGAAGAAGATAAGTTGTTATTGAAGACGTATCACTGAGGCTATCGGCAGTAAAGACACCGCCAACGCTTCCTGATTAACAATAAAGCAATCAATCATCTCTCGAAAAATGTCGTTTGTTGAAAATGAAATTTGTATTAAGCGTTACCATTGCGCAGTGAAAATCCTTTTTCAAAACCGTTTGTGTGTATTATTGTGAAAAGTCATAAGAATAGTATTGTTATGCTGCTAATCATAGATGCTATACGAATAATCAAGTAAGTTCACCAATCAACTACAAAATTTGTATCGAGTTGCGCACCGGTTACAGTATGTCCCAGTAAGCCAAGAAACGGCGCAATCATTGTCCCATATGTGACACGCGGTACAGAAGGTGTTGAATAACGTTCTGAACGAAAATTGAAATCTGTCTTTCTAACACATCACCTTCAGGCGATATTTATATGTGGTCTTTTGAAGAAAATTATGAAGAGTCTTGACTATGACGAGATTGAAGGTTCACTCCCTAATCAGTGGATTAATTGGCCGATCATTGTGACCCAGGTAGTGCTTGTTCGATTCATCGTTCTTTCATCTAATCCCATATCGGTACTTTTTTTTTCTTGCAAAGAGATTTGTCTTAGCTAAATCATTTAGTGTTCAAAATGTATCTCTCACCTACTATTGTCGGATAGTGATCGTGATGGTGATGAACGAGTGCACATTAAATCTTCTTTTGATTTCCTTTTGGACGTTATCAAGGAGGTGAGGACATATCGTTGCTTTCTGACGCATGGAGTCTTGCTGAAATTCATTTATATGTCTAGTATACCTCTTGTAAAATGCTTATAAAGCTTCTTAAGTGAATATCGAAGGAACTAGGCCAGAGTTATGTACTGAAGAGACAGTACAAACGTTGTGCTTCTTCAAAGCCTCCGATTTGCTATCGTTTTTTTTTCTTTCATTGCAAAACGGAGCTGTGCGAGTAGCGGCTGAGTAGAAGATGAGGGTGTTGCGTTGTGAGCGGAGCAACTGATACGAGTTGTGTCTATGGGAAAGATTGTTATTTCTTTAAAGACCGAGCCGTTTTCTCTTTCTCTCCGGACTTCTGGTAATCGGGATTGCTTGGATCTCTGCGATTTCGACACTGTAATTCGATTTTGAGAAAATACCTGTCATTTCACTGTAGCAACTGAAAAAAAAATCTTTCTTACCTCCAGAACTAATTATTTGCACGAGTGGCGTTTGTACTTAGCTTTTCACGAGACTTTTAGTGCTTCTTCGATAGCCTGAAAAGCGGCAATTCTCAGAGTAAGTTTGCTTTTTTCAAAAGGTCTTGGTATGCATTGCAGGAGCGGATAACAGATTTCGATTTAGGAAGGTGAATTTTTGAAATGGATAGAAATTTAACAAATGAGTAGCGATTGTTGGTACTTTCGAGATAATAGCTAATTGAAAAGTTTTTATTGGATATTCTTGCCGTATCGGTTTTTTAAACATGACTTTTCGATAAAATTGCAGGTTTTTGGTATCGTTAAAATAGGCTTTTTCTTGTGAGTATTTTGGTATACGACTTGCTTTCACAAAATGTTCGTAAGAAATACCCAGTTGAGTGACAATTGTATCAGAACGGCACGAATTTTTGCCCAAAATATTAGCTTAGTGCAGTGCGATTTGAGACGCGCAATTTTCGTTATTTAATTAGAGACTTTTTCTCCTTTCCCAAAGAATTTTGCAGCTTTTTCCTTGCAGAATTAT
The DNA here is from genome assembly GCA_019055375.1 of Parelaphostrongylus tenuis. Classification (NCBI taxonomy): domain Eukaryota; kingdom Metazoa; phylum Nematoda; class Chromadorea; order Rhabditida; family Metastrongylidae; genus Parelaphostrongylus; species Parelaphostrongylus tenuis. The sequence goes on along the minus strand of JAHQIW010003408.1, from coordinate 22,239 downwards.
AGAAAATTATAGAAAATTATAGAAAAGACATTGTTATATAGTCTATGATATTACTTTTCCATTTTTATTCCATGTTGCTAAATTAACCCCTCTACGATTTCCAAGCAACGGGCTAACTACTGTGAGTGCGAAACGTAATACCGTTCCCTCTTTTGAAGCGCCCTATGCAAAACTAATGAGAAATCAAACTCAGTTTCAAAGTCAACGAGATCTAAGCTATCTAATGACTAGTAAAAGTCGTTGAAAAACCAGCCACAGGCACCAGCTGTGCAAACAATGCGCGCAGAACGTAAAACGTAACTTTTCTCTTGATTGCTACAGCGTAGGGGAAAGGCTGATTAGAAACCCAGTTTTAAAAAGTCCGTCTCCAGCGAAAAAGGCTGAAAATAGTGGTGCGTTATAAGTGGTCACGTGGTCTCCGAAGAGTTGAATAGTGCATGAAAAAACTGCATGTCTGACTGTTGATGTTTTACTACTTGTTTCTTTAGTGTATAATCACCGTAGTGCAACTGGACGAAGTGCTCCAGCCTGACGGAAACTTGGGAACGATCGAGCAGTGTATTGAGTTGTCTTGTACAGCAACACTAAGGTTTGCTCCTATTTTACATAGAGTGCACGTGACCGATTTCGTAAATCTTCGATGCAGACTAGATGCGGGTCCACTTATTGTTCATTATAAAGATATGGTCAGCAGTGTTTGTTAACAGTCACAGTTTCTTTAGGCACTTATGCTTTATTAAGTTAATTAAAGCATAGTATGTATATGTGTCATATGTATATAGGAATTAGTAAAAGTCTCCTGTTTTGATAGGTAATTTCTCATCTGAAAATAATTATGCTTGACTTTCAGTGTCATTGAAGACGTTCTCAAACTTTATAAAATGTATGGAACCTACGATATCCTTCCCCAGTTGGGAGGAATGATTTTTATGTGGAGCCTCGACAGCTCATTCGCACTAGTGTTCCGTCGATTAATGGAAAACATAAAGCGTGATGTGTTCACACCGCGGATCACCACCGATAGCAGAGTGCGAAGATTCGCATTTGAACTGTTCGCTTCGCTCGTCAATGTCACGTACGTTGGCTCAACAGTTCTAGCCATATAAGACCTATGTGAATTTCTACGGTGGTTTTATTTAGCTACGCGACCACTTATATGATCAATATGAGCCTGACGTGGCCCCGTGGGTTTGACGGAAATATATCGGCATTTGAGCTGATTGAGGCTCTAAGCGCCCAGATCGCTTCTGGCAGGCGTGAGTCTTTCAAGGTACGTTTCTCAGTGTGCATTGAACCTATTTTGAGAGCGTCAAAAAAAAACATCAAAAAATCAGCTTATGAACAAATTTGGCTTACATCAGAGAATTGTCTCCGTCGTTATACATGTTCTCTGATAATAAATTGAAGTCGGTCGTTTTTTTTTCAGTAGTCTCATCATTCTAGAGTAGGCAAATCAATTTCTAATTGGCATAGGAAATGGCTTCGGTTTTTATCGCAGTTTTATCTAGTGCCTGCATAGTTCTTGTGGTCCTCTAGATGTTTTAATTTGAGGTTTTCGGTATTTTTGATATATTAGGGAATATTGGGCGAAACCATATGTTTTTGGAGCCGTTGAATTTCGTACCGTGAAAATTTTTTTGACCGTGCAGGGGCAGTATGATTTCAAAATGTTGATCTGCCTCTCAGGTGTAAGAAAAGAACTTGTTTCACCTCCCAGTCTCTAAGGGCTAAATAGGAATCTTGTTTGCAGAATGACTTTCAATCATTTAGAACTTAAGACAATGTTTTATATACCTATTTGAAAAAAGGAATAAACATTCAACGGTGAAAAAACTACTGGTTGGCTTACAAGAGAATTTAACTTGAATGTCACATTACATTTGCGTCCTACTGGCCTAGTCAGTTCGGATTTTATATGTAGTTTTCTATATTTCATTTCCGACAGTGACAAGCTAGTCTGACCTGCTAGTGGTGACGATACTCAGCACAAGAACTATCTTGGAGTAATTAGATTGAGCAAAAAACACTGTGGAAACGTATTATAGCTCCAGGTTAATAGCCCTTACCTACTTCAATCACATGTGTTGCTCTACTTACATATGTAAAACTGAGCAAGATCAAATATCTCAAACAGTGACGCATGAAGCTGCGTTCAGATATTTAGCATTAATCCCTGGATTGCTAGATTTTCGGAAAAATACTGAGATTCACAGACATTTGCGGCAGATGCTTTTAACTTTCACAATAAAAGCGTATATTATCTGTTCAAGACCTTACAGTAGGGGTTAAATTCAAATTTTCAAATTTTCTTACCGTAGCAGCGTGCGGAAGCACCGGCAATGAATTCGAGTGCACCATCGCGACTTGTCGCACTGTTAGAATGCTTTGGCTTCAAAATAAAATCCTTAACGCATTGAAAAGACGGAAAATGGTTAATAGGTTTTCAATACTAGAAGGATTGTCAAGTTACATCCTGTAGGAATTTTTTATTGATTGATTTCGGTGCTTACTATTTCAAACGATGAAGTTTTTATGAGATGAGGCGTACGCGGTCAATATTTCCGTGCCAAACCATTCATAACAGAGTCAATGTATACTGGATGTTATGTGTTGGAATTTTGGAGAACGTTTTCAGGTACTGGCATGGCATCTGCCTAAGATGAAGTGGACGCGCAAAATACCTATTGCTCAAGGGAATGATTTCGGTGGTAGCGAAATGCAACCTAGCATTACCATTATTGAGCTGGTAGCCACCATTCGTTGTGTCAATTCCGTTGAATTCCTGGTGAACGTGTGTCGATATCTTTTCAGTAGTGAGTTTACTTTGTTAAGTACCTTACATTAGATCTCTTCAAATAAGCTGAAGAGAGGATGTGAAGGTTTTGCGTTGAAGAAATCATTTTGCTGTAATTTCCTTTGACGTTGAGGCTTAAGAAATCTTGTTAAGCCTAGGAGGAAGTTTCTGTGGAAAAACCTCTTGAAAGCTTAGAGCGATCTAATCTTATTAGAATGGGTTGCATCGTGGCAAAAATATCACTTTCAAGTGGATCACTACTCGTTTTTATTGTTGATCAAAAACATTTATGTGTATTTGAGATTCAATACCTTTCCGCTACTATCCATGAGTTTTTAGTATATGCTTTCAATCGCGTTTTGGGCTAACTGTGGAATCATTCAGTATGTAACGGACAGTGATCACTGAGTGCAAAGCACTTTATCTTAGATGGTCCACTCTCCCCATCTCGCTCTTTTTTCCAAACTTTTACTCTTATTCAATTACTGATCTAAATGAGATGCGTTAAACGTCATTCGTAGGCCAACAAACATGATTTTACCAAAACTTTCTCCAGCGGGTGTGTCCGTCCAGTTCATTGTATTTTAGCATTGAAAATCCACACATAGTGAATCAGCGGAAGGGGTACTTATATAGACATAAAGTTACTATAGATATAGACTGGCAATGATCACTGGTTGTATTTATGGAAGACCAAGTATTCACAATTTTTGCATTCATTTATATACTTTTGCCCACTGTATCTTTGCAAGCAGTCATCAATTCTTATTTGCATTACGCTTTCACCTTTGAATAATCTGCAATTTTATATCATCTTACTCTTTTTCACTAGCACTCACGCTCGCGTAAAGAATGGATAATATAAAGAAATTAGATGTCTCACAACGGTGTAGTTTAACAACTTATAGTAAATATTAGGCCTTCTATGTTTAGGCACTAGATCATTAAACACCAAATTTATCAACCACAAGTAATTAGAGTTGCTTAACAACACTATTCATAGCATGCGCCCAAGCATGAGCACATTTCTACCATCTCTCAGGCAGCAAATCAGTACTACTTTGTGCAGAACTTTCCGAGCTTTCTTTCGGTACCAAATTTGTCCATACTTGCCGCATCATGGCTGCTCAACGAAGCCTTTATTGCACTTTGCTGCTTTACGAGCACGAATTTTGATGCAGTGCACAGACCGCCTTTGAGATCATCAACCTCGCAAAGGATTTTATGGATTTGTGACCAGGTGAACACGTTTCGGTCCTTTGCTGGGTTTCGCGCCGGCAGCACCAACTTGAAGGATCAACTGCGCTCCGAATCCGGCGAAGTTGGGCGAGAGGCCGTTATCAAGCAATTGAAGAGGATCCGACTTTGACTTCAGGGTTACGACGCATATTTCGAATAGTGTTGTTGAGCATTCTAATTGCTTTTGGTTAATTAATTTAGTCTCTATTGTTCTAATGCCAAAACTAATGAGAAGACTTAATATTCTGTGGAAAGGTTTTGTTACGGCAGCATATAAAGACGGAATCCCGCTGAATGTGTCTCAGTTACGGAGATTTTTTTTTCTTCTGTTTCCTGATAGTTCTCTTATATTTCTATGTGTATGAGCATTATTTTTTAGCTGTGTCAGCAATTGTTTGCTCGTTTTGAATGTATCTTTCTGATACTGAACACTGAGCAACTCATATATGATTTGTTTTCAGGTGATCTGTTAGCTGAGGATGCTCGCCATATAATTATGAAGTTAATCATACCTACAATAGTGTTCTTGTCAAAGAATATGCCTGTAGTAGAATATTTCGTTAACGTCGGCAAATTTTCTGGAGATTTTCTGTTTGTGGTGGATTTGTTCGAATTGCTTCCTCCACTAATTGACATATATATTGCGGAGGTTATGATAAGGTATGTCACCTGAATTCTATAATATCCTAGCTCAAAACTTCAAGTTTGAACTTTCAGAATTGTCCTTGTGCCAAATCTCATTGTGTATATGAGCAATGAGGATTTAGAAGGACAGTCTCATACCCCTAATATCTAAGTGTATTTCTTTAGCACACGACTGTGGCTAAGGTTCGTAGCTTTAGACAGTGATTTAACGCCTCTGTCCGACGTTACCTTCTATAATTTCTCCTTTCAGGAAACCGGTTTGTCCGACTGGTTGTTTTCAAATTTTCATGCATACTGTGAACGTGCTGCATCTCAAGACATATGCGTGTTTATGTCTGACAATACTGTCAAACAGAACCGCTTACAATTTCGTGCTTTTTTCACTGTTTGTCGAGCGCTGGAACTAAATTCATGTGAGTAAAATTCTTATGTTGTTTTTTCTCAAAGTGAAATGTTCTAGTCACATTTTCATCCAAATATATTCTTCGTGTGTCATAGCTGTCATTCAAGTAAAGATTTGCAAGTTGGATGCCTCATTTCCTCCAATTTTTCGATTTGACCAGTAGAGACGTTTTTGATTCGGTCATGAAATGGCTTCAAATTTCCTTCTGTGTAGGTAGCACATGTCATGAATCTTAGAAAGGGGTTTAAGAAGTTGAAGTTTTAGAAGAAAACATTCCACGCATCACAGATTTGTCAATCGCGTCAGTTGTGTAGCACATGTCGACGACCTTGAATAGGTTACTATCAGCACATTCATGTTGACGCCTAGGTCTGTCCTAGTGACTCAGTGGAGCGACACTCAATTATAAAGTACCGCAGGTCATGTGTGACCCATACCGTTCGCTCCGCCTAACGGACATCCGTGCCCCTTTTGTTTACTGTGCTATAATTCGATTTTTGCTCGCAATTATACAGTGTTTCATATTCTGCGTAGCTAATATGTCTTACTAAGCATTATCAAGCTTTTGGAATATATCCAGCTCGTGTTTGTTGAAAATAATTCGGTCACCCTCTAATCACCCTGGCCATCAATTATCCGACCGAAATCATCTATAGGAGAGTTATGCGCGTAGCAGCGTCTAGGATCAATGAGTACACTGTTAAGGGTCGATGAAAATACATGTAATAGCGTGAGTTTTAGATTTCTTACAGTTAAGCGCAGAATACTTTTGACACCTGCAACGCCCTAGTTCTTGAGAACTCTTGCTTGCCAGTCTTTGAGGCGCAACACGTGCTCGTCACTATGTTTTGGTGAGTATGGTGCAATGCCATATCTTTACTACTGAAGTTCGGATTACTTCTGCCGTCTGCGCAGTTGTGAATACTCTGGGCTTCGTCATCTTGACAGCGCAGAGAGAAGTGTTTTCTCCTACTCGCATGTCACCTAAGCTTTCTATTCGTAAGTCAAAGCATGAAAGTCGTAGATTCAAAAAGTGGGCGAACACGAGCTAGTTTCATTTGTCATCGTCACCATATCTTCGATCTGTGGCCTGAGAAGCTCACGAAATTAGGGAGACTGGAGCTAGAGATGTTTATCATATAGATATTCTTATCCATACTACTTGTAATTGCATCATATAGAGCTTTTCTTTCCGTCTGAGATGAATGGAATTCAACACATGACAATAAGGTGATAGAATAGGAGGATATTGCTTCGAAGTTGCTATATGTAGAAAGCCTTTCACTTGCCTCTCAAAAACTCCAAAAGCGAGAAGATTTGCGATACCAACAACTTTCCGGTTCAATGGAAATTGTGATGTAAACTGCGTCATTTTTCGGTAAATTTTGGATACTTAGATACTCAAAAAATGAGTTGCTGTCTACTTCATCAACTAAGTTGAAAGTCTTCTTTGTGCTTGTGAAAATGATGGTAATATAACATTTCGTGCTTTTACAGTGCTCTGTTGAGCTTCATTTTCTACTTATAGATAACAACTGCCGTGTTGAATTATCTTTTGAAATCCGATTTTATCGCATGGCTCACCACTGTCAGTCCTGGAGATAGTTGAGAAGCAGTTGAGGAAAAAGTTTACTGCGAAATGTCACTGATAGTTGTTACTTGCATTTTTTATAGTCTGTGAAGAAAGCTACCGAATTGTTCAAAACAGGCTGTATAATCTACAAGTGTTTGAATTCAGTCCGTTGATATATAGGGCTGTACAGTCCTGCACAGATATATTAGAATGTGAGATATTTGAATAGCAAGATATTGAGATGGTGAAGCAGACAACTGTCCGATTTAGGACTGGTTCCATTGTGTATTACAGATGTCCTACTAGTTTTAACCTGTGCTGAAGACAGCATAGGTGACGTTGTGAAGCGTGCGGCCATTTCTTCAGGTTTATATATGTCCGGATAGAATCTTGGCGTTGTAGTTTGCTGATATTGCATGACTATAGATCCCTGCGATAGATATCCGTGGATTAGTGCAGAATCTAGAAGGTGGATTTGTAGAATAAATACCGACATACCACTAGTAGTCTATATCCTATGAACCGTAAGCTTGCGATTCGGACCGTTCGTTCTTCGAGGGAATCAATATTTACAGACGGGTTCTTATCGGTTATCCAAGGGCTGGGCAAGAAATTTTTGTCAAAGTTATTAATCATTGGAAAGTCTAAACCTTCGGCTACGCGCTGCGTCTACGGCTTTTTTGAAGTATTCTTCTTATAACACCTATGCAAAAAGAAAACATCTGTGTTTCACACACGTATATTTCTTGCTGAATAGAATTCCTCACTCAAATTATTTATAACCATTCGATAGCGTAGTAGCGACCATTCCAACGCCGTGCTTAATTTCTCGAGGGACCGCCTCATTGCAGTGTAGCAGAGAAAATAAGATGGACTTTCAAAAAATTCGGCGCGCTTGTTTATCGGTTAATATACGGTCTGGGTGTCTACTGGTCGTAGATTCGATTCGGCGCCTCGCGATTGATCGGTTGATCGAAATGTGTTGGCGCGTCACGTTGAAGTGCGACTTTTGTTACTGGACTAAGTATTTCTTCTCCACTTTAAAAGAAACACCATATTAAGCGTTTGACTCTGATACTACAAGATTTCCTCTACATGTTCACATGCTTATCGTGCTTACACCGAAGTCATAGTAAAAGAAGCGGCCGATGTAAAACACAATTTTATCTTGAATGCTACAACGTTGTAAAAGGTTATTTCAGAAGAGGAGCTCATAACGTTGTAGCCAGAAATCTAAATTTTGGAATGATTACTTATCCTCTTATAAAAAAATTTTTTTTCGAACGAGAGGGATCGTTTCTTCATTTGTCTCCGGATAGCCGAAATAACCGCAACCATGTCAGTGTCGACAATCAGATCAGCGCTCGCCTTTGCTCATAAGTATCCTTTATGGATTATGCAATATAATAAAGTTGGAATTCACTCAAATGCGTGTCTTTTTCCGTCAACTTTGTTTTCTTACCACAACCACATAGAGTTTGGTTTTATTTTGATTCGCAGTCTCGTCTTCCTGAACAGTTCAAGAACTTAGCTGCGATCATTCTTTCCGTATGGTGGTTTCAACTGTAATAAACGCACTATTGACATCTCAAGTTCAGGTGCTTTTGCCGGATTCGAATGCGATATAATAAAACTGTCATGGAAAGTAATCAACCAGGTGCTTAAATGTTGCAATCGATATCGGACGATCTCAGAATGAACAGAAGGATTTCTGATCTCGTTGCATCTTGCTTCTCACTGCTGCTACTCGTGGCTCCTAATGCGGTATCTCTTATGTTTCACTATTTTACGTCTACAGATCTTCGTTTTGTTTCACATCTACTGTTCTTCGTTATTTTCCTGATTTTATGACTGCTTGTAGAAGGCTGAATTGCGACAGTTCTCGAATAATTTTGCTCGAAGACTTCAAAATCGCCGCCAGTCAACCGTTATCTGTTACATTATCGTTTCTCTTCTCAGTGAGGTTCATCGTTTACAAAAGTTATCAGGTATACGTGCTTCGATCGCACTTTTAATTGCTATATGTTCTTTTCGATTTACTGCAAACTTATTTATCATCTCCTTTTTTAGTGATTTTTCATGACTAGATGAACTAGTTGTTCTAAACACTGTTCTTCGAGTCACTTTTATTATTGTCTTTTTTTATGCTATACTGATTTTTAAAATCAGCATGCACATATTTTAGACAAGATATCAGAGTAGATTATCCTATTTTTTATAATAGTTATGCCCAATGCTTCTCTGTTATTGTAATGAGGACACATTTACAATATATTTGCAAAATTATTGGTTCTTGACAGACCAATTATAGGTGCGCCGAGGGCTGAACGATCAATCGAAATCGAGGATGGAAAAGTTTGCATTCTTAGTATTGTTTATGCGCTGCTTCCTTCGATTCCGCGTTTGAATACTGAACAATGCTTTATGATTAGAAAGCTGTGCAGTATCATGAGTATCATGCCGTCAACACAATACAATCACCAAGTACAGTTCCATAATAGTACAGCTAATGGACGATTAGCTACAAAAATTCGTTTTTAGCTTGTGTGCTTACTTCTCGAAATAAGCAAGTACGTCATAGTGAAGAGCGTTGAAATCGGAACGATAGACGCAGTTCTTCAAATTCTTGCCGACCATATAGAACGTGATCCACAACGTACAGACGTGTCTGCGATGATCTGGTTTCTTGGCTTAGGTAGCAGACTAGAGGTGACGGTGTTGTTAAGTTTGCAAATTAGATTGGATTCCATAAAAGTACAATTTAGGTGTGTCAACGTATTTTTCGACGGTTAGGTGAATTGCTCACTGCCCAATCACGTCCTCCCGTTGCTCTGTTGATGCCACAGCTCCCAGCTCAGTTTCCTCGTGCAAATAGTCAAATATCCCTACAAGCTGCTGTAGTGCAAGCCGATGGCAGAAAAACTGTAAGTGAACTGCTTTCTCGATCAAAAAGGAATATTATCTGCATTGGAAAATATCGCGGAGCGAGAAAACCTTTGGAGCATTAGAAACATAATTCGAAGTTAACAGCTGATGTTGAATGTCTGTTGAAGGTGATGAAGGTTCAGTTGAAGGTCTGCGAAATACATAATCATAAGACCTACAACTTTATTCCATTGTCCAAAGTCATAATAGACGAAGCTATAGTTAATTGATGCATGTTATCAGGAAGCAATGCAAAGGTTCGGCCCTCAGCCTCAACACATCCTTGCAATCACCTGGAAGCGCCTTAGCCTGGCTATTTTCAAAATTGAGAAATCTGTCCAATTAGTATTAACGACTTCACGAAGGAGATAAAATTTTCAAGCAGGTCGAATCATCACGTCAAAGGTTTGAAGACCTCGGGAACGATGACTGCGAGGAAAGAAATCGAATGCTTGAAGTGCTGGAATCTGAATAATAGAATATAAGGAATTGTACAATATAAAAGAAAGTTATGAGAACTAGGACAGTGTCGCCCTTTGCTGCGCTTAGAATTAAGGAGAACTTGAGAGATGTGGTGTTAAATCCCTCACATTATCCTCATATCCTATATGTTAAGTAATAGTGTAGTTGTTCCACGCAAAAATGTTGGAATGTCATCAATTCTTCCCTATCACGGGAATCTTCTCGGTGATTTCTGTTATGTATACTTCTAATCTTTTTACATTCATGTTCAGTGCACCTATGCAAAAATCCCTATTAAATTGTCCTTCCTACTTTTAAGATGATCTTCATCGTCTTCTTCACATCCTAAATCGTGCAAACGTACCTTTACTGTGGAGAAATGTACTGAGTTGGAAAGCTGTCTATGATCTTCATAAAACACCTCATACCTCAACATTTCTCGGTTTCTGACTTTAGCACTATTTTTCCTTTTGTGAGGGACACTTTACTATTTATTATTCATCTCTGTGCATCCCAATTGCAAATGGTAAAAATGAAATGTGATCTTCATAAACCAAATTGTCATAAGTTTTTTCACCCTCAGCTTCTACTTTTTGGTTATTGAAGTTTATACCCAACCCTATCTGGTCGGCGCGTTTTCCCCTCTCTGAAAGAGTTTTATTAGTCACCCGATAGCTTAAATCTAGACAGTTTTAATGTTGTGCAAACGATGTTTTCAAAGTTGATGCATTTTTTGTTGCACGGAGCTCTTCTGTTAGGTTTTCAGAGTAAGTGGAAAGCTTAAATTTGATGATTTTAATACTATAATCGATTTTTAAGAAAGCCTTTTTTTGCGCTATGGTAGCGAAAATGGAATTGAGTTTCGCATCCGGCGCACAGTTTTTCTCAGCGGGGTTATGCGAGTGGCTGTGGTGATCGGATTTGGCAATATTTGCAACAAACGGCACCATGATGGCTAGGGTTTGTGGTGAACTTCTATCACCTTCTAGTATTCGATAATGTTGAATCATGCGCTGGATCCGGTGCGACGTTCAAACTTCTATAGATAACTAAAAATTATTTGATATATTAATATTTGCATATATTTGTATATATATTTACATATATATGTAACATACCACAGTTAGATCGATTACAAATAAAAACGATTCTAGTTGGTTATACAGACTTTTAGTAGTTGTATGATGGCATGGATTCAAATAATTTCGAAGTTGAGTTTTTGAAAAGGTCTTCATAGAGCGCTAGGACGGCAAGATGGCCAATATTCGCACTAGTGGGCTGAGGCTGCCTATGCTGAGGTCTATTAGCGGGTTTGGTGATACAAAATGAAATCAAAAGCCTAGGCTTATAGGCCGTCAGAAGAAAATTTCCTCGACAGTTTCGATACGGAAAGCTGAAAACGTTTACGAACAAAAGAAAATTTTTTCCTATTTACGAGACTCGCGCCCTTTCGAGACGACTTTGGAAGCGATTCGAGAGGCAAACAACGATGCGCGCTGAGTGTGAAACCCAGTTTTCTTTTGGCTGCCACGAAACCCAAAAAGTCCTTTTCGAAAAACCAAGTTTAGCATCAAAATCAGTAGGATATAAGTTTTCTGATGATATTGAAAATCTATCGGTAAGGCTCTGTCCAGGGAAAGCGCGCTGAATGTAAAAGATAATTATATTTTTCACTACTGCAGCGCTCTAGACAGGTTGTTTTAGAAATAAAACACGGCGTCAAAATTGTCGAGATTCATAGCATCGAGTGATTACTAAGACTAAAAGATGCACGAAACGTTTTGTCTCCCAAGGGTAGAGAGGGTCACCGAGAACCGAAGAATTCCCCTAACTTTTAACTAGCATGTGATAATGGTAATCTTTCCACAAAATAGCGCATCTTTTAGTACAGAAGAGGCTTCACGATTAGGGGAACACTTTGTCTAAGGGGAAATTATTGTTCAACTAGGATATAGAACCACTCCTCGACATAGATCTTTTGTACGTTAGTGTCTGTTAAAGTCGATTTACATATATGCAATAATTTTAGACTGCATCGAGAAGTTTGCCCTACAACTCTTCTTCTGACGATGGAGGTACTTCCTCTAAGCAGTACTACTCAGGGTAGTTCATCGATTCATTTTCTTCATTACTTTTTGCTTACTTCTTGCCCATGTTAAAGGTATTCGTAACTTTTCGCATTTTCCACAACTGCTGATAGTTTCGTAATAACTTGAAACCCGATTTGCAACAGTGCTCAAGATACTAGTTATGACTGATGAAATGGGAAAAAGCAGCAAATCACATTCTCCAGAAGCTTTGATCTTGAGAGAAATTTTGGATTTGAATAACAAACTTTTTTCTTGAAGCGAGGTATTGAAATTTGAAGGGGTGATGAGCTCGTGTGACGCAGTGGTTAATAATGATCTGCGTCGCACACCTGGTCGATGATTCAGTTCCGCTCGACCTAGGCGTTACGAGCACGAATTTTGATGCGGTGCACAGACCGCCTTTGAGATCATCACCCTCCGCAAGAGGATTTAGAGTATGGAATTTGTGACCAGGGCGAACACGTTTCGGTTCTTTGCTGGGTTTCGTGCCAGGGCATGCACCAACTTGAAGGATTAACTGGGCACTCCGAATCCGGCCAGAAGTTGGGCGAGAGGCCGTCATCAAGCAATTGAAGAGGATCGGACTTTGACTTCAGTGGTTACGACGGCATACTTCGATAATAGTGTTGTTTAAGCAGTTCTCCAAGTACGTGCTGTGTCCAATAAAATTCTCGCGCGTCTATTGCTCTAATGCCACGATTAAGGAGAAGACTTTAATATTCCCCCCGTGGAAAGGTTTTGCGGTACGGGCTGCACATAAAGACGGAATCCCGCTGAAATGTGTCTCAGTTACGGATGATTTTGTTTCTCTCGGTTTCCTGATAGTTCTCTAATATCTCTATGAGGATAGGCATTATTTTTTAGACTGTAGTCTAGCAATTGTTGTTGCTCGTTTGAATGTATCCTTTCTGTATACTGAACACTGAGCAAACTCATATGATGATTGTTTTCAGGTGATCAAGTGTTAGGTGCGGATGCTCGCCATATAAGTTATTGAAGGTTAATCATACCCACAATCAGTGTTCTTGTGCAGAGAATATGCCACATCGTATCAGTAGAATATTTTCGTTAACGTCGGCAAATTTCTGGAGATTTTCTGTTTGTGGTGGAATTTTGTTCGAATTGCTCCATCTCACTGATTGACACATATATATTGCGGAGGTGATGATAAGGTATGCCAACCTGAATTCTATAATATCCTAGCTCAAAACTTCAAGTTTTGAACTGTTCAGGAATTGTCCTTGTGCGCAAATCTCTACTTGTGTATATGAAGCAATGAGGATTTTAGAAGACAGTCTTCATACCCCATAATATCAAAGTATTTCTCTTAGCAACCCCCCCACCTCCCCCACTGATGGCTAAGGTTACGTAGCTTTTAGACAGTGATTTTAACGCCTCTGTCCGGCGTTACCTTCTATACTTTCTCATTTCAGAAAACCGGTTTGTCCGACTGGTTGTTTTCAATTTTCATGCATACTGTGAACGTGCAGCATCTCAAGACATATGCGGTGTTTATGTCTGACAATACTGCAAACAGAATCGCTTACAATTTCGTGCTTTTTTCACTGTTTGTCGAGCGCTGGAACTAGATTCATGTGAGTAATTCTTATGTTGTTTTCCTCAAAGTGAAATATTTTAGTCACATTTTCCATCCAGGTATATCATTCGTGTGTCAAACCATTGCAGGACAACAACTTGGACATTGCCGATCGTATCTTCAACTCCATTGAAGATGCGTGGAGTCTCTCGAGTTCGGAGTCGACGACTGATTTCAAAGTAGTTTTTTATCTAATGTTTTGGACCCACTGGTAATAGAAAATTCATGTTTTTCATGCCATTTACAGGAACTCACTCAGAGTTTTTCTCTTTGCCGGAGTTTCTAAGAAATCATGAGAAATTCTATTTGGCACACGCTGAGGTGGTGAAGTTGTTGGTGACGTCAAATTACCAGATTGTGTACTGATTCCGATCCTCGGCTATTTATCTGATCCACAGACAAGCTCTGGGTAGGTTAAATTGGTTTCAGATCTTCTTCGTGTTTTATTCAAAGGCTGTTTAGAATCTTCTATTGTACCAAGAATCTTCATTTATGGATTGATTGTGGTGTTTGGCTTTAAACAAAGTGCAGAAGTGCTGTAGACGCCATCAACGTCTTCCATCCATCGGTTTGTGATTTTCGCTTGAAATTTTTGATCTGAATGAAAAAAACATTCTGGAACATCCTTATTTGATTGAGTAGTGCATATATTTGTTTTTTCAGTTTGAAAAAGTTTTGTAAAGTTTTCTGTAAGCTTGACTGCAGATTGCGAACTAGGACTAATTTTGCAGGCTCTCTTTTTGAATGCCTGCTTAGAACTAATGTAGCAGCTCATGTATTTATGAAGTCTTTGCTTGAGTTACTAGATCATCTAGAAAATAATGTATTCGTGTTTTGAAATTTGACGCGTTTTCCTTCTATGATGTTCGTTAGTAATATTAATGCCGCTAATGATGTTATTGTGTCTATCACAAGCAGTACAGGCTCTGTTTTGTTTCCTAAGTGTTGTTGTCGACTGTTTACCAAGGGCAGACCAGTGGTTGCTTTCTAAATACCTATAAAGAAGTTCGTTCCTTTTCTGAATAGATAATGATATTGAACGTAATTTATGGTGAAGTGGCTTATATTCAGATTTCTTCGATGAGCTTCTCGCCTAAAAATTGTCTCATCGTACTTGGTTGTGATTCTGGTACGATTATCACTTATCAAGTCGACTTCGACGATAAGGTTAGCGCCTCACCTCCTACTTAAGATCATTTAGTTTTCTGTTTCAAGTGCGTATTGCAGAGTGTTAAATCGGTAAAGGAGCGGTTGCATTTGCTCGGTCATTCGCATCCTATTACTGCCATAGGAGTCTGTGATGAATTTAGCGTACTTGTCAGCGCTGATTCTAGTGGGAAAGTCATTGTTTGGGATTGTACAAAGTATGATATTTTCGTTTGCTTGCCATTCTCTTTCATCAAATCATGGTGTTGATATTGGATTTTAGATTGATATTTATTCGTGTGCTAAGACAATCGTGTTCGTCCGCCATCCGATCAGTATGCATCAGTCAAACAACAGCAGATATCGCCATTGCAATCGATGTCGAAGGAGGCAGCATTGTGGAATTTTATACTGTAAGGGTTTTCGAACTAACCATTTTATAAAAAAATCTGTTGGAACTCTTCATAATCTAGCTTCTATTTCCGAATTTGAATCGAAAGTACCAAACAGTCTGTAATTCGAAAGATGTCAAAGTCAAGAAGTTTCCATTCGATTCTGGATTTCCTTTGTTGTGATTGAGAAATGGTTGATTACGATCGGTGAGAACTCTTGCGCTTGACGAACAGAGTGGGATCTGAGTGAATATCCACACATATACGGGAGGCCCGAATGGGCCGCAATCAGTTGATATCACCTCATTTTACTTGCGGTCTCCTATTTCTTTTCATAAAGGTTTTTATCGTGTATTTCCTCCGACATAGACTGTCTTACTGAGTGGCGATCTCAGCATTTGTGAACTCGCATAAACCTGTTTTTCGGGTGAGTTTATCTCATTGATGAGATTCTCTTGTTAGTGAATAATTCATATGTCAAAAAAACTTGCTGTAGGGGAAGGTAGAGAGTTTTCTTTATCACATGAAGACAAATTTCTGAAGAGATATGCAATCTCTTGGTCGTAGCCTTAGCTTTATAGTTGGCGCATCCAGAAAGAATAACTTCAAGATGGTGAGCCGTCTATCAGCGTTTCCACGTAGTGTCTTGTTTTCAATTCGTATTATCACATCATTTTGTTGGCGCCAAGCGTTAAGAACGACAACAAGTTAACAACTGCGTTATAAAGTGTTGTCTCAAAAAATCGGCTTATTTACATATCTCTGTGGTTAGTCTTCCAAGATATTTCGAACAAAGCTATGGAACAAGGCTTGAGTTTCCTTAGTTTACACTCTAATTTGTGCCCGTAGTTAACAGCGTCATCGAGTCTGGCACCTCCAAAGTGCCGCAAGATAATTTAGCCTTTCAATTCTAAGCAGACAAAGTTCAGATTATGGTGGCCTTTTTAGTTGGACTAAAATCTTCAGGTCTTCACAAATAAGATGCAAATTTTCATCAAGTAGTATTATGAAATTCTATTTAGACACAAGCTCACAGGCTTTCCATCAAGACCTTAAATTCAGGCTGTATGTATAGTTGGTGTTTATTTTCTTGGATGAAACTTCGATTTGATTTTTCATCTTTTTGAGATATAGATGAAAATAACAAGTGGAGAGCATTGTTTTTCCCACACACCTGTCAAATTCTCAACTCCCGAGAGTCTTCACTAATTTAAATATGATAAGAATTGGTGTAGAACCGGCAAGTTTTGCTTTCTCTTGAGCGTATGAAAACCAGTTTTGGCTCGTTGTTGAATGTTCTTCATTTGGATTATTTTCATGTGGAAGTGGCGGATTTCAAATCAGTAAATCATGTCATGCATGTTATGAATTCTTCTTCCCTGTACTGATGCAATAATGGATATATATGTATGTTGGATAGTTCTGTTCATAGAACACAAGAATTTGTAGTGCTCTAGAACCATGGAACATTTCATATAAGAATCCAAAATGTACGTATACTCACATCGAAATTGCTACCAAAGTAAATGGATGAAGTGAACCATAGAGGAAAACGTCCAAAAAGAGATAATGTTTCGTTTTTTTGGGAAACGATTTGGTCAGCATGACTTGACCTCAACTCATACGGAGTGCATGAAAAATTCGACGTGGATTAAATCCGGAGTTAAAGCGAATTCAGGCGTCTGGATCGTATGACGGGCACTGTTGGTAGCCATGATCATTGATGATCAAATAAGCTTCTTAAAACCTCGTCTATGAAGCGCGTTCGAACAGCCCGAAAAGTTCTGTAATGCGTCGATAAAGAACAGCCCCTTAGATTCTTTCTTTATGGGGCAAAGCACTGCTGTCGTCGCAGGAAAATAATTACCACTTCGATGATTTTTTTTTAGGTAAATGGAGATCTGATAAACAAGATCGATGTCGATAAGCGCGTTTTATGCATGACAATGAGCAATCAAAGTGAAGGAACTGCTATCAACTGCCTGGCTTTGGGACTGCTTTCTGGTGAAATAAGGTAATCAGTTCACAACGATATGGCAAGTATGGTTCATGTAAAATCGAAACGTTTCTGCCCTTCGTAGTAAATTCCATTACTTGTCAGCTTAGGCCCACGTTTAATATTTCTTCTGGTTATTCTTATGTGCTCTATATATTCAGAAAATGCTGGCGGTCATTTGAAAAACTGGACTTTGATAAATGACTTAGTAATAGCATTCAGAGTAATAGCATTCTTCCTTCTGTATATTCGCTTAATTTAAGGTTAATTGAAACTTGGAAACTGTCGATAATACGAACCATTCGTCACCCTGCGTACACAGATCCTGTTATCAGGTTTCGTTTACATTTACTTATAGTGTTCAGCACTTTGCAAACGTGAGTGAACTCACTGTATATATATTTACATTTGTACTCCACTTGGAAATCATCTCTGTTAGGGACTGTGTGCTAATGTTACCATTTCGCTAGCAATTTTACAATAGACGATGTTGTGCAGCCTGAAAATTGATTTTGCATCTCTGTCTTTGCGATTTCTTGCTGTGCTGCATGCGCTTCTTTCTTTACCAATTAATTAATTAGTCAGAAGTAATGCGTATTTCAGCATCGACTATTCTCCAAGTGCTCGAAAGTTGTTTGCTTCTCAAGCAAATTTGGGAGCCAAAAGCCGGTCAGACTTAGTCTCAACTCAGGTGCTGGCCTGGCAATATGGCTTTTATCAAACAAAACAACAGAATGTTAATTTCATTCCCTTAGATGATTCATTTTGATCTGGCTTCAAGTTACGCGGTTTCCTAATATTTTTTTTCAATTAACTGTTCCATCTAAGAAAATCTTCTGCGAGTTTCTAATCACAAGTATAGTATGCTTTGTGTTATGCATTTTTCCCGCATATATTCATATTCGTTCAAGCAAATTCATATTAATTCGTTCAAGCAAATCATCATGTTATACATGTCCTTTAAAGCTTGTTATTGATATCTGTGCTATCGCAATATAACCATTTATTATTCTTGATTTCCTATTCATCTTACGGCGACTGAAAATAAGTGATTGAAAAATTATTTCTGAAAGTATTCTTACGACTGTGTGTGAATACTTTTTTATTTCTTTGACTAACAGACTATGACTGACTGCTTTTCTCCATCTCTGTTTTCAAGCTAAACAGAATCGTATTATGTTAAAGACAAGTGATGAAATCGCTCAAATCATTCCATATCACCTCATTACTGCGTGGCTCTCTAATGTGTAACCGGTAATTTATTTAATCTCAAGGTCATGCTCAGATCTTTCTGCAAGTATCTCATGTTGCTCATTCCAGGACTGTCTAAAGCTTTCAATATGAACCGCTCAAATATCTTGTTGCCCGGTTCATCAAGTCTTTCACAATTGCCTTTTCAGTGTGCCTTATGGTGTTATTGACGAGTTGTTGACTAAAATGTTGTGAAATCGGTTTTTGCTGATATTTCTGGTGTATTCTATAAAATGACGAAACGAATCACTTCCAACACATTTTCTCTAGTGTTATCTTTATTTTTTCCCAATTTGTGCTCTTGTTTCTAGAAGTTCATTGATTCTTTGGATATGCCAAATCAATCTCCCGGTACTACGCTGTAATGTATTTGTGTTGTCTTGATAAACCATTGAATTTTCCCTTACCTCTGTTTTGCTGACATAGGGTTATAGGGTTTTTCATGCAAAAATTTGCGGCAATGATTTACTAAATTCAGCCACTTTTTTCTCAAGAAATTTGGGTTCCATGATAAATCATGCTCTAGAATTTAGGAGGCTGATTTCAAGATATGAAGAATTATCACGTTATTTAGAGGTGTACTTTTTTATACATTGTTGACCAAACAGTAGAGTGGTGAGCAGAAACTTTTGCGTCAGGTGGGATCGTTCCCACCCGACGCAAGAATTTTTCCACTGTTACACATCATTGGGTAAATTAATACAATGTTTCAAACTTATTTAAACGTTTGATGTGAATTAGTTCATACAAATAATTCGCTTCGCTATTTCTTCTGATTTTGTGTACGTACTCGTCATATATCCGGTTAATTTAGAGACAGACGTGCATCATAATGTTCTCACCCATGCTTGTCGCATCTGAGGGATGTGTAACGTCCGCCCATCGCAGTGTCTTCATCTAGTTAACCTTTCGGAAGCCAGCTTTGATAGTCACGTGACGATCAGACAAGCGGCATCTGCATGTCTGCACATGCTTGTCTGACTGTCTGCCTGCTTTACCACGAAACACGACGCCGCCATTACAGCGAGATTTAACGTCGTACGGTGAACATCAAAAAGACCCGCATGGTCCTCAAAGAGTTAATTTTCGTAGAAACTGGTCGGTCGTCGTGAGAATTAGTCGGACTGCCGTTACCTAGTTTAGATTGTACTCGTGGATAACAGAGAGTTCAAATACCACATTCGCTCTTTAGGCAACTATCGCCACTAAGGAAATATTGGGTCTTCGAAATGTTACTCCGCACTGCGATGTCGGTCAATTGAAAATTTGAAGCCCATACCCATTTGTTTTGGTTTTATAGGTTCGTTGTAGTAGAGAAGGGACTTGTGAAGTCAAACGATTACTTCGACTTGTAATAGGTATGAAAATAGCATTGCTAGGTGGGCCCACGGCGTTGGATCAGGAAGTAGAGTGCTGAAGATTGAATTTTCGTTCGAGCGGAGTGTGATGCGGTGGTAGGTTGGTAGCTGCTTGATAATCAGTGATGCGCTCATTTTGATATGGTTCATGTTTCCACAGCGTATACCTCGAGGCTAGGCAATCAAATGTGTATTAACAATACTAATGAAGCAATAACAGTACGGATTTTCCATCAACATGAAAGCAGGTAGTTTATCTGTTTTGCCGCAAAAAAATTGAAAAGGAGGACTTAAATGAAAATTTGAGGAGAGAGTCTTAAACGAACGAGAAAACATAAGGTATTTCCATAGAACGGTAAAAGTCCTATATTGTCCGAAGTGGGAAGAGCTACTGATCGAGAGAACTTCAGTCGCTAATTGCAAAGGAATGCTCAATTCCTTCCCAAACACTTTATTCTGAAAGAACAAAACCTCCTCAGATCTTTGGGACCATAAATGCGAGGAAGTGCAAAAGTAATCAAATGGAAAAAGTTCGGGGATCCGTACAGTGAAATGTGATAACAAGTCGTGTGAAATATTCTCAAATATCATACAGTAATACAATGGAACCGAGATATACATATGTCATAACATTTTGTGGAATGTCTCTTATGTCAGTGATTTGCTTTATTCAGAAAACAAATTCTATGGGAATTCGAAATGCCACATTAATTCATAGTTAAGTGAGCATCATTATCGCACTTTGCTCTAACAGTAAAGACGGCGACAAAATGAGTTCGAACACGGTGTAGCTGATTGCTCTAAAACATCTACGTTATGTATCTTTCTGAATTCTCCCTGCTGCATAGGTGTACACATGTCAAATTTCTCTAAACTCTCGACGGTGCAGATTGTGTTTCTGACACCGTGAAAATTTGATCGGTTTATCCCGTTTGATATGTTCTTTCTAAGCTGAGTTCGCCGCGTCTTGAGTATCAAGGGTTCTTGAAGAAACCAGTAAAAAAACAAACTCAGATGTAGAGAGATAAGCAAGATTGCAGTTAGAGTCGGTGAATGACAAAAGACTAAAAGGTCGCACGCTTACTTATAGTCCATGTCTTTACCATTATTGAAGAAGACTCTAACCACTGACCCAAGTATGCATGTTAACATGTTCTAAGCTCATGCGTTTAAGGTTTCGTAATCACTGAATCGTTTAGTGTATTAGTTCACTACTTCTTGTCTTAGGACTGTTAACGTTCTTATTTGTGTTGAGTGATACAAAATTGAGATATATAGAATTTCATTTAGCAGGAATGGACATTCCCGTCATATTATTGTAGTAACCGACTACATTCATGTCTTTTGTGCGTGTTCTTTTCCTGAATGTTACGCTTAGAACTGATCACTGATCATTGCTAGGTTAAAGCTGTAGGCGTTCAACAATTCCCGAGGGATTTGCCATGCATTCAACTACATTTGTGGAGTCGTTAGAGGCGATTGGATGCACATCTGGCTTTTAGAATAACTTGCAGCGGATTACCGATGTATCAAATCAGTTCAGCTAAACTCCCAGACAAGAGTGGTACCAATACGCAAACCTCGGAGAAATGGAAGGCTTGGCGAGCCATCAGCGCGGGTTCGATTCATCGATCATGTGTGTCGTAGACCACCTTTAACCATGATGTACACACGTTCATTCATTTGCATTAGAAGGTTAAAAAATTTCAGAAATACGGAATGTACCTAAAGAGCATCACTATGATCGAAGCAAGTCACCACTATTGACGAGGAAGTTTTCTAGAAGAAGCGACTGAATCCCGCAGCTGTCATGAAAAAGGCCATCCTGATGTGAAAGTACGCATTGAGCTTTCTATGGTGAATTCAGCGCTAATCAACAATAAGGATATTTTTATGTAGGAAAGACTCAAGGATTAAATAATGCGCTATAACATTTATTGCGTCACTTCCAAGATGTGCAGAAAGCTTAGTAGTAATACAACATCTCTATATGAATATGGTGATATATGGCTAGACCCAGTATGCAGCCATTAACCTGAAAGTAGAAGAATCATCATGAAAATCTCGTAATACATATAAATAGGAAAAGCGATGCGAAAAAATGGACAGCTGTCAAGATAAAAAGTACCTGAAGTACAACATAAAACAAAAAGGATTCCGAAAATAGCGGAGAACTGCAGTCGATTTCTGAAGAACATGTGAATTATGCATCCCTATGAAAACATTTCCTGCTTTCAAGTTTCCATAAAGCAGCATTACAGTTGAGACTATTCCTTTAAGTTATAGGAGGAGGATCTTTGAAAGAGAATTTCCCGCTGAAGAATATATTTTCTCAAGACCTCTAGTAATTCATTCGAAAGCCCGAATC